>CM066031.1:1327659951-1328242516 GCA_033557465.1 Ichthyophis bannanicus | reverse complement strand
TGCTTGTGTGGCCCATGCAGCCGATACTATGGATGTCAGCATGGGAGTTTTGTGTAGACATATATGTTTTTTGAGGGGTAAACATGATAGCGATAACTCCACTGTCTCCACAGTACATTTGGGGGGTGACCATGTGTGTAGGTGTCTTATAAGAGGGTCTTGTGTCCAGATGTTACACTGTAGCACCTGTCCCAGAGTCACACAACTCACACGTTATGCTAATACATGAACCACGATATGGTCAACATATGTCAACACAATGAATGATATTTGTTGTGAAGACTCTGCCACTGTTCACATGCAGCAACCATGGGTGGTGTGTAGGAGAATGTGGTCTTAAACTAGGCACGGCAAGGGTTTACACCATATGCCACCGAAATAGTCGTGTATGAGGGTGTTTGGACACCTTGATGCATAGGGCAACGACACAGGCAATGTCGCCATCGTTCCCCTGTTTGGACCTGGATGGTGTTTGCAACACTGTGCCCAGTACAGCTCACAGACTGTGCTGACTACAATATGCACATACACCTTGCATATGTACTGTCACACCTCATCCGCCCGAGCCCTGACTGCTGGTATGTTTTGGCTCATGAGGGTGGGTATTTGTGCCGTGCATTGTCTCTATACAAATCACACATAAGACATAAATTCTCTTCTTTTTCAGGGTTTTATTTCCCCGTCCCTTTGAGGTTTTCCTTCTTTTACAACAGAAAGTAATATCCTAACAGTTGCGCTTAATAACATAAAGTAACTGGATCACACAAATAGCTTTTCTTTTCCTAAAATAATAAACAGCATATAAAACGTCAAAACAAAAGAAAAGAACCAAACAGCCTAATTTGTCTGGTGGCTAGGGAGAGAGATAGAGAGAAGAGTTGTGTTAGCCTTTTGCCGACCTGCCCCTAGAATTAAGGTTACACAAACCTTTACCTTCAAGGGTACTCGGTTAACTTTTTCAATAGTAGTGGTAAGGAGAACCATTCCCTTGAGTATTCTGTAATCGTCTAATGTACCAGAATCCTCATATTCCATCAACTCCTGGTCCGGGGGAAAGCTGCATTGCCCACTTCTACTAATGTGGGAAATAAAAGTATGAGCAAGAGTTGCCCTCATTAGTTAGGACGAGTTCCTCTTCCTCTGAATAGCACTGCATTCCATGGGGAAGGTCACCAAACTCTGCCTGCTGTTTTTCGGAACCCTGCCCCCGCTGGTGCTTCATTGGATTACTTAGGTCTCTGCTTAGCTTGCTAGCTGCGTAATTGGGATACGCGCCCTGCTGCGTCCGCCTCAGCTCTCCCGAGTCAGCTGTACCCGATTGCAACCCTGTGTAACGGCGTTTCCTCTCTTGGAGCTAAGGAGTTCACGGTAATACAGGGATTTCTACTCTACTACTGGCTTCTCTCGGTAGGGGTGAAACGCCCTTCTTTTAATACGTTTATAAACAGGAGAAAAACTTGCTATCAGCCTCTGAATGTCTAGGCTGTGTAAGGGTATTTCCTGCCTCCCAGACTCTTCTCTTTTAGAAGGCAGATATCCCTTATATCCCTTCGTTTCCACCTGAATCTGCTGTTGTAGTTTTATTATATTTCACTTGCTTCCTATCCAGAGCCACACAGGTCTCTGGCCTCTTTCCATAATTCTTCTCTCCAGGATTGCCTACTCGGCTCCTCTCTCCAGGATGGCCTGTGAGAACGCCCTCTCTCTCCAAGGCTGTTTTCTCTCTCCTAGCTTGCCGCTCTCTCCAAGCTTGCGTTCCCACTCGAAGGTGAGCCACTCTCTCTCCAAGATTCCATGTCACTCCAAGAGGCCTCTCACTCCAAGGTAATCTCTCACCTCCAAAGTAGTCCTCTCTCTCCCAAGGTTTCCATCTCACTACAATCTTGCCGTCTCCCTACCAGGCAGCCTCCCACTGAATGTTTTGGTAGTCCGTTTTAAAAATTCCATGTACGGTCTGACTCCACCTGTTTTCTTCAGGCTGCGTCTAAATTAGGTCGAAGCAGAGTCCCGTGCATTACTCCCGGGGTTTTTCTCTCCCAGCTCTGTGCACGTGTGCCTTCATTGTTCCCTGGCAAAACTGTAAAGCATTCCTTCTTTCATCCACTCACTTTTTCCTTGAACATTCAAACTGCTCAGCATTCTTTCATGCTGCATTAGGTCCACCCTTTGACAGTACGCCTCATACAACATAGTAGCCGCCGGTGGCTATTTAGCTGCAGCACCACGGGATCGGTTTGCAACTAATGTAGTCCGGGCCTCCAACCCCGCCATGTCATAGATACACACGGGAACACATGGCCAGTCACTGGATCCACACACCAGTGTATGATGTTAATGCCAGCTGTTTATTGTCACAGCTTTTACGTCATATTAATGTACTTTTACAAACATCCTCAATGAATAATTGGTGTGCTTTTCATCCCAGCCGTGTATGTGACACACCATTACCATCGGAGTGTCATCTCTGAGCCTTTCAAAAAAAACACATACAACATCCCCAAAACAAGTGGAAACATAGACATAAATGCTGCAAATTATCATTGCACCAGAGACAGGCCCTTTGACAAACTATATTACAAACGGATGACAACATCATAAAATTATTTACAGAAGCTCTACGTGTTCGGCCCCGCCTGCCACGTTGGCCCCACATCCTCCCTCGTGGGTCAATGGCCACCTCATGAACCGGTGGTGGTGGTGGTGGGGTTGGGGGTGGCAGGTGCAGGCTCCGCCGTAGCACATCAAGTATGCCCTCAAGGGCTTCACATATCCGTGTGAGTGGCATGTGCTCGTATCTCCGCACGTGACTGACGTCCAGCCTCCTCACACACACACCTCCCTTGTGTTCTGCTGCACTGGCCATGTGTATCCTGTCCGCAGAACGGCGTTATGAATTGCCTGTGCATGGGATACAGGGTTGTCAATTGACATACCTCTCCACTAATACACCGTAATACACAAACATGTCATCGCCCATCCAACACTATTGAATATGTGATAGGGCAGAGGCCAATTTTAAACATGGATAGAGTTAACATACATATTTAACACAGTGCCTTAGAGGTATTCAAAGCCTAAATGACATTTACAGGACCTGAAATGTGTGATGCCAAAACCACAATCTACAGGATCTGCATACACAGGGGGGACCGAAATACTACAGACGTCCCAACAGGAGTGTGCAATGATAACGATCACCTTTCCATTGTGTAGGGTAGGTTGCAGCATGCAGCACACTACAAATAACTGTGATGAGCAGCATTAGGGAGGGACAGTGGACGTAATGGAACACGCCAGCAACAGGGAGACCACAGCTGGAGGGTTTATCACAATTGCTCATGGCTAACAGGGGATCATTTTTTGCAATTTTGGGATGCAATGTTCGGACAGGGATTTTGTGGACAGCTGACGTTTCAACACAACCGTGCAGTGCTAGCTGCACATATGTGATACCTGCGTGTTTTAAAAAACTTATGTAACACAGAGGGCGGTTTGTGGAGATTATAACATTAGGCAATGTGATACACATGGAGGGTGTGGAACAAAGCTGCCAGAGTCCCAGAGGGCCACACCATAGGTGGACCATAGCAAGGGAACATTGACGGTGCATGATTGTACCATACACAGCTAGTGGTACGAACTGTTGCAGGACCGGTAAAGCCTGAGTTTGACACGGTCGCTTAGGATGTCCAGTAGGCATGAATAGTGGTGGCCTGTTTGTTTGTCAACTCTTTTTACATCTCAACATAGGCATTTTTCAGACATATGTGTTTGATGTTTGAGAGTTCCAAACAGTGTTAAGCCATACAATTGCTCACCTAATCTATTTGCACAGGGAGCGCGCCATTTCAGGTGTCCACCATGCATCTGACACATTTTGTCCCCAAATCCCGCAGGTGTATTTGCCTTACCCACCTCACCCCGCTGAGGTGGCCACCAATGACAGAATGGTTTTTCCCTGCACCTCTCCCAATGTTCTGTTATTACCTCAGCAATGACTGAGATGACTTGTAGATGGAGACTGTCTCCCTTCCGTTTCTTGTTTCAGGTACACATAAGCAGTATTTAATGATTTGCCTAGGCTTCTGTTAGACACACGGGTGCGATGGAACTAGGATATTCTATGCAAACCTTGTCCTAGAATAGAATAAACAATGCAAACTATGTTTGTTGTCTGCAAACCTTATGGCCCTCCAGAGGGACCTAGGCATCAGAGTGAGGGCGTGTTCCCCCCCCCCCCCCCCCCCATCTGCTACTGGTGCAACAACATGGCGACTTACACAGTGAAAATTGTTCAATTCATCACACAGCCAATCGACGGACTGTGTAGGTGAGGGCCGTGACATGCGTATGGGTTTGTCATGTGTTGGTTCCCAACACAATATGTGTTCCTATGAGGGTGTACAGCGTAAGATGGCATTTGTGTTGTTGCTAGAGACCCGTAATGGTCTATTGTATTCTGGAGGCACGCATTAGTTTGTGGAATGCATGCCCATGTCTGCTGTACGGATATTGGAGTCCTCAGAGATAGGCCTGCACATGAGATGTTTGGGGATGTAGTGGTCTGTACATTGTCTGGTGTGTCTTCTTGGTTACAATACCGATCTTGTGTTGTGTGCACTATTTTGTAGCATCCATGGATGTTGTTATGCTTACATCACCGTGTGTGATGTTTGATGTTTGGTTTTGACATGTGATGGGGTTTTGTTGTATTACAGGACTAGATGTATGTTGTGATGGGGACATTTGCTGGGGAACTATTGGCTGATGAGGTGGTTTTCTCAAACTGTTTAATGGATGACTGAGGGTGCCCCAGGAAATTGCCTGTTGCAACTGGACTGCAATGCATTGGATGCTGGTTGAGTCAGGAACTGCAAGGGCAGTTGATGCTGGCGAATTGAAACAGCTGTGAGTGGTGCCCTGTACAGCTTTGGCGCCAGAAGACTTATATAAGGTTTTGGGGGGGGGGGGGTGATACATCTACCCATATCACCTGTTCCTGTGAGGTTTATGATTTGGTTTTTGAGTAGGCCATGATAAGGCACGTGATCAACTGTGAAGGGACTTGCAGGACAAACAACTGTGGAGATGCTGGGTATGTTTTCAGGCAGCAGGTTACTGTTCTGATGGACACAACAAGATTTTGGAGCCGGTCTGCCAACTAGACATGTGACTATTGTCACAGGGTGGACCTAAGGCAGCATGAAAGAATGCTGGAGCAGTATGAATGATCAAGGAAAAAGTGACAGGATGAATGAAGGAATGCCTTGACAGTTGCCTAGTGGACAACGAAAGCACACGTGCCCAGAGCCTGGAGAGACCCACCCCGGGAGTAAGGCACGGGAACTCTGCTTCACCTAATGCCGCGCATGGCTGAAGAAAGGTGGAGTCAGAATTATACATGGATAAAACGACTACCAAACATTTCAGTGGGAGGCTGCCTGGTAGGTGAGAGGCAAACCTTGTATTGAGAGGCAACCTTGGAGAGAGAGACTACCTTGGAGTGAGAAGAGTACCCTTGGAGTGAAGAGGCTATCTTGGAGTGACAGGCAATCTTGGAGAGAGAGCTTTACCTTCGAGTTGGGAAGCAAGCTTGGAGAGAGAGGCAAGCTTGGAGAGAGAAAACAGCCTTGGGAGCAGCGAGGCGTTCTCCACAGGCAATCCTGGAGAGAGGAGCCGAGTATAGGCAATCCTGGAGAGAAGGAATGTGGAAAGAGGCCAGAGACCTGTGTGGCCTCTGAGAGAAGGCAAGTGAAATATAGAGAAGAACTACAAAACAGATTTCAGGGGAAAAGAAGGGATAATAAGGGATATCTGCCTCTAAAAGAGGAGAGTCTTGAGGGCAGACAAATACCCTTACAAAGCCTAGACATTCAGAGTGCTGATAGCACGTTCTCTCCTGTTTATAAAGGTATTAAAAGAAAGGAGTGTCACCTACCGTAAGAGAAGCAGAGGAAATCCCTTATTACAGTGAACTCTTAGCTCCAAGAGAAACGCCGTTACCAGTTTGCAATCGGTACAGCTGAATCGGGAGAGCTGGTAGGCAGACCCAGCAGGGGGGAGCGTATCCCAATTACTCAGTCTATGCAAGCTCATGCAGTGAACCCAAGCTATCCACTTGAAGCAACCATGCGGTGCAGGGTTCTAGAAAACACAGCATGCAGAGTTTTGTGACCTTCCCCTGGAAGACAGCGCTATTCAGAAGGAGAGGAGACTTCCTAACTAATGAGGCAAATCTGCCCATACTTTTATTCCACATTAAAAGTGGGCAATGCAGATTCCTCCGGACACAGAGTTGATGGATATGACGATTCTGGTACCTTAGAAGATACAGAATTAATGGAATGTTCTCTTACTCTAAAAGAACCTGATTACCTCCGTAAGGTAAAGGTTTGTGTAACCTTAATTCTATGTTTCAGGGTAGCAAAGGCTACAAACTCCCTCTCTCTCTCCCTAGCCAAACAGACAAAGTAGGCTGTTTGTTCTTTTCTTTTTGTTTGACGTTATATGGCTGAAGAAAGCTATTTGTGTTATCCAGTTACTTTATGTTATAAGCCAAGTTAGTCCTATTACTTTCTGTTGTAAAAGAGGAAAACCTCAAAGGGACGGGGAATAAAACCCTAAAAGAAAAGGAAACCAAGTTCTTATGTGTGATTTGTATAGATACAAGCACGGCACAACTACCACCCTCATGAGCCAAACCATACCAGCAGTCAAGGCTGGGGCGGGTGAGGTGTGACACGATGCTGAGTGAGCACACCTCATGCACAGTCCTGCTTAATGTGACTGGGGCATTTGCAACTTGGAGATGGCAGCTAAATATGTCAGACTACACGTGTTTATTATATTTTAATAGACATATGGAGGTTTAACATAACTACAGACATTATGTTGTTCAGTGTGTTTTTTGCAAGCGACAATGTATGTGTCGCTGTAGTGATTGATAATAGATGTCATTATTGCGACCTCAGATCTCATTCACATGTTACCCTCTACACTGTTGGCTCTCATTCCATGGTTGCCTTGTTTGTCTCGGGTTTTAATGTTTCTCCTAATGTAAGTGTGGTTTGGTAGCTGGTGTATGATGTTGTATGGTTGTCTTTTGAAAGGCAAATGAGGGCATTTGCGTCTCTCACTCAGAACTGACAGTGGCAATTGCTACCATTCCCCAGTACGTTCTGTAATGTCCTCTGTGATATTGTCAGTGTTGTGGTTTGCAAGGTTGTGTATGGTGATATCTGTATGCAGGTATTGGGGTCAGGATACAGTGTGTATGATATTGCCTCAACATGTGCAGGCGTTGTAGAGGTTCCACCTGTGTATTGTCAATGTGCAATACATTAGCCCTCCTTTGTAACCATGTGCTCATTAATATGCATGTGTCATACTCATCATTGTATGGTTACATACGACACCCATGTCACGTTAGCCACCTATGATAATGTGGACCATCACAGACTAATGATACATAGACCCTCAATCAGCCTGGGATGTATTTGTTCACAGCGGATGCGATTTGGTGATGGTTTGGTGGGGTTGCTGACAGGGAACATGTTTATGGGCTTGACTGTGTGCAATTCAGTATATGTTATTTTTAAACCTCCCTGGGAAATAGCACTATGTGTTCACCCAAAACAAACAGATATAATAGGTGTATGCTTAATACACCTCTGGGACACCTTGTATATGGGTGACCTTACGCATTTGATGAGATCGCTGCATATGCTATTTGCCCCTTACCTGGGAAGCCAGATTGTGGGTAATGTTGGCTTTGTGAGGTACCATCACTGAGGAAGGTTACATTGACTTATATATGGTCTTTGTTTTGGGTGACTATGGGTTATTTGTCATACTGTTTTTTACAAGACATGTGAGTGTCTGCAAAGAGGCATACTGGTGTCAGGCCAATGTCTGCATCTCGTAATTAACTGATGACCTGCTGCAACGTACACACCATTGCTCCTAGGTCTGCATCTGTGTGTCTCACCTGACCTTAGGCTGTTGTGATTTTACAACATGCTAACCTCATTTACTATAGGCCAGAACATTTCTTCCACACATGTCCCATATAAATGACCCATACATGTAACATTGTGTACAGTAACGTAGCAACATCCAGCACACAAACATCAACTACAGATTAGTGCTGCTTGTGTTGTGGTTGTGACAGTCATTTTTTACCCACCGTCAGCATCGCGATGTGTTGATGCACCATAGGCCCTCATCTCTGCCCTCATCATCTCTGGGACAGATGTAGCTGTGTCTACAGACACGCTGGGTTGTTGCGTCTGCTCGATTGCTGCAGCCCCCAGTGGTGATATGGTGTGTATGGGTTGATCCAGGGACTCCGCACCTGCACTTATGCTGCCCCTGAGACTGCAGGTTCTGCCTCGAACAGACTCATTGGGATTGGGATTGGGATGTCCACCTGCTCCTCCTCCTCCAAAACATCCTCCCCCTCCTGCTCCTCCACCTCCTCCTCCTCAGCCACCATTTCACTGTAGTCACCTGTATTGTGAACAATCAGAGAGAGAACAGCTATGTTTAAGCAAAACACATATGTGTACATGTGTGCTACAGACACCACAGACATGATGTGTTGGGTTGGCGCAATTGTGCTGCATACAGTACCCAATACACCATCCCATACGCGTGTTTCCACACCATGTAGTTGTTCCTGCGGCACATGTGTATGCTTTGGCTTAGCAATGATTGCATGTTTGCCATGTTTCTGGTCATGTTTCCATTCCACATGTTTCACCATCCCCTCCATTTCGGCATCTATGCCAGATATGCAGACACATGCCTGTGGATGCCCACACCCTTACATCTGATTTTGCCATACACTGTATGTCTGCCTTGGATAGTGAATATGGCACATATGTGTTCAGACATGTTATGTGCTCATTGCTACATGTGATTGACAGGGACCCATTGTGCAGCGGACGACAGGTGGCTTGCTCCTCTGCCCCACTGAGATGCACATGTTGCACTGTGTTGATACAATGACACACAAACATGACATGATCAATGACCCTCACACTCATACAGGGGATGGCAATCACAGGTGCGGTGTTGGTGTGGTCACCGGTGTGTGTGGGTTTCATAGTTACAGATGTGTAGGGGATGGTTTGTGAAACAAAGTATTTATGTTGACCAGGGACCTGTCAAACAAACAGGTTGGAGAAGGCTGTTTCACAAACATGTGCCACCAGGATAGCAAAATGAGGTTGGATTTGTCACACATCTGTAAGTGTCTGTGCAGATGACAGATCTCTGAGGAATGCTAATAGTTCACCTGAACCTGTAGGTGACACTTAGTGTACATACCTGCTCGAGGATGTGCCGTATCTAGGGCCTCAGGAAGTCCACGCAGGTACATGTGTCCCAAACGTGTTGCCAGCTCTTGTTCAAGGGGCGACAATGTTGGTATAAAGGGCCCCCCCCCACCTGTGCCCATAGCGTGCTGTCTCTCTGCAAGCATGTGCTGACGTACCCCTCTTTTGATATCAGAGTACCTTTTTTTTAGACCTTCCACATCACGTGGGGGACACCCTGCTTCAGACAGTGCCTCGCGAACATCCTCCCACACTGCCATCCTGGTGGCCACTGTTGTGCGGCTGCTCAAACGCCCAAATAAGACATCATAATTTTCTATCACATGTGACAGTAAAATATG
Source organism: Ichthyophis bannanicus (assembly GCA_033557465.1). Classification (NCBI taxonomy): domain Eukaryota; kingdom Metazoa; phylum Chordata; class Amphibia; order Gymnophiona; family Ichthyophiidae; genus Ichthyophis; species Ichthyophis bannanicus. The sequence goes on along the minus strand of CM066031.1, from coordinate 1,328,232,837 downwards.
GTTCTCCCTGTCACTGAACCTTACAGCTCTCTTCCTCTGTGTAACAGGCACAGGTATCCTTTTCCTTTTGCCCGTTTGCCTGTACTCTACCTGCTGTGGCCCAACAGATGGTCCTGGCTGTTCCTGGCTAGGCTGTGAGGTGTGTGCCCTGGGTGTCTCACCAACAACTTGCTGCCCCACATCCTCCACCCACTCACCCTGATCCTCTCTGGCGCTGTCCCTCTCCATCTCCCTCTTCAGCACAGGATCCTCGCAAATAAAACAACTCACCTGAACAGAACAGAACACAGACGGAAACAGAGGGGACAAGGGCAGTACAATACAGCACAGAGTCCAGAACACAATAGCACAGGTAACCTTAAAGGCCAAAAGGAAATATTACAACACCCAACAGTAATGGTAACAATTATTCTCTCTGTCTTGTGTGGCCTACTCCTATGGCAAACCGTCCCCTTCTAATTCGCTGTACCTCTCTATCTCCCTCCTTTGCCTGAAGCACGTTCAGCACAGCTTCCTGCCCTATTAGTCCCTGTGACTGTCTATCTGACTCCTCCCTGTGCAGCACTCCCAACACAGGCTCTCTAGCTCTCTCTGTAACTCTCTGTCTGTTTGTGGAACTCCTCTAACAACCCTCAACGTGTGCCACGTGCGCAGCCTTATTTATAGGGTTTTTCCACGCTTTTCTCTTTGCACATGCGCACTTGTGCAGGTATGGTGCTCGTGCGCCGTCCTCGTGCACGCTTACGCATGGGCGCCGTCCTCGTGCACGCTTACGCGGACATACGCACATGCGCCCTGCGACACCTATTGACGAGTGACGCATGGGCGTCTGTGTGCGTTTTACGCATGCATGTGGCGATGCGCATGTGCGTGACACCACGCACAGGCAGACACCCATGCGTAGGTTGGCGCATGTGCGCCACGCAAGAGAGACGTATGCGAGCATATGCACATGCGCGTTAGACGGTAGGGCAAAAACACCAACCCTATAATGGACCGTGCCATGCCTCTCCACGTTGTGGGTTGTAGGCGAGGAAGAGTAGGAGTGTGTTTTGAGACAGAAAGGAGGTGAATCCAAACAGGTGTATTTGTCAATTCTGTTCTTGTTGTTTGTAGTAGTTATTGTATTTTCCTGTCTGTGTATAGTGTTGTGTGCTTTTTGGTTTGTAGACTGCTTAGTTAGATTTGTCTGTGTGTCTGAGTGTGTTTGTGTAGTTGGGCGGGAGGAGTTAATGGCACATATCTTTCTTCAGTCATGTGTCCTGTGTAGTGGGCAGATGCTGCGGTTGCCGGACAGGGGAGATGGTGTCCATGGAGCTGTGGCACAGGGCATGGGTGTAGTCCCGCAGCAACTCAGTCCTGCAGCTGTGGGGGCTGTCCAAGCTGGTGCTGTTCGTGCACGGCGCAGATGGCGTGCCGAGGTGCAGGCTCGGCAGGAACGCCTCTACAGGCCCAGGGCCCAGCTCCAGGACATGCGAGAGGACCAGGTCATCTCCCTTTACCGACTGAGCACAAGGGCTATTAGGGAGCTGTATGAGGATCTCAAACCTGACCTCCAGCCCCTGACTGATCGGTCCCATGCCATACCAGGTTTAGTCAAGCTCCTTGCTGCTTTACATTTCTTTGCCTCTGGCTGTTTCCAGTCATCTGTGGCCGCAGTAGGTGGTATGAGCCGCCCCACCTTCTCACGCTGTCTCCACCAGGTACTGCGTGCCATGGTCAGCCGGGTGGGGAATTACATAGCCATGCCCCACACTAGGCAACAATGGAGGACCCTGAACCAGGCCTTTGAGGCATTAGCCGGGATACCACACGTCATGGGAGCTATTGATTGCACACATGTTGCCCTGGTCCCGCCTAGAGACAGGGAGGTAGCGTTCCGCAACCGCAAACACTACCATTCCCTGAATGTTCAGGTTGTATGTGATGCAAATCTGCATATTCTGAATGTGGTCCCTAGGTTTCCAGGGTCCACCCATGACTCCTATATCCTGCATCACTCGGCAGTATTCACACAATTTGAGGATCACCGTTACGGGGACTGTGTATTGCTGGGTGAGTATGTCAGGATCACCTATCGGTTTATGACTTTCTACATGTGTGTATTTGTAGTACCATATGATGCAACATGTTTATATCAGAACATGCAGCTAATATTTGAGATATGTTATATAGAGGACTGCTGTACGTTTCAACTATTACAGCCGTCTCTAGGTCCATGTACACTACAAACATGAACCATTGAACATGATCATCCTAATAGTATATGATCATAACATGCACATGGTGTACATGTGAAGACATCCCTGTGCTTATGGCTCTAGTGTTGCTGATTTCCCCAAAATGTGTTTTGGAGCCACCAGCAAACATGTATTGGGGGGGGGGGGTGGCCCCTTACATACACCTGTGATACTGTTTAATAGTTGCCTCCTAATTGTATGCCATTTAACATTGATGTTGTTGATAATCCATACAAGTGACCCGTGTCATGTGTGTCTTAGTGTAACCCACACACTCTGTAATGCAGTTGTCACCCTGCAAGCCAAGGATAACATGAGGGGGTGTAGAGCAATATCTTATGGGTGATTTTTAAATGTTCTACAGGCACAACATGTGTGCATATCTCTGTACACACTTCTTGGCTATGTCACAGCTGGGTGGAAACACAACATAGGTGTTAACGTACCTTTGTGCACTGTAGATGCGCACAAGTTAGTATCATCTTGTCTGGACATCCTCATATATGTTAACATTATTGATTTGTGATGGCTAAAGCAAGGGCAATACGTGGGTGCATACAAACAGGTTACACAACCAGCTACACAGGAGGCTACTTTGCGTATGTATATGTTTTTGGCCCTCACTCATGAGGGGTACAGTATGCATGTTTGACATCCACAACTTCCTAACAATTTAGACAAAATGGTTAAACAGCAAAGGATGGCTATTACAGTGCTTTGCCACCAACACTGCATGTGGGAATGTACTGACACATATGGATATTTGTACCCTACACAACATGATGTGTATAGGTGATATTGCGTACATTGTGCCATAGCTCCCTGGCATACATGTTGGGGGGTGGGGGTGTCGGTCACGTAGATGTCAACATGTTTTTCAAGGGTTACTGTTCAGACATACACTTGGATTATGTGATCTGTGGATTGCTGTTGGAGTCTCACAGTGGCGGTGAGGCTGATCTGGACAGTAACTGCATGACAATATGCATGTTACACACACACACACACACACACACACACACACAATCTGTGAAGGGATAGATGGACATGTTGTTTTATTTGTGATGGGTGTACGTGCTCGAGAGGCCATGTGCTCATTTTAAGTCATTTTCTGTCACCTTTTGGTTTTTCTTTTCCAAATATACTAGTTGTGGTGTTGTATCGTTCAGTCAGAATGTGTTGTGCATTGTTTTGCCACGTGTATTCAGGTGGAAGTAATGTTTGAACTGAGCTCCTGCATTCACATGCAACATTTCTTTCTGCAGGTGATGCAGGATATGGGTGTCGCCCCTGGCTGCTGACTCCTGTGCGTCAGCCACGGACACGTGCAGAGCGGAGGTACAATGAGGCCCATGCCTCCAGTCGCTCAGTCATTGAGCGCACCTTTGGCGTGTTAAAGAGCCGCTTCAGGTGTCTGGATAGGACAGGTGGGGCCTTACAATATAAAGCACACACTGTTGCCGAGATAATCATAGCCTGTTGCATCCTGCACAACATTGCTCTCAGGCACGATATCCCTGCAGAGATTAATGAGGATCTGGAGGAGGATCCAATGTGCCCCCCTGAGCGTGCCAGTGCTGACACACGGGAGGGCACAGCAGTCAGGAGGAGGGTGATTGCAGACATCTTCTCATGTACGTATTGGTTATCTTCCCACAATAATGTTTTCTACTATGTGCGTAATGGTTAGTGAGTTTGATGTTTTTCTAAAGCTAGAATGTTGATGTCACACTCCATGTGCATTAGAATCACAATGCCAACATCACATATAGGCATGAGTGTGACACAATGAATGTGGGCAGGGCTCAGCAGCATTTGTTGGCAGCTGATGTGTGTGGTTGTTATTCTTTTTTTGGGAATGTTGAACGGTCACATTCCCATCTAGTGTCTGCTTCTGGGAGATGCAGCTGTTGTGCACATGCAGGTTTTTTGGTAAGATGCTATGGTATGAGCACAGTATCTGCCATATGGTGTGCTTTACACGTTGTGGGTTTGTCCGTGTTTGTGAACATTTGTCCTTTGGGGAGTGTAAATATAACAACAAATAGTGTGGGTTTGGTGGTTGTTCAGCTCCTCTGACATGCCTATGTTTGTGTTCTCATCATGTGTGTGGCACAAAGTCATACATAGCAGAGTACACATGCTTAGTGCAACTATGTCTGGATGGTAATAACTATGTCTGCGGACTGTAAATGTAAACCCTACAGTGTGTACACATGTACTGGTAAACAAGTAGACATGACCTGGATCTGTTTAGGGATGATGACCTGCCATTGCCCATCACGGCGGTGGGTTTGGAAAATATTTCCATTGACGAGTATACCGTCACTGCAGTGATGCATGTCTACACACATGGTGAGATGACACAGGCCAAAACAGCAAGGAGTGGGTAGTGGTAGCCAATTTGGGCCATATATGTGGGAGTGGCTTGTGTTATTACAGGTTTTTACTTGCGTACAGAGCATATCTCGCTGATGCTATCACAGCATCTGACATCATGCATGTGCTACAGGCTGTGTATGTGTGTAGGTCAGGGGAAAAGAGTCTATATGAGTAGATACATTGCAGACACGAGCAAGTGTCGGTTATGATGGCATAAAAACAAAGAGCTAGGGGACAGGTATTTCTCTGGCCTACACATCTGGGGTATGCATGCTTTGACATTGTCATTGACACACAGTGGGATGGCATACAGCCATCATGGTTTACTGACAGACAGACATGTGTGTGTGTTGTTGCCTACATGATGGCAATTTGGCAAACTATTTGGGCATGTCATCTGAACATAGGTGTCATTATTACTGCATGTATGAGATGTACGCAGCAGGATATGTATTTGAGCAGTGGATACAGGAGGTCCACCTGCATATTTCCTATGTGTTGTAGCAATTGTCAGTGGGTTAACATACACAATCTGGTCACCAAAAAACAGGGACAGGGGTCAATGTTGGCAATATGGTGAGTCACTGGTATTATTACGAGCTTGGCATGAGGTCGACCCATGCTGGTAGCACACACATCTATTTCTGTGTGTGTAAACGGACAGCGAGTTTACACACGAAAGTGAGTGAGATTACGGACAACATAGAGATAGCCTACAACACCTCCATGATGCCTATTACATGTGAGACATCTGTACATTGTGATAGACAGCAGTCACTCAGTGTGTGATGTTGTGGGGTCTGACAGCTGGGGGCATGAAGGTGCAGTGTCTGATACACAGCTTGACCATGACATATGTTGGCTTCTCTTGTGTCTCCAAATGCACAGGACATACTTTGTACGGATACTGATTTTGAGATGCATTGCCATGTGACTCTACCTCCTGGAAGATGCAGTGCTTTTGGGTAGGTCAATCTACATAGACATTGTGTGTGGCTGTGGTCATGTGAATAATATGTCTTCTGAGATTTCTCATATTGGGCAGATGCTTGTATTTCATATTTTCAAACCTGTGCCTCACTAACCCATCTCTTTCTGTGTTCAATCATATCCCCATGTGCTTGTGTTCAGCATGTCCTCTGGCACTGTCTCAATGCGACATGTACAACATACATGCATGTGTGTGTAGGTTGTGGTTTGGTGTAGTTTACCACCACTTTCAACGTCCCCAAAAATGTACTATCAGACAACAAAACGCTATCATAACATGTTTTGTGGGTATTTATATCTACAGACATCCACATGTGCACATACAGGCCATGTGTTAGAGATGGGACGCTGAACTTTACATACTGTGTGTGTGGCTGGTTTTATAGGTTGCATGTGTGATGATGGATTGATCAGACATAGTACATTTTCTTCTGCTGTGAGGGGTCTGTGCACCTTCACATAATTGCCAGCAGTCATAACTCATACATAGGGGGGTTTGCCCTGTGACCATTATCTGCATGTGTTGTGTGCTGTGCTTAGACATGTGTCTGTTGTTTACAGTAAGCACTGGTGTGCAACTTTGGTGCCTTTCAGATATGAACATGATGGTGACATGTTTCAACAGTGGTTTGACCTTGTGATTCTACTCCTTTTGATGACATTGTCCCCTTTCATTGTGATGTAAGCTGGCTGTTTCGGGGCTCAAGGGCTTGATGACATACACCTGTTGCAAACACACGGTGGGTTTCACCTTTGTGATTTTGATTTGTGCAGTTGTATCTAACTGGTGATGATCTCATGTGTGCCTCCTGTGTATGTTAGATTTCCTTTATGCTCACATTAACAGATGCATATTGTGTGTAGCTATGAGACACTTGTGTGACATGAGCATGGACATGACCATATCCATGTGCCACCCGTGTCTATGGTTACCATTACTTATGTTGGCCACAACGTTTGTTTTAGTATTGATATCACGTCATGTTTGCCTATGTATCCCTTTATTCAGAATTTAGTATGGTGTGACGGTCTGACATTTGTGTTGATTTTGAAATGTGTCACACAATAACATACTTATCCTCTCCTGACACAGCACAGAGGACATACCAGACACATCTCTTACAGAGCATCTGTTGTCACCAACAACCACCTGATAGATGACAGAGCACCATGCAACTCTTTACCACAACATTTCCCCAGTGGATGTTTGAGCTATGAGAGTGGATCACATGACTGCGAAGGACAGTATTACTCTTTACCTGCTGATTTCCCCATGACAGAGGTGTCGAACGCAATGTTGATGCTATGGCTGGGTAGTGAGTGATGCTCAATGTAGTGGACACACATATACTTTGAAGGAATGTGCCATATTGCACACTGACACGTGACTATGCATGGCCAGAGTTGATATTAAACTGTTAACGTAACCTGATGAATTGCAGATACTATATTGACTTTGGACACTGATCCGCCCTTGTGCAGCAGCAACTGACATAGACAGTGTAGGTGCTACATTCAGACACAGTTGAGCTTTACAGGACTTTGTCCCAAGGGTGTGTCATAGCACCCACGATATGATGCTGGTTTCCTAACAACACCCATGTTTTTGGCATGTGGCTGATGATGGGCCACTCCTCTTGTCAACATCTACCTGCTTTCCACCTGCACATGATACCGCCTTTACCTCCACAATGCTTTCCGAGCACACCGACATCTTGGACTGATGTTGTCATTGACCTAATGGTTTTGAAGGGCATGTGTGTCATCACTGTATCATGTTCCAATGTGACTGTTGCTTGTGCATATGACTGACTGTTTGTGAGACACAGCATGTGAGGCTATGACTTATGTGTGGTTCACTGTAATATGTTTTTTCAAAATTTCCTTCTTCACATGCTACATCTTGTGTTTGTTTACTGTGCATACATGACAGTGTGCATATATGTACAGACCTTCCATTTGCCATTTACACGGGCAAGATTATGCCATGTGTTAGGGACACTCACATTGCCACATTATGTTTGTAGTGTGGCAGTGTGTGTGACCATTCTACTTCTTCACTTGTGCATTCCATGTATCATGCTATATGTGACAACACAGTGTCTACCCAATATGAAAGGGCAGGGTGACCTCCTTGATGGTGTTCTATGTGCATTGTTCTGCAGGATGTTTATTTCGGATTATTTCTGTGTTCATGTGGCTGTGCTACCTGTTACCATATGCTAATTGTGATGTTTATGATTGGTTTTGTCCACATTCTGACTGGTTTTTTTCGTAGATCAGGCATCATGATCAGAGCTTACTCATTACTTGTATTGCATGTTTAGTGACATGTAAAACATTTGCCAATATAGGTTTTGATGAGTGTCTGACTCCTGTGTGGTCAGATGTGTATGTTTTGAGGGACAGATGAGGTGTGTTGGGTCCGCAGCATGCAGTGTCTACTCTGTACCTGCACTCATATGTTGTTAACACATTTGCGACAAACAACAACAGGTGTGGGCAGGGGGGCTGCTGCCGGGTGCTCAGCATGCACCTGATGCACATTATATCTTGAGCCTTTAATGTGTGGTCAACAAAGTAACCTTACTGTAGGAGGTGGATTTGTGAGCTGCTAAGGGTGTTTCCCACTTTCACAGGGGATACGGTCAGCCTTCATATTATGATGCCACTGTCTACACTGTTTGTGATGTGTTAAGAAAATAAATATATGTATTTGACAGACATTTTCTCCGTCTGATGATTGATCATGGTGACAGACCTGGACTGCAATGTGTGCCTTTGTATCAGTCCTGACTCCTTGTGACCCACAGAGTACATTGTTCTCTTGTCAATGTCACTGTATGTAGATGATGTGGTATATTTTGTAACACCTCCTCCGCCCCAGCCTTGACTGCTGGTATGGTTGGGCTTTTTATGAGGGTGGTAGTTGTGCCTTGCTTCTGTATATAAACCACGCAGATGCACTTTCTTTCTTTTAGGGTTTTATTCCCCGTCCCTTGAGGTTTCTTCTTATAACAACAGAAATTAACAGCCTAATTTGGCTTATAACATAAAGTAACTGGATAACACAAATAGCTTCCTTCAGCATATAACGTCAAACAAAAGTAAATAACAAACAGCCTACTTTGTCTGTTTGGCTGGAGAGAGAGAGAGAGATGTAGCCTTTGCCACTTGAATATGGGAATTAAGGTTACACAAACCTTTACCTTAATGAGTATTCAGGTTCTTTTGTAGTAAGGGAACATTCCATCAATTCTGTATCTGCTAATGCTCCTGATTCTTCATATTCCATCAATTCCTGTCCGTTGGAATCTGCATTACACCCTTCTAATGTGGAATAAAGGTATGGCAGATTTGCCCCGTCAGTTAGGAAGTTCCTCTTCCTCTGTGTAGCACTGCCTCTCTGGGGAATGTCACAAAACTCTGTATGCTGTCTTCTAGAGCCCTGCCCCCGCTGGTATCTCAGTGGATAGCTCAGGTCTCTGTATGGCTTGCTAGCTAAGTAATTGTGATACACTCCCTGCCGGGTCTGCCTCAGCTCTCCAGGCTCAGCTGTGCCCGATTGCAAACTGTGTAACGGTGATTCCCTTGGAGCTAGGAGTTCACCGTAATAAGGGATTTCTTCTGCTTCTCTGGGTAGGTGAAACTCCCTTCTTTTAAGACTTTTATAAACAGGTGAAAAGTTACTATCAGCCTCTGAATATCCAGGCTTTTTAAGGGTATTTTTATGCCTCCAAGACTCTTCCCTTTTAGATGGCAAATAGCCCTTGTATCCCTTCTTTTCCCCAGTACCTGCTGTTGCAGCCTTCTTATATTTCACTTGCCTTTTCTCAGACCCACACAGGTCTCTGGACTCTTTCCACAATTCCTCTCTCCAGGATTGCCTACTCGGCTCCTCTCTCCAAAATTGCTTCCTTCTCAAAGGTTCCCCCTCTCTGAATGTTTGGTAGTCCGTTTTATCTATGTGTTTTCTGACTCCACCTTTCCTCAGCTGCGCTCCATTAGGTGAAGCAGAGTCCCGTGCTTTACTCCGTGGGTGTGTCTCTCTGTGCTCTGGGCACGTGTGCTTTTGTTGTCCCTGGAAACCATCAAGCATTCTTCCATTCATCCTGTCACTTTTTCCTTGATCATTCACACTGCCGTGCATTTTCTCATGCTGCCCTAGGTCCACCCTGTGACAATTTTCAACGTAAATGGGGGGTTCCCAGACTTGCCCTATGACACAGGGAGTGCTAATGTGACTTTATCACTGGTTGTTTGGGGGCAAAGCCACTTTTCTATTCCCCATGTTACTTCTAGACTATTTGATCATACTGTCCCTTTTTGGGGTCCTTTACTGGTCATGTACATGGTGCACATGTGCTCACATCCTTGCACAGTGCCAGCTGTGTATGTGGCAGCCATATGGCACATCACTGTGAATGAATGGTTGACATACACACACACCCTTTGGGGTATTTGTGTTACAGTGTGCTCATTTTGCAGTTTGTGGGATTGTGTACAGTAATGTGTTTGAACTCTGTAGTTTGGGGTTTATCGTCCGCTTGTTTGGTTCTTTGGCACACTGGCTTAAATGCACCATTAGGTACCAACAGGTTCCTCACCTCTACACACACCCTTCCCTCTTTGCACTGTACAACAGGGTGCATCCTGTGTGCTTCATCCCCTTAACATATTCGTTGTTACATAGGTCTCTTACTTTATGGTTTATACATGCCAATGCACATAGTGATTTTGTTTGGCTGTGATTATGGTGGTGTGTGTGGTGCACCTGATTGCATGTTGATCTTTATCACGCCACAATCATCATTAGTCACCTGATCCACAGAGCGTCATGGGATGCCATGGTTTTCCTTTGTTATGGATTTTACATGCTGTAGTCACTACAAAACATTCCCTTGTGTTGGTGCAGTTGTCCCCGATGCCACATACAGAGTGGACATAAATATGTACATGGCAGATGTGCATGTGCATTTGCTCATTAGTTATTTTGGTGGTTTGCTTGTTCTGACACCCAGCAGGCGTTTGGGGTACTGATATGCAGTGTTTTTGTATGCAGCTTTTGCTAATGTGCTCAAATTGGCGGTTTGGCCTACCGTTTTAGGCATGGCCATTTGTGGTGGGGGTAATCGGTGTGCTCCCTGTCTGCTGTCTTGGATTTGTATGCTTGTCCTGCATTGGTGCGTTTCATTTGTCTGTGTGTCATATCTGTGGTGATATGTGGTATGACCACATAGTACCCTCATCTGAGTTGTGATACATCCTTGTGTCCATCCTCTGTCTGCCAGCTGTGCGCCATCTTACCCAGATGTGCATGCTGCTTCCCCACATCGTGCACTCCATCATATTCATGCATTGCAGCTCACCCTGCTTGCCTCCCCTGTGTGTGCTCAGCCTAGCACCTGTACTCCACAGTCATCCTGTTATTTCAGTTATCCTGCCATTGCAGCCACCTCTGCTGGCCACATCTTCCCATCCTCTGTCACACACAGTCATTACAGCATGGCACATTTCCATCACTCTGTGCATGGATCTCGTTGGCCACAACATGTTTGTCCATTTTTATGGCTGTCACATGGACTGAAGCTGATATCTGCATTCCATCAACTTATCTACGTCGTTCTTTTAGTTTAATATTGTCTATGTTCTCTGCTCTGTGCAGTGTTCATGTTACATGTGTGTTTGGCACATACGTCTTTTAACATTCAAATTGTGCAATGTTGCTGTTGTTGCCTAACATTGCTGATTTCACCTATACATCCTTAGGGCATCTTCTGCCACACCTTGGATTCACACAGCTTATGGGGTGCCTACGATAGTGCCTTGGGAGTTGGCAGACTTTAAACATGGCCTCAGGTAGATATTAATGGTTTGCTTTGCTAACGGGATATGTAGAGGATGTTCCATCTGATGCACCGTAATCTGGCCAATAATATATGGCACAAGGGTGTAGTTCTCTTTAGATGGACGCACGGATTTCTGTACACTTTCACACAGACATGGAACATAACTCAGCTAACCTGCTGTCCAGAAAATAGTAAACCATGACCCCTGCAACATCATTGACTGTCTTCAACAGTTGTGAGCATACATTACATAGGGGTATGTTGTTTTTCACCATACCTTGTATGTAATGGGCCTATGCTAGTTTTGGGATTTCAATATGCAAAGGGAATAGGGCATTTTCCCCGATAATAGTGACTCTGATCCCCTGTTCATATCTGTCCCCGGGGCCTGTTTGCAGCACCTCCTAGCTAAATCAGTAATGGCAGATGCAGGTCTGCCATTGATGATTTAGCAAGGAGGGGGGGGAGGGGCTGCAGACAGACCCAGGCGACTGCTTACAATGACATTCACTGGGCACCCCTGTTAATATCAGTCACCAGGGGCTGGCTACAGCCCCTCACTACTAAAACAAGGAAGTCAGACCAGGGTCAGCACACCTACTTACCATTTCCATACATCACAATGCACAGTGCTGCCATCAGAAACAGTGCTGTGACCTTTACCTGCCTCATAGGGCACCCTACATGGCGCCCCATCGGCCACGCTTTCAACAACATTGTACAGTGCCATGGCGGACAATCCATTTACAAATGTGTCATTTGAGGTAACTTCAGGGGCATGTTATGTTACAGTGCTGTGACAGTACATGTGCTTGAATACGTTATTGCACAGATATACGAGATGTGCCTCCTAATGCAATATTAACCCTACCAGGTACACACTCAACAAGCCATGTTCATTTGCCATTGTTGGGGATTGCACCCCTAACCATTGCGATGTGATTCTGTTTCTGGGCTTGCACATCAGCGCACCACCATATGGCTTAAAAACATTATTATGCTTCCAAACTATTAGCACACACCCTTATGCCCAGCAGCGCAACGCCTTATGCCACACATACTTTGTAAAAGAACACCACAGCCAGTTTCCTTCAGTGTGCACTGTGGGGTATCGAACCCATGCTCCCTGCACCTTTGGTCAATGTTCTAACCATTGTGCTGTGGCTCATCTCTTCTGCTTTCATATCACTGTGCCACTTATACCTCCCGGTATTCACAGGCCTCCAAACACATTCGCGTGCCGCTTTAGGCCCAGCAGCGCAACGCCTTAGGCCACCCATACTTGGTGTACCTTCTAAAATAACGCCACAGCCAGCTTCCTTCAGTGAGCACTGTGGGGGATCGAACCCATGCTCCCTGCACCTTTGGGCAGTGTTCTAACCATTGTGCTGTGGCTCATCTCTTCTGCTTTCATATCACTGTGCCACTTATACCTCCCGGAATTCACAGGCCACCAAACACATTCGCGCGCCGCTTTAGGCCCAGCAGCGCAACGCCTTAGGCCTCCCATACTTGGTGTACCTTCTAAAATAACGCCACAGCCAGCTTCCTTTGGTGAGCACTGGGGGGATTGAACCCATGCTCCCTGCACCTTTGGTCAATGTTTTTACCATTGTGCTGTGGCTCATTTCTTCTGCTTTCATATCAATGTGCCACTTATACCTTCCGGGATTCACAGGCCTCCAAAAGCAATCGCGCGCCGCTTTAGGCCCAGCAGCGCTCCGCCTTCCGCCACCCATTATTTATCTGCCTCCAAATATTACGCCTCAGACAGCTATCTTCATTGTGCACTGTGGGGGATTGTAACACTGAACCCTACACCAGTGGTTAGTGGGCTAAACATTGTGCTGTAGCTTTGCTCTCATGATTGCACATCAGCACGCCACTTATTCCTCCTGTGCAGCCACTTCATGTGCTAATGTGCAGGGCGCATATGGGCGGCCCGCACCTTACCGCATATGCAAATCACGCATTTCCTTCTTCAGCGCGAAACGCCCACTCCTTATATGGCACCCGCACTCTACCGCGGCCCGCACTTTACCGGGATCTTAGTAAACATCCCCCCTAGTATTTCTAAAACAAATTACCAAATAAATTACAAAAATCAAATCACTAAAGATCACAATGTAATCTACACACCTTAAAAGGTTATTATTACACTTTCATACTAATTATTAACCTTACTCTGGATGAATTCAACATGGTGTGAAATTATTAAGAAAACCCCACTATATCACCATATCATAACACATTTATTACAAAATATGTCATCACAACACTTTATTATGAAATCCCATAAGACTGTGGACCACGGTTTTGCCATTTCAGCTTCGTCAGGGAAACTTCAGCTCCTCAATTCAACCTGCCGCAACAAAACGCATACCTGGCGAAGCCGAAATGGCAAAATCATGGTTCACAGTCTTATTGGATTTCATAATAAAGTGTTGTGATGACATATTTTGTAATAATGTGTTATGATATGGTGATATAGTGGGGTTTTCTTAATAATTTCACACCATGTTGAATTCATCCAGAGTAAGGTTAATAATTAGTATGAAAATGTAATAATAACCTTTTAAGGTGTGAGGTTTATATTAGTATTTGTCATCATTACCTATACTATGCGCCCTCAGATCCCTCTATGCTCTTCTAAAGCATCATGGATAAGCTGCCATACAAATAAAAGCGGTCATATAAGTAGATCTGAATATGAATTTTAACCACAGAACTATATTTTAAAATAGCCTTGTTGAATAATTGACTGTGCACTCATTGTGCATTGTTGCCAAAGAATTATATTTTTCAAATGGCTGCTGTCACTAAGCTTTTGGTTTCCTGTCACACATCGCACCTGAGAAATGTAATTTTAAGATGCAAGTACATGACCTGCTGCTTTTTATTGCTTAATTCATTTCTCATGACTGAACCCATTGTTAGTTTATAGCAACTTCAAAAACTCTTCTGAAATGATTACTTGCTATAAATGGTGAGAGAAAGCAGTTACACCTCTGCATTTCTTTTTTTCTTGGTTGCTATATAATACTTTTTCGCCAGCAGAAGTATAACTTCTCACTTTTAGGTTTCCATACAAATGACAAATTGCAGCACACATGAAAAGATTGGAAATAGTGGTGGTGTATTATTGGATCGATAAGTGTCAATTAATAGATACCCACCAGGCATGTTTTACCCATTTATCATATTAACAGAAGTTAAGAATCACTATTCATCACTGCTCTCCCTTTACTGGGGTTAATAGTGCATTTTATATCTTTCACTAACTGTTGTTGCCAGACTTCAATACAATCAGCAAGACATATGAGGAAAGGGTTGGTGAAGCTTTTATCATTAATCATGATTCTATAGTTCTGGCCAATTTAGAATAACACAAAGATTCCTATTCAGTTATAACTTTCCTCCTAGAAAAAATCTGAATAGAACTCAAATTGCCAAGGACCATAAACATCCGATGGGCACTGCATTGGTGATTAGCATATATAAACCACTCTGCTGCTACCTTTCTTCTAAATTGCAGAGCAAAAGGATTGCACACATTTAGAAGTCTATTTGATAATATGCACTAAAGTTTTATACCTAAGATGTGTGAAAAGTCAAAATTAAGATGAGGTAGTTGCAAAATCTCAGCATTATCTGTTGCAGGTTTTTCCAGCATCTCAGGTAAGACAGCTGTGTAACCAGTTCTTGATCCAAAGTAGTACACTGCCTCCTATCCCACAACTTTTTAATTTCATCAAGAGTCTCTAATGAGGGCTTTCTGAAAATCCAGATACACCATATCAACCGGCTCACCTCTGTATACTTGTTTATTCAAACCTTCAAAAAATATAACAGATTAGTAAAACAAGATATTCCTTGCCTAAAGTCATGCTGGCTGTCTCCCATTAAGCCATGACTATATAACATAAATACATGTTCAGTAATTTTGTTCTTTATAATGGTTTCTACCATTTTGCTCAGTGTCGACATCAGGCTTAACAGTCTGTAGTTTCCCAGACCGCCCCTTGAACCCTTTTAAATCCTTTAGGCACTACAGATGATTTTGACCATACTCACAGATAGTAGGTCTGTAATCTCCTATTTCAGTTCTTTCAACACCCTCGGATTTATATCATCCATAAGAACATAAGAAATGCCACACTGGATCAGACCAAGGTCCATCAAGCCCAGTATCCTGTTTCTAACAGTGGCCAATCCAGGTCATAAGTACCTGGCAGTTTCCCAAAAAGACACATAGGTTCCACAGTGATTGTACTGGAGCAAACAGTGGATTTCCCGGGTCCTCTTTAATAATGGTTTATGGATCATTCCTCCAGGAACTTGTCCAAACCTCTTTTAAACACAGCTACTTGCCCAGCTTTTACTGCATCCTCTGGTAACAAATTCCAGAGTTTGATTATGCATTGAGTGAAAAAATATTTTCTCTTCCTAGTCTTAAACGGTTTACACTGAAGCTTCATTGAATGTCCCCTAGTCTTTCTAATTTTTGATGGCGCAAACAATCGATCTGCCTTTACCCATTCCACTCTATTCATTAATGTATAGACCTCTATAATATCTCCTCTCAGCTGTCTCTTTTCCAGGTTGAAGTGCCCTAAACTTTCAAGCCTCTCCTCATAGGGGTATCCTTCCATCCCCTTTACCATTTTGGCGGCTCTTCTCTAATTCTGCTATATCTGCCACACACTGTCACATGAAAATGGCAAGGCGCCTTCTATCATGCGATAAAAGGCTTAACACCGGGACGTCCACTTCCTTATATGGGATTCTTCACGTTAGCGCTGCACCTAACACCAGTAACGTTAAGACAGTTTAGTAAACATGTCCCATAGTCCTACCATCTGCTTTCTATCTTTTAACCACTTCCTTATCTGCAATAGTGCACTTTCTCCTATCTCATGGCTTTTTAATTTCACCAGTAGTCTCTCATCCGGTCCAGGTGATTTGCTACTCTTCAGTTTATCAAATAGTTTTAATATATCTTACCAGTTTATTGATATTTCTTTCAATTCTTCCAATACATCACCTTTAAATACCATTTCAGGCATGAGTAATATCCCTGCATCTTCCTCAGTAAAGACTGAAGCAAAGAATTCAATTAATCTCTCATCTATGGCCTAGTATCCTCTTAGTGCCCCTTTTTATCACTCTATCTCCAGTCTAGTTTAGTTCATTCACATCCTTCAATAATGAGTACATCAAGGCACTGCAATAATTTAGATAACAGAATAAAGTAATCGGCAAACAAGAATATAAAATAATAATGTTGTTATGTAACAATAACAGAAAAAAGTATAGACAGAATAATTCACAGTGAACCACTTAAATAACATTAACAATCTGAGCTAGAGAGCGACCGCTGGTATCCATTGCCCAGTGCCTCTCCATATGCCCATTTAAAGAAAAAGGTCTTAAAGTCAATTTTAAATTTCTTGTGGCTAGATTGCCTATGATGCGAAGCTGGAAGAGAGCTTCCAAATAGGGGTAGTTAAAAAGAAGGCAGTGTGGGGGAGTGGCTGTAATCTAAGATGGCGGCGATAGCATTTTCCTAGTGAGAGTATGCCAAAGCGGAAGGGCAGGCAGAAGGCTCTTCCCGCGGAGCCTAAGCCTGCGGTTACCTCTGGTCTGATGGATCGTTTTGTTCATCTGTCTGAGCAACAGATTGGGGAGATTCGAGTGGGCGCTGCAGCCCAGGTTGAGGTGGACTCGGAGCTGCTTGCCCTAGAGGTGTCTCTCTCCCCCGACGAACGGAGTCCTCCGATCCGGATCGATAGTCCGGTGCTTCCTCTCGCGAGAGTGAGTGCGGCTTCACCTGAGGGTGTGAGAGCGGCATCTCCGGAGCGGGTCTCGCCCGAGGAGGAAACTGGCGGTCAGCATTTGGAACCCGGGATTGCTCCCGTGGTTGGAAGTCTGGCTCTCGTGGGGACACATCTTACTCAGCGAGGTGAAGTAGCTGCACTGGGACAAGAGTTTTCCCCGGTGTCCTCTGTGTTTAAGGGGTTTGCCTTGAAGCAACCGAAGATTATTTCCCTGGATGCTATTTGGAAAGCCATTACTCAGTTGTCATCGGCTATGACTCAGCAGGTGGAACTGACAGTCTCTCGCTTGGATCATCTGGAGACCCTATCGGGTGGTTTTCGTAGTGAGCTGAATGACCTGCATGATAAGTTGGTGACTGGAGAGCAGAAAATAGAGATGGTTTCCTTACTCACTGACTCTATTCCGAAGGATAATGTGGCAATGAGGGTGAAGTTGGAGAATATTGAAAATGTAGTGAGAGTGTCAAATTTGCGCTTATTGAATTTTCCTATGGTATCTGGAATCTTCCCTGTAGAATTATTTAAGAAGTATATGCATGAGATTTTGTTAGTGCCTACTGATTTAACTCCTCCAATTGTAAAAGCATATTTCTTGCCTGTGGGTAAAAAGTAGATCAGAGAGTAGTGGGTTCTGTGGAAATGGAGGTGTTAGATGTTTCTGCTTTATTGAAATCTCCCAAGGAAGAAGGTCTAAAGGTATCCACAATGCTGGTTTCTTTTGCTATTCCATCCGATAGGGAATGGATTTTGATATTGTATTTTAAGAGATGTTCTGTTCCATTTATGGGTAAAAAGGTTGTGGTATTTCCAGATGTTTCTAGAGAGACGCAAAAAAAGGCATAGAGCCTTTTTGCTTCTTAGACAAGTTGTGACTCAATTGGGTGCTTCTTTTTTATTGAGGTTTCCTTGCAAGTGTATTATTTACTTTAGACAGGTTAAATATGTTTTTTTTCAACCAGAGGATTTATCCTCGTTTATCTCTGCACATACTATAATATCCTCTTCGCCTCTTGAGTGAGTGTTTTGTCGTATTGATTGTGTTTAAGCTCAGACTATCGCTGGTGTTATTAGTTCTTATTGTTGAATTCATTGTCTGGGTTCGAGGTGTTTCATCTACCCTCGTTCTAATGTGTGTGTTACTCCCCCCCTACATGGTGGACTAATTATACGCTTGTTGGAATTTGTATTTAATTTCTTATATATACCATTGTTTCTTCTCTTTTGTTTTTTGTAAACATTCTGTTTCCACAAGCAGTAGTTTTTCTGTACAAGCATTGCTTGATTGTTATTAGAAAATTCATAAATTTAAAAAAAAAAGAAAAGAAGGCAGTGTGATGTAAAGATTCATAATGAGCACAAGAAACTGAAGAAAGGTACAGGGATTTTTGGTACTGGGACTGAGCTGGATGAAAGGAGGCCAGTGCAATTAAATGTGTGTGTGTCACTCTCCACAATCACCCTACACATGATGTGAATAGTTTATAAGGGTGGCAATAATCATGTTCCGGCAATGTCACAGGTTTTCAAATCTTTCTAACTGATGTCACATTTAAATGGTTTTGTTTTATTGGATTCTTTTATGTGTCACATATCTGTGCAAATATCATCCTAAGCCATTTCGCTGGGCACTTTTCTTTAGGAGATATGTAACGTTTAGGGGTTGGACTGAGAGGCTGCCAATATTGTTTGACCACAACTGTACTCATGCTGAACAAGTCTCTGCTAATCCACAAAAACTGTGATCATGACATTCACATGAATGCCAGAGGAGGGGCTATTATCAAATTTGGGAGAGTTTGGTCTGGCATTCTAAGGATTGACTCTTAATTTCTGAGTCATAACTATATATCCATGAATAATTGACCATTGATCATTTGGATTGACATAGAGTCATTTTATGCAACTCCCTGGCTGCTGGCAGGCCATCGTTATTTTGTTCAGGGTCCAGGACTTTCTGCAGATACTCTTCAGACATACATCTCATCCACAAAGTGACAATATGACTGTACTTTGCGCTGCAGAAAATGCTTTCCATATCCTCAGCAAGTGCAGAATGCATCACACAGTGCTTCAACTTTGTCTTCATTCCTGCTCACGTGTGGCCTTCTAGAACATTTGTCAGTGTGCAGACTTTGGCAAACATCCTGAATACATTTGGACCAGTTATGGATTGGGACACAACTCTGGCATTCATCCCCATACACTGTAATTTGCCATATATTTTTTTTGCAGGCATCTCCACAACTAACACAGCATTGAACTCAAATTGGTAGTTCACCTTTTCCTATCATCATCTATGTCACAGGCTGCTGTGACAGACTGCCCAACATCATAGAATTACTGCAGCGTAATGTTGTGATGCAGGTATGCCACATTAAGCAAATGTACAGCACATAACTGTATCAGTGCATGCCTGATATCATCATGGTGCAACAAATGTTGTTCTACAGCAACAAAACACATGCTGATAATTTTGGATGACACCTCGTATGGCCTGTCCCTCCCTTGATACCCACATGTTCCCGTTCATATGTTTGTGTTATTTTGTCAGTGTGGCTGTAAATGGTGTAGAAATAAATATCTTTCTATGTTTTATATTCTTGACTCACATGTGTGCTTCATTGGGTTCATGTCTGTTCACTGATTCACACATATGGCAAGTGATATCTGGTAAAGTGATATGCACTAATTTAAGACACACACAATGGTATCCATTCAATGTACCTTTTAATAGGTGAATATATACTGGCAGCTGCAGCATACTAGGACATGCATCAGCAGGTATGTTGGCATGATCTAGTCCTTGTGAATGACACGTTTGAAACTGTACCCACACATGTACTTGCAAATGTGATTCCTACCTAACAAACTTGGCTCACATGTAGATTCACATACCCTTGATTCCTTGACTGTCCACTCACCCCTAACTTGGCAGTATGTCCGTGACAAACATTTCCCTGGACCCAGTATGGCATACCTTTAATGCATGTTGAAAGATTGGCACAACATCTGCAGTAGACATACCTTCAAAATCCTATACAGCAGCCCATCCCCATGGCCGTCAGAGAGGATATTGTCCCTTAGGCACACCACATCATTTATTGCAATGCCTCCTCTGATTCACAAGATGTAAAGTGCTGCATCTGACATGTGATACATATGATATGGCATTTAATGAGATACTGCATGACACTGCATAACGTACCCTCCTACTCATTCATGGCAATGCCATCCCAAGGTATTGAAACTGTATGCTGACAGCAAATGAAAGGTACCTGACATTTATCTGGCCACCCAAGTTTGTGAAATGTACAAAGAGTGCACATAAACTCTATATCAAGTAATGTGTGTACACAACTGCACATTGCTCCTGTCAGGATATATGAGCAATCAGTTAGATGCCTTCAGCCCAGCAATGCACAGTATTACATGGTTCCTCTATGAAATGTGCATTTCAGACAACCAACAGCGATGCTCATGTTTACCTTCACAGATGATGGAGCAACATAGCAGGCATAATTGTGGTCAGACATGACAATCATACTGACTGCCATTCCTTGCTGCAAACAGATCCAGGCTCCCTACAACGATGCAGCTCTGTTCGTTATATGCATGTAATTCATAGATCACATATGTTGATTTGCCTCTTGTTTCTTCCACAGACTGCTTAACACCAGGGACACATGTTAGATTCCCAGTAGCACTCATGGTGTCCACAGACCAAACTCTTAGACCTTAACTGCATTTGAGCAGACTACAGACTATTCTGTCACATTCTTGATATCAGTAGAGGGCAGGGGCTTTTGCATCTGCAGTATTCCATACCAACATCAGGACACACATATGCTTAGGGTCTTGCCTTCATAGTTTGGACAGCAAATTGTGTCTGCAAGCATGGACATCATAATCATGCTCTGCAGACTGCATGACTTTATGGCAGCTCATGCAGCACATTGAAATTTGGCATGCTACTACAGGCTCTTAGTCCAGGACATCAGAATTTGACATGTCAATGATAGTGCATGATACCTGCATGCCAAAGACTTTGCATCCTTCACATATATGTAGAAGACACTACCACATTCCATTCCTGTGATGGTGATCTGCATGCATGTTCACATATCCTTTCTCTGCTTCATATGCACAGTGTGACAGACAGGTCATTTCACAAACATGACTGGACAACGGTGGAATCAATTCATGGAAGTGAGTCTGACACACCATGATGTATCACAGAGCTGCTGCTGAGCTAACACACCCCATGTGGACAAACCCTATTTGATTGCAGAGTATTTGCCGTTTGCATGCTACACATACATATTAGTCACTATCATCTCCTGTCATCATGGCCTAATTAATTTGTCAGGCAGTGTATGCACGTATGCCCACTATCTGTCTGTTTATTAGAGCACCTAATGCAAATATGTAGGGAAGCTGCTGCAGTTCAACATGACTCATAGGGTCTCCAGGATTTGTGGCACACAATGAATCAAATGACAGTGACATTATGGAGCTCACATGACCTACAGGAGCCAGGACAGGGATGCAGAGGCAGAGAGGCATGGTTCATGCTTGCCAGACTATTCGACAGAATAATTTTATATCTGAGGATCCCTAACCATCATACATTATATATATATATATATATATATATATATATACTGTGGTCGGCAATTCGGCAGTGTCCTCTGCATTATAATAAATTCCTATCATACTCTCAATGGACTTCAACATCCACAGTAAGATGTTCACATCTAGATTTGTACAATCCTTTCCCCTTCTTCCCTTCTTTGGTCATTACACATCACACCTGTATTAGATAGCATTTGCTACTGTGTGATAAACATATGTATAACACATGCTCATATGTGATATTGGCATATTGGATGTCCTAATAAAATTTGCCATCCTTGGCAGGCCTTCAGTACAGACCCCCCACACATCATCTCGCCTCAGAGAAGGGGAATAATAGCAATCGTTCAATGGAGCAGATACACCACTGAATGCCTTGCTCCCAAATTTCAGCACATAGCACCATTATTCATGATCCACACAGACTCCCCGTAAGCTGAACTATTGCACCAAAAAACTGCCTCCAGTTTTGCAACTGATTCCTATAGATTTTGGGGTGCTGAATCCAGGAAAAATAGCCAAAATGTTCCATCACGTCACGTTTTCTTGCAAAATTAGATTTCTTACCCATATAAGGAATGTTCACATAATTTCTTTTTAGCCGACTGTAGTTTATTTTCTTGGCCCAAAATAGAGGTTGTAATGGTTAACTAACTAGAAACACTCCCTCATGATATTTTAGAGTGTTTTGTATTCATTTTATACATTAACAGGACAATTGGGAGGCGGGGGGCTAAATCCAGTACTCGCGCTGGCGCATGTTCTTTCCTGTTCGCCTCGCCTCGTTCGCTCGCTCAAACACGGTGGTTGCGACATGAACGTTCCTGTCAAATTTCAGTTTTTTGCAAGTTCATTATTACCTTTTGTTTGCTCAGTCGTAATCCAGCTTTATTCCGAAGTGGTTCACTACAGTTGTAGTTTGCAGTGCTGTGTATTTGTGATGGCTCACAGAGCCAGAGGTTGTGTCAACTCTCCGGACAGTTTTTGTTTTATTTGTGGGGAATATACCGTGAAAAAGCGGCAGAGGAACATTTCTGCATTTATTAAAAAAGTATATTTCGCCTATTTCGGTTTGAAGTTAGGCGATCAAGACAAACCGTGGGCTCCTCACAAAGTGTGCAAGACATGTGAGGAAGATCTACGCTTATGGATGAAAGGTAAAAAACAAGCATTTCGTTTTGGAATACCTATGATGTGGCGTGAACAAAGAGACCACAGCAGTGACTGCTATTTTTGCTCTTGCATTGTGAAGGGATACAACTTAAAAAATAAGAACGTAATAAGTTACCCCAACCTTCCCTCAGCAATTAGGCCTATGCCTCATAGCAACGAAGCACCTGTGCCTGAACCACCAAAATCTTTGGATCATATTTTTGTGGACGGTTCTGATCATGATGAGACTCATCAGATGGCTTTTCCCGATGAGTCCAGTACTTCCGAGTTTGAAACTGAACCAGATCCGAAACCTGAACTTTTCTCTCAAGCTGAATTGAATGATTTAGTCCGGGATTTAGGACTCCCAAAAGATGCTGCCCAACTGCTAGGTTCTCGGCTTAAACAAAAAAATCTATTGTCACCAGGAACAACTTTTTATTGGTACCGCAACCGCGAGACACAATTTTTGAAGTATTTCAGCAAAGAGGAAGATTTGGTATTTTGCAACGATATATACGGAGTGATGGAAAAGTTTAAACTCAAGTATGATCCTGCTGAATGGCAGCTGTTCATTGATTCGTCGGAAGACAGCATAAAAGGTGTTCTTCTTCATAATGGCAACACATTCGCTTCAGTTCCTATTGCTCACTCTGTTATTCTCCAAGAAAAATACGAGAATTTGGCCCTGATTCTTCAGAAGATTCGTTATGATGAGCATAAGTGGATGATTTGTGGAGACTTTAAAATTCTATCCATGCTATTAGGGCAGCAATCCGGTTTCACCAAATATCCCTGCTTCCTTTGCTTGTGGGATAGCCGGGCCCGCGACCTACACTGGGGGAAAAAAGACTGGCCAATTCGGGAGTATTTGAGACCCGGTGAGAAAAATGTTCTTCATGAGAGCTTGGTACCTCGTGATAAAATTCTATTACCACCTCTCCACATTAAGTTGGGTCTCATTAAGCAATTCATCAAGTCCCTTCCAAAAGATGATGAGTGCTTTCGGTACCTTTGCTCAAAGTTCCCCCGACTTTCTGAAGCAAAGCTAAAGGAAGGAGTGTTTGTTGGCCCTTATATAAGGAAACTCATTTCAGATGGAGCATTCGCTGAAACGATGTCTGACAAGGAAAAAAAAGTCTGGGATTCCTTCAAGGATGTTGTTCTCAAATTCTTGGAGAACAGGCGGGATGAGAACTATAAGGATATTGTTGCCAGGATGCTCAATGCCTTCAAAGAACAAGGCTGTAACATGAGCCTGAAAGTCCATTTCTTGCACTCCCATGTGAACTACTTTCCCGAAAACTTGGGGGCGTACAGTGAAGAACAAGGTGAAAGGTTTCACCAGGACATCAAGGACGCAGAGAGAAGGTACCAAGGAAGATGGAACACCACTAGGATGGCTGATTTCTGCTGGTTGCTGCTGCGGGAAACCCCAGATGAAAAATACGCCAAGCAGCGCACCAAGAGAAGCATTCGGGGGAAGAAGAAATGGGCCCACCAGGAGATTGATTGACCCAAGAATGACTTTAAAATCTAAACTGTGTTGACAAATATCGTGTTTTTACTAAACTTTGAAATAAAAATTTGCTAGTTATTACCACAGTGTCGGATCTCATTTATTAGAATTTTATTTTCACACCATCGGGTGTTTGTCTTCATGTATTACAATGGTGCGGTTTGCGTTTTCTATTCTTACATACATACCTGTACAACATTTTTTGCACATTTCTTTGCTTTGCTTTGTGTCTAACCTCGCTCTTATATGCTCAATGTTTGTGCACATGTATGTGGCTGTTTTAAGTGCAGACAATTTTGCTACCATCACAGTGTGTTTTGTTGACATTACTCTATTCTTATGTGCTGCCTTGTTACAATTTTCTTTATTCTTATTTGAATAACTACTAAACAATTAGTATAAAGAATTCATCCAAGAAACTTTTATCTCGATCGCACTCAATCTGAAACGTTCACCTCAAACTGCTAACCCAATGTAGCAAAAAATCTGTACGTGATGGAGCAAATTGGTTACCAGATTTGGATTCAGCGCGCCAAAAAACGTAAAAATCAATCGAAACATTAGAGGCAGTTTAAAAAAAATTTTTTTTAGTGTACCTGTGTTGTCAATCAGCTTCATTCACACCAACTGCTTCAATGTGCTATATGCATTTCCCCTCAGGGCCGGCCTCTCCCAACCCCTGGCCTTCATATATAACTTTCAGCCCCCCTCTGACATTATATTCTTTTGGAAGGGCATAAGTGGCAGGCCATGAGGGCACTTGCATACAACAGTATTGATCCACTCACAATATGGGAAATGCTGGTGCTTGAAAAAGGTTTTCTTGGAGTCATGACTCACCCTAGAATCCTACCCACACATGTGGTTTCATTAATAGATGGGCCAGCCCTGCTTGGCATTATTGAGTCTTGAATCCCAAACTTTGAGTATATGAGGCAGTGGCATTGCAACAGTGGTAGAAGAGGAAGCAGGTACATAGGTGTTACAGCATGACACTTAAATCATCCTTTTTAGCCAGAGCAACAGTCTTCATTTCATGAGCACAGCCTATGTTGACTCATCAGGGGTTGTAGCATACAATTGTCTCAGTTTGGATTGTTGACAGTTTGACAGAACACACAGGCTCTGATTGTAAATGTGCTCTGTGAAGTGACCAGTGAGTGGCTGCTTACAACTTTCAGAAGACAATATGCATGCCATTGTTCACATTCATGATTTCCTATGCATTTTGCTGATCCTCTCAGACATCCCATAGAAGCATTTGAGTTGGCTCATCCCATTCTGATGGCATTTGGCCATGTTGCCATACTACAGGGGTTCAGATATGTAGCCCAACTTCTCTCCCCCAAAACTCTACCCCAGGAAGACCACAGCACACCACAGCAGGCCAAGCTCCTACATTTGATAGAGGTGTGCCATATTTGCAGCTGCTGTCATGCCATCTGCAGGGACTGCAGTGCTATATCACACCACAGCTATATCAGGGACAGAGGCTGGGTTAACTTCTGTCATGCAACAGACTAATTTAGTGGCATTCATGCTCTCATAGCTTGGATTAACATTATGTTTGTGTAACCCTAAGGTTAGTACACATGTCAGTACTGCAGATGTTCCTGTTCACCCAGATATTTTCTTGGCAGGATTTGGGTGTTGAGCACTTTCTGACTGCCACATTGGATGAGGGTGAAGGGGGATAGACTCAGAGATAATATGCAGACATATTTCTTTACAGAAAGAGTAGTGCATGCATGGAATAGTCTCTCAGTGGGGGCGGTAGAGACAAGGACAGTATCTGGATTCCAACAAGCATGGGACAAGCTCAGAGAATCTGTAACAGAAATAAGGCAACGATTGTAGTTGATATGAACAGGCAGACTAGATAAGCCATGTGGTGATAACGGAGGCAGGCGGACCCGGCGCTCCAGGCCCCTACCTTACACCCCCCCCTACCTGCTCCACAACAGCCCCCCCCCACAAAAAACAACACACCAAAATTTCATGGAACAAAACTGGCCGCAGCTTTTATTAGCCATAACAATTTAACAAACCAACAATAATTTTCAAACCCCTCAATTAGCGGCACCCGGCTGCACCAGCCCTACCTCAGCAAAGTGCCTGCCACCGCTAATGCCATAACTCGCCACCCGGCAACTTACCATACCCCTCTCCCCAACTTCGCCATGCTAAGCAAATGTCGGGCGAGGGTTTGACCGGGTCAGGGGCACCCCGCCCCCGCCCAATTGTAGCCTGCTGCTCCGGACCCCGGAAACCTCCGGGATCCCGCCCCCCCCCCCAGCTGCAACACCCCAAAAAACCCCCACCGCCTAACGTTAGGGAGGGTGGGAGGGACGCCGGCACCGAAACAGCCTCCGCTCGACTGACCACGGGGTGGCTGCACGGCTCCAACCCCCCCCCCCCCCGCACCCCCAACCTCCAAGGCACTAATTGGCTCCCGTGGGGCCGCGACCCACAGGAGCCAATCAATTCAAAAGACGCACGCTCGCGCCCATCAGGGCCGCGCGTGCGCACCCTGCCCATGCCGAGCGCAGGGTCCCCGCGCCGGGCCGCACGCCCGGTTAGCATCGGCTGCTGGGACCCTGCCCGCGGCCTTGGGCTAACCGAGGCAGGTGGACCCGGCGCTCCAGGCCCCTACCTTACACCCCCCCCTACCCGCTCCACAACAGCCCCCCCCCCCACATAAAACAACACACCAAAATTTCATGGAACAAAACTGGTCGCAGCTTTTATTAGCCATAACAATTTAACAAACCAACAATAATTTTCAAACCCCTCAATTAGCAGCACCCGGCTGCACCAACCCTACCTCAGCAAAGTGCCTGCCACCGCTAATGCCATAACTCGCAACCCGGCAAGTTACCATACCCCTCTCCCCGACTTCGCCATGCTAAGCAAAAGTCGGCCGAGGGTTTGACCGGGTCAGGGGCACCCCGCCCCCGCCCAATTGTAGCCTGCTGCTCCAGACCCCGGAAACCTCCGGAATCCTGCCACCGGCACATAACACTGTTCATGTGCCGCCCCCCCCCGGCCCCAAGCTGCGACCAGCGAGCATCATGGCCAGACATATATTCCAAGGCCTCCTGCTAATCATTAAGAAGTAGATCCATGCCAATTGGCGACAAATGAACCCCATCAGCCCGATAGAGTCCCGAACACCCCACATCCACCCAGTCGTGCAGTATCTGATACCCGCCCCTCTCACAGACCCAACGACCAATCTGACGATTGACCTTGGTCAACCCCCGTGACCAACGATGCTGCTCCCGGCAGGCCGGCCTTGGAATGATGTCTGACCACATAACAATAACACCGGGAAACATCCGTAACACCAGTCCCAGATAATCTTGAACCGCCAGGTCATTTCCACCCAGATGCACCAACAGGGCGGCCGGCCACCGCGACGTCCTCCCGTGGCATCGCAGCAAAGGCAGCAGATGCGGCCACCGCATGCCTCGCAAGCCCAGCCATTGGACAGCCACCAACGACGGGTTCAATCCCAAATTGGCGCCGATAGGGCGGTCCGCCGCGCGCAGACTCGCCCAATGGACGAAAGAGTGGCCAGCAACCCAACATCCACCAGGTCCGATACCCCCATCTGAAAGAGAAATAGACAGTTAATGCCCCACCCAACAACACCCCGGCACCTACAGCCGCACATACCCCTTGAAAACCGAAGACCGCCACCTCCCAATGCCCTGAATGACCTGAGACGGTAACCCCGCAGCCGTCGCACTAGTGGCAGCCCCAATCCGAAAGGAGTGGGGGGCAAATCGGAGCGGATCTTCCCCCACCGCGGACAACACCAGCCTCAACACAGCAGAAACCTGGAAACGGGTTACAACCCGAGAATCAGCGTGTACGAAAAACCCGACTGCGCCCGCCGGATGCACCGCAACATACCGGAGCAGCGCCCGAACCGGGCAAGTCCGTGGATCTGCGCCCACACCCAGGCACACCCACAAACCTTTACCCATCGGATCTGTTTTGGACTTAGCCAAAAGAATCCGCACCCCCCCTTCAACCACCCGGACATGACGCGCCAATAGCCCCCCAACACCCTCCCCCGACCAGAGCCCGCAGCCAGTTCCCCGATACGAAACGCTCCAAAAAAGGCAAGGCAAAAAACCGCCCGAAACAAAACAGCCTCATACTCAGACGAAGCCACCTGCCCCAAGGCCCCACAAACCCGCACCAGGAGCCCATGTCTGATCGGCAACCGCGAATTGCGCGGAGTCGGCTGTGCCCGCTCCCAACCTTGCATAAGCCTACGCATTAAGACCCCCCCAGCTGGGAAACCCCAGCCCACCGCGCTCGCAAAAAAGTTAAACCCCGCCAAATGCGCGCGCACCGCCGATCGCGAAAAACCGGCGCCCTTGGCCGCCACAATATATTGGCCAAGCAAACCCTCCGGGACCCCCCCCCGCCGCCTGCCACCCGTAAGAGCACAAAAAAGCGACCACCCGGTCGCACCCCCTCCGGTACGCAGACCAGGTCCCTACAGACACCGAATTCCTCAGCAGGTCTAGCATCTCTCGAGGCCAGTGCTACACAATTTCTCTGGGACCACAGCTCCGTCCTCGTCCAATTCGGGGGCCAACGCCCTGAACCGCTCCCACTGAAAACAAGAAAGAGCATCAGCAATCTCGTTAGTGGACCCTGGGATGTGCCAAGCCGCACCGCCACATTCAACCGTAAACACGCTAGGACAACTTCCCGCATCAAGCTAGCCACCCACACGCACCTGGGAGTGTATCGGTTAATCACACTGACTACTGCCGCATTATCACACCACCAAATCACCCTCCTGTTCCGAAGGCGCTCCGGCCAGAGCTCCAAAACTACCCGAATCGGAAAGAGCTCCAAAATGTGATATTCCTGGTCAGGCCCGCCGCACGCCAAGACGACGGCCACCGAGCAGTGCACCAGGCCCCTCCAAAATACACTCCCAAGCCCACCCACCCCCGCCGCATCAGTGTACAACTGTAAATTGTCACTGGATACTTCGGGCTCCAGAAGCACCGAAGTCCCATTGAAGTCCCCCAAAAAACGATCCCACACCTGCAAATCAGCGCGCATTGCTGCCGTCACCCGAATCCGATGATGAGGTTTCTGCACCCCAGCCGTCGCACATGCCAACCTCCTGGAAAACACTCTCCCCATCGGAATCGTACGACAGGCAAAATTTAAGGACCCCAACAGGGACTGCAACTCCCGCAAGGAAACCTTACGAGCCGACAACACATTGGCCACCGAAATCCGCAAGCGAGCGACTTTGTCTTGAGGCAAACGTGCCACCATGTCCTCTGAATCCAACTCAACACTCAAAAAGGTCAACCGCGTAGTCGGACCCTCGGTCATCCCGTCCGCCAAGGGAACCCCGAACTCCTGCGCCAGCCGCACAAAGCCAGATAACAGCCCTTGACATTCCCCGGAGTCCGCTGTTCCTATGAACAAGAAATCGTCCAGGTAATGCACCACAGACGACAAGCCAGATGCGCGAACCAACACCCACTCCAAGAAAGTACTAAACATCTCAAAGTAAGCGCAAGAGATAGAACAGCCCAGCGGCATACACTTGTCAAAGTAATACCCATCTGGAAAACAAAACCCCAACAATGGGAAGGAAGCCGGGTGGACGGGTAACAAACGAAAATCCGATTCAATGTCCACCTTCGCCAGTAACGCCGACCGACCGGCCCCGCGCACCAGCGAAGCCACCTTTCCGAAGGAAGAATAGCGAACCGTACACAATTGACGTGGGATAGAATCGTTCACAGAAGCCCTGATGGGACAGGACAAATTGTGAATCAAGCGGAATTTGCCCGGCTCCTTCTTGGGCACGACACCCAAAGGCGAAATCACCAAGTTAGAAAATGGCAGCTCTGTGAAGGGGCCCGCCACCCTCCCCAATTGCAATTCGCTCAACAATTTGTCCTGCACCACCTCCGCCCAACGACGCACCGAGGGGGAGTTCCGAGCAGATGGCGCGGACACCACCCCCCTCACCGGGATAACGAAACCGTTTCGAAACCCAAAGCCCAAAATCGCCGCCTCACGCCGCCGGGGATAAAGACTTAGCCACCCTACCAATGCCTCCACCCGCACCGGGGAGGGGGCGCGCCCGCGCCACTCACTGCCCTTTTGGGGCAGGACCGGCCATGCCAGAGGTGCCCTTCTTGATGCACTTGACCGCGGAATGGGGACCCCCGCACAAGGAACAGACGTGCTGGAACTTGCAATCGGGAAAGGGACAGGTGGAACGGTTGAAACGCCAGCACACGTCACCGCTCCCGGCCGAGACTGCCTTTGCGGGCACCCCGGCCGCCCCTCCTCGAAAGGGCCGCACCGCCCCCCCCACCGCCCCAACGCCACTCTTGGCCCCGCCCCCCGCACTCGCACCAGACCTCGCCGACATCTGGGTTAACCACAGGTTAATATCCTGCGTGCCCCACGAAAGTGCACTGTCCGCCACGGCACCCTAAAATGTCCCCTATAGGGCACCCTATAAGTTGCGTCACAGGATAATGTATAGTGCACCTTATATGGACGGGAACCATAAGGTGCCCTATAGGGCACCCTATAAAGCGCCCTCAGAGGCACCTTATGAGTACAGTATGCTGAGGGTGTTTTTTCTGGCAGCAAAAATGTACATAAAAAAGAGACAATGCTTTGGGTAGCCCTATCAAAGAACCCCACTGTGGGTTTGAACCCATGACCTCTGGCTTTACAGGCAGTGAAATAACCATTGGGCTACAGCTCTATAGTTGCTAGTAAGCCCCTGGCTGGCTGCAGAGAGCCTGCATGTCACCACACAGACACTCTGCTGTGGTCACAAGGATAGGGTTAGCCCACCCGTACCCATGATGCACTGCACATGCAAATCAGCTGTCCACAGATAAACACAAGATGGGGTATGCACCCCCACAGCACCTCGGCCTGGTAGGGGGAAGTGCCAGCAAAAACACCATCAGCGTACTGCTTTTCATTCCTTAAACTGCACAGTGTTGCCATCAAAAACAGTACTCTGACCTTGCGGTACCTCATACGGCACCCTATAAAGCGCCCTATAAGCAACATTCTAGGGTGCCTTGGCGGACAGTGCACTTTAAAATGTGCCTTATGGGGCGCTTTATCTTAACATGCTTTGAGAGTGCGTTTGCTAGTAGTGCTAATTAAAATAAAAATAAAATGCCTCCTAAAGCAATCTTCCCCATAATGCATAATGCCTTAGCCAGCCTTGTTCATTGGGTGCTGTGGGAGATTGAACCCCTGTTCCCTGCACCATTGGTCAGTGTCTAAACCATTGTGCTGTGGTTCTGTTCCTGTACTTGTACATCAGCGTGCCGCCTTATGCCTCCCAATATTAAAATGCCTCCTAAAGCAACAGCACACCACCTTATGCCCATCAGCACACTGCCTTATGCCGCCCAATATTACACTGGCTCCTAAAGTAATGCCTCAGCCAGCTATCTTCATTGGGCACTGTGGGGGATTGAACCCCTGATCCCTGTACCATTGGTAAGTGTCTTAACCATTGTGCTGTGGCTCTGCTTGTCTGCTTGCACATCAGCGCGCCACTTATGCCTCCCGCGCAGCTTTCTCATGCGCTAATGTGCGGGGCGCACATGGGCGCCGCGCACCTTAGCACATATTTAAATCACGTTTTTTCTTTTTCAGAAAGAAACGCCCACTCCTTATATGGCACCCGCACACTACCGCAGCCCACACATTAGCGGGGTTTTAGTAAACATACCCCTTAGTATCAGAAAGTTAGGTTGGGGTCAAAGGTCATGGGTCATCCAGCAGAACAATGACCCAAAAAATACATCCAAAAGTACAAAAGAAGGTTAAAAGGGAACAAATTGGCCCGTAATGAGTCCTGATCTCAATCCAATCGAGAACCTTTTGAAAGAGATGAAATCTGCCATTGGTAAAAGGAATCCTGGAAACATTCATGAGTTCAAACAAATCTCAGTTGAAGAGTGGGAGAAACTACCAGCAGATAGATGTACAAAATTTATAGATGGCTACAAGTAGGCTCCATCACTGCCGAGGATTGTGCAAACAAATATTAGTGAAAGGTGCCATTAAGCCTGTCGAGGTCACATTTTTTTTTCTCAGAAACTATTATGTCAAAGTTGCACAGACATCTTTTATTTTGTTGTATACCTTTGAACATACTTTTTCAATATTATGATGACATACAGTTAGAATATTTCCAATTATTTCTCAAGAAATTGTACATACCATACCTAAAATGCAAGAGTGCCAATAATGGTGACCACAAATGTACAAGCATAGACAATACAATACTATGATTTATGTACCCACCGGAAAAACGCACCTGCTCTAGGGATGGTGTAATTTTCATACCCGCAATGTAAGTGTGTGTAAAGCCATTTATGCTGGTATAT
The DNA here is from genome assembly GCA_033557465.1 of Ichthyophis bannanicus. Taxonomy (NCBI): domain Eukaryota; kingdom Metazoa; phylum Chordata; class Amphibia; order Gymnophiona; family Ichthyophiidae; genus Ichthyophis; species Ichthyophis bannanicus. The sequence continues at coordinate 1,328,199,804 of CM066031.1, read as the reverse complement.
AATAAAGATAAGCAGGCATCTACTTGTTAAGCCTAAAATAAGCTTAACATAGGTGCCTTAAAATACACTTATAAAATTATTCTAAAAATATTGAACTTAAATGGTTTCAAATTATACATAGTAGTAGTAGTGGTGGTAGTACTTAGCTCATGCCTTTCCAATGGTAGTTCAAGGTGAGTTAATTTCAGGTATGTAAGTATTTCCCTGTCCACAGAGGGCTTACAGTCTAAGTTATATGATGAGTGTGACACATATATTCAGTGGTATAACTTAAAGAGTCTAAGATGGAATTTTCAAGTTACCTGGACACAGGTGCATTTCCACTCCTTCCCCATTTTAGAAAGTACATCTGCCTGCAAAATGGGATGTCCAAGTTAAAACATCTGATATATAGCAAGAGAGGAAGCTAAGAAAGTGGTCACATATAACTGCCTTGTAAAATCGGTCTCTCCACCCTGAAAGATACAGGTGTCCATTGCATGATGGCAAATCCGGGGATGCACAGAGTTATTGGCTAGCCACGTGCATGAAGTCTCGCAGTGTAGAAACTTGAGCATGTAGTATATGTAAATACGCAGAACAGGGGACACAGACATGCATGCTTCCCTACTACAGAATTCAACCATAGATCTCTTACCCTTGTATGTCCCAGCCTGCAATTTTGCAAACAGGGGTGAGTTGCAGTGTGGGAGCTTGGAGAAATGTTTGTTGTACATACTGGCGGGTATCTTTGAAGGAGTGAAATACTTGGAGGAGTAAACAGGCATGTCCCACTTCATCATACTGTTATGTTGGTGAAACAAGCATCTTTACTAATCCAGGTATAGCCATGGACATCTCCGATGGTGATTTCAGATGTGCAGTGCTGGCCTGAAGTCTTGTGTGCACATGTATTTTTACTGACCTTCCCCTGCCATTCCCCCAGGCATGTCCACGACCGACTTGGATGAGATCACGCCTACACTTGTATTTTCAGGCTTTCAAAAATGGCTCCAGATATGTCTCTGTGATTTGCAGATCTGAATGCCCGCTTTCAAACATCCAAATCACAAATAGAGCTTCTAAAATGACCCTCATAGAAATTTATATATCCAACATTAACCCATTGAACTACCTCAAATTTTAAAACACATCTATGTGATCAGTGTCTGCCATTGTTAGATGACTTCATGATTACTTTAGCATATCTTCATACTATGTTTAGGCCAATACAATGGACACTCTGTCAGTGACCCGTTGGGCGAGGGAGAAGCACTAAAATGGGACAATGGCCTGTGGAATCTGCCATTTGGAACAAATCCTGTCACTGAGATGGCTTCATCAGCCTGCCCAGGTCAGTGAAGGGAGTCAGTGGCACTGATAAAACAGGGCAAACTGAAAATAGGAATTTGAAATGCAGCTAATGAATATCTATTAAAAATAATAGCATAAAATGCAACCATCAAGGGAAAAAGCATGAAAATTAATGAAATATTTAAACAACACATTTTCACAAAATAAAAGTATCTCCCTGGATTAAAATCAACCTACAAAAGAGGTGGTTAAATGAAAGCCCATTTTTAACTTTCTTTGTTCTCTTGGTTGCTGAAAAGTACTTGGCAGGAGAAAAAAAGAAATGGAACTCCTTGAAGCTAGGGGCAAAACTTTGTCACTAATCAAAGGTTATCTTCTAATGAGTCCCTTGAAGGTGGGTATTGAGTAAATGATGAAGGAGTTTACCCCTTTCCTATAGAAAGAAACAAATAGCTCCATTGTACTTAATGAATGGCAAGATTGAAGACTATGGCAGGATCTCATTATAGGAACTTTATGCGTAGGAAGTCTCAATTACTTTAGCTACAGGACTTTAGAATTGCACAATTCAAAGTGTACTGTACTTTCATTTGCAAGAGTACCCTCATGCTTTGACTCCATTAAAATGGTGCTTAAATTACTGTATGCTGTTAAGTGGAGCTTCTAGTCCACTTTTTTGTCAGTTTTATTGTTGTATTTCACTGTAAAGTATAGATTTGGGGGTGTTAGTAAAACTAGGCATGTGCATGGGGTCTAATGTTACAGTTAAGCATCATTTATCTAAAATCCATTAAGTGGAAAGTTCTATAATTTACAAAAAAAGATTATAGGTCCCAAGTTTTGATCAATTAGCCAGAAAAACTCCATTATCTGGAATTTGCATATTAAATAGATGTGCTGGCATCAGTCTTATTCCTGTACTGCTACTAATAATAATAATTATTATTTGTACTGCCCATTAATATTGTACTGCACATTAATAGCCTATGTCTACGATCTGCAATGCAGTACATCAGCCATCAAATTTAGAAAATTCAGTCCAGAAGTAATTCTAGGAGTGAAAGTAAAGCACCTGAATTCTTTCCATAATATATGCAAATTATGCCTTCTAACATGTTCTTAGCAGAGGTTTTTCGTACCTCGCTAGTCAATGCATGAAAAATAAAAGAACAGAAAGGACAGACATGAGAGACAGAGTTTGCTCAGCATTGACAGTTGGAAGTATGGCTGCTTTGGCTGCACATCTACTTGATTAGGTCTGGCAGGCTGGTTCAGGTACAGTGCCAGGGTACATCAGTAACTGTGAATAAAGAGAACCTGGTAAACCAAAAACCGCCTGTAAAGACAACAACTTTTTTTGTCGGAAAAGCCGTCACAGTGTAGAGGACTTCACCTCATACCACCGCGGCCCATCCATTTTATTTTATTTGAAAGCCCTATCCTTTAGGACATAATATTAATTGCATTCTAGATGGCGATATCACTTAGCTGAAAAGGATGCTGTAAATAATCATCCAACGACCAATTATGACGACGTGTCATGTTTTGGGAACTTTCCCCCTGCTTCAGGTCAAGTCACCGTGGATCAAAATGCCCGCCTTAAAAAAAACGCCAAAAAGTACGGTTTTTATAATGGCAAACATCGCTATGACGCTAATCAAAGTCTCCAATCACAGGAGATCGGTGGAGAACTAAGGGAGCCAATCAAATCTCAAATGGGAGGGGCCACCTTACTAGGCCATCCACCAGCTGATTGAGAGCTCATCAAATCAACAAGATTCTACCGAATCGTGTGCCAGTCCAGTTGAGAATTAAGTCCAAAGGGGTGGATCGAATTAAGGTTGAAAATCCACCTCTGCTCTAAATTCTGCAAGTGTTGAATTCTGTCACCACCCCGTGGATTAGATGGAACATGATCCAACACACGCCATTGAAGATCCTCAAACGTATGTGAACAAGTCAAACAATGATCCACCAGTGGAGCCGTGAGGGTCTGAGTCCGCAACCGCGATGCATGCTCTCCCAGGCAAACTTTAAAGGGACGTGAAGTACAACCTATATATTTCAATGCACAGGGGCAGATGATTAAATACACCACATAGTCTGAAGTGCAAGTGGTATGCCATCGGGTCGAATAGGTCACATTTGTCCTAGGATCCGTCCACACAGGGCCCGGTAGAGTATGAGAACAATAATGACAAGTACCACAAGGATAATGCCCTGGGTTGGTATGACACGAAAGTGGGCGATCTTCCTTTACTGTATTCTTCACTAAGAGATCCCGAAGATTCGCTTTATGGGAAAAAGCAATCTGTAATGGCAAACGAAAACAGGTATGTAGTGCCAAAACAGGCCAAAATTTTTGAAGGATCTTGATGACTTCCGAAGATCCCCGCAGATAGGGCAGTATCGCCGTAATTTTTTCTTGTGACAACTCGGGAGATCGAGGCTCAAACAGCCAATCACGATGCGTATAGCGTGCTCTTAAATAAGCAGCTCTTATAACTTTGTGGAGGTAGCCCCGCGCTAATAGCCTGAAGGTAAGATCCTTGGCATGTGTTTTGAAAGAAGACAGCAAGGTACAATTTCGGCGCAGGCGTAAAAACTGGCCATAGGGCAGACCCTTCTTCAAAGCTGGAGGATGATAGCTGTCATATCAGAGCAAAGTGTTTCTCTGAACAGGTTTTCTGTAGAGCGAAGTCAAAAAATCAGAGGTGGTCAACTCCATTGTGATATTTATTTTATTTATTTATTTATTTATTTAACAGTTATTTATATACCGCTCTTTCCCTAGTATCAAGTGCGGTTTACATGGAACAGTAGGTTAATTGGTATGTAATATACCAAGTCAGTTTACATAGAACAGATAATTATAATTTACAAGGAATGTTGTAACATTAAAGGTATAACATATTAGAACATATATACATTGTTAGTTTAAATCTATAATCATCATGTGAATGAGAGTGTGGTATGGTTAATAGTGTATTAGTGATATTTATTTTGAAAATAGAGTATGTAATAATAATGTATAAATGTTAGCCTGTATCTATTTGAGTATTCTGTTCTGAGGGTGTATTGTAGTGTAATATGAATAAGTGAGTTTTTAATTTTTTTTAAATTCCTTTATATCAGATAGCAGGCGAATGTTGTCAGGTAGATTGTTCCAAAGAATTGGAGCAGAGTGTGAGAAAGCTCTCTTATTTGTTTGTTTTCTGGCTTTTGTGAAATCTTTTGGTATTGTTAAGGTATTTAAGTTTCTGCTTCTTTGGGATCGTTTATCGATGTCTATATTAATCAGTGTATTGAGTGCCGATGGTGCGAGATTATTTATAAGTTTAAATGTAGTGACAAGAATTTTATATTTGATTCGGGAGTAAATAGGTAGCCAATGAAGTTCAGCCAAAATTGGTGTAACATGTTCAAGTGGGCTTATATTCATAATCATCCTGGCAGCTATGTTCTGAATTATTTGTATCTTTTTAATATTTTGTTTTGAAATGCCATTAAGTATTGTGTTTGCATAATCAAAATGTGGGGTGATGATAGCATGAATTATATTAATAAAGTCTTGTAGATGAATCAATGGTCTTAATTGTTTTAGTGTTTTGAGTTTGTAATGTATTTTTTTAGTTAGATATTTTATATGTGAATCCATATTTAGATTATTGTCAAGTATTACACCTAAATATTTTATTTCTTTTTTTGTATTTATTTCATGAGTATCTAGTGTGATCGTGTTTGGGGGTATGTATGTTTGATTTTTAGTGATGAATAATATATCAGTTTTAGTAAAGTTGATAAGTAGATTTTGTTCTTTGAGCCATTCAGTTAGTTCATTGAAACATTCTGTTATTTTTTGAAGAGGTGGGTGTGGGATTTCAAATGGGAGGTAGAACATTATATCATCAGCGTAGATATGATAATAAACATTGTGACGTTTAAAGATGTTACAAACTGGTTGTAAGTAAATATTAAATAATAGCGCAGATAATGCAGAACCCTGCGGGAGACCCTGAGTTTGTTTGAAGGTGTTAGAAATTTGGGTGTGGATTCTTACTGTTTGAGTTCTGTTTGATAGATATGATTTGAACCAATTATAAACAGTAGATGTAATTCCAATTTGTTGAAGTCTGTTTAACATTGTTAAGTGATTAACACTGTCAAATGCAGCTGATATGTCAAGGAAAACAAGAATAAAGGCTTGTTTAGGATTATCAATACCTCTTAATATTGTGTCATAAAGGATCGTTAGCAAGGTTTCTACTCCATGGAAGGGTCTAAAGCCATATTGATGTTCATCAAGGAGGTTTAATGTGTCAATAAAGTCTTGTAGTTGAATTTGTACAATTTTTTCAATAAGTTTGGCCATAAAAGGAATACTTGATATGGGTCTGCATGATTTTGGGGATAATTTATCTAATGTGTTATTTTTAAGTATAGGTCGTATTTGAACGTGTTTGAGAGATGGTGGTAAGTAGCCTTTTTGTAAGGATAGGTTCACTAAGGGTAGAATGAAAGAAGAGAGTATTGAGGAATTAGATAGTTTGGGCCTCTATCCGTGATATAAACTGAATGTTGTTCTTATAGGAGTTTAATGAAGATAAAAAGGACTGAAGTTCATGCTGGGAGCCCGTCCAAAGGAAGAAAACATCATCCAAAAACCTCTTCCAGAATGGAATCTTGGAATAGAGCGGATGGGAATATATATAGGTTTCCTCAAACCATGACATATATATGGTGGCAATAGAGGGAGCCACTGTTTTCCCCATAGCAATGCCGAAAATTTGTAAATAATGCTGTTGTCGATTCAAAAAATAATTTTTAGTTAACACCAAATGTAAAAGATCCATCAAAAAACCTTGAGGAATACGTTCAGGAAGAGACAGGGAATAATGTTGCAATCCCGCAAGAACCTCACGTTGATCTATATTAGTGTATAAAGACTGGACGTCTAGAGATACCATGTAGGTATATGTGGAACATGCGGTACAATGATGAAGCTGTTTCAAAAAATCACCAGTGTCCTTGATGTAAGAAGGGACCTGTGCCGCCAAAGGTTGTAAAAATAAATCGCAAAACCTTGAAAGGGGTTCAAGGACGGAGTCCCAGCAAGATACAATCGGACGGCCTGGGGGGGCTATAAGAGATTTGTGATTGGAGACTGATTAGCGTCATAGCGATGTTTGCCATTATAAAAAACATACTTTTTGGCGTTTTTTTAAAGGCGGGCATTTTGATCCACGGCGACTTGACCTGAAGCAGGGGGAAAGTGAGGATCCCCGAAACGTGACACGTCGTCATAATTGGTCGTTGGATGATTATTTACAGCAGCCTTTTCAGCTAAGTGATATCACCATATAAAATGCAATTAATATTATGTCCTAAAGGATAGGGCTTTCAAATAAAATAAAATGGATGGGCCGCGGTGGTGTGAGGTGAAGTCCTCTACACTGTGACGGCTTTTCCGACAAAAAAAGTTGTCTTTACAGGCGGTTTTTGGTTTACCAGGTTCTCTTTATTCACAGTTGCATTGTCTTTTAGACCTGGTTGGGTATTCTGTATTCTTGCGGGGTACATCAGTAGCCTGATTTGTGCAGGGTTGGGCAGGTCAAGGACAGAGTCTCCTCACCAGGATCCTTAACAGGAAGCCCAGAAAAAAAAAACGAATAAAAGAGGTCTAAAGGGATTTAAGTTTTCCCGGTGGGCCAGGTCTCTTTCCCCCCAGCCGGGAGGCCTATCACTGACACTACTGGTGACAGGTTTCTCCCTTGATTGTGAGTCTCTATTTCACTCAAAAAAAGAAATAAAAAGGAGAGAACAAACTTAAACCCAAGCCAAAGTGCAAGAGATTTCCTTCCGCTCTGAGCAGGCAACCTGGGGAACAATTAGGAGGAAGCCGATCGCACGTTCCTTGCTCCTTTGTTTTACTTTTGGGGGGTTTTCTGCTCAGCTATGCTGTTCTTTTTGGCAGGGGAGTGGGTGCTGGTTGGTCCTTTGGTGCCGGTGAGAGTTGCTGGTGTACCGGGTGATCTGCACAGTGGCGCTTCGATCGGCCCCTGCATGCATGGCCTGGCTCTCCATTATGTAGTGTGCTCAGGGAGCCGCTAGCTGTCATCAGACAGGGTGTGCAGGGGTTGCCTGCGTCAGGAGAAATGAGGTGCTTCAGGGGCTCCTGCCAGTTGTCCCTGACAGTATTTTCTCCCCTGACTTCATTTTGGCAATGCACCAAGCCTACTGCCTTAAATAGCAAGCAGGATAGGTAGACAGTTCCCCGGAAACTTTGCAGCTGCGAGCTGAAGGGACGGAGCCTTCCAGGAGGGAGCAGCCCCAGTCTAGGGGAATTAGTCTATCTGGGGAGGATAAGGTAGGAGGAGGTATGTCCCTTCTGGGCTCCCTGGAGTCTGAAAAGCTGGGGAAAGGGCATTCAGATATATGGGGAGAGCCTGGTGAACAAGGACTGTAAGAGGGAGAGATCTCAAAGAGAGAGGATCCTGGTGTGTTCCATAGGGAGGAGCTCCCGGCCCTACTAGCTCATTCCTTGGTGGCAGTGAACATGGCCCTGGCACCGGTGGTGGCCAAAGAGCCCCTGGAGCCCATTATTATAGAGTTTCAAGGAGTCCCAGACCTATTTTCCTGTGCACAGAGTTAAGAAGATGATAGAGACGGAATGGGGGATGCCAGAGGCCAGCTTTAAGGGAGTGTGGGCTATGGCGTGCCTCTACATGATTCCAGAAAGTGAGCGAAAGCTGCTTTGGATGCCCAGGGTGTATACCCTGGTATCAATGGTCACAAAAAAAATGACAATGCCCATAGAAGTGGGAACAGCATTGAAGGATTTGCAAGACTGAAAGTTGGAGTCTCTCCTGAAACAGGCCTTTGATTCAGGGGATCTGGCTTTGCAAGCTTCAATTTGTGAGGCTTATGTGACATGGCCATCCATCTTCTGGCTCCAAGGTCTGGCGCCGGGTGAGGTGGATGGCTCTCAGGAGCATCCTGAGATTTCCAAGCTGGAATCAGCCTCAGTGCACCTGGCAGATGCCTTTTACAACCTGGTGCGGGCTTACTCTAAGAACATGGCTTCCATAATCACAACCCTTCACTTTCTCTGGCTTTGTAATTGGCGGACACATCTTCCAAGACCAGGCTTAGTAAGTTGCCCTTTAAGGGCAAGCTTATGTTCGATGAAGCCTTGGAAAAGTTGGTAAAGGACTTGGGGGACATGGAGGGTGTTTGTCTCCTGGAGGATAAGCTGAGGTCCTAAGCAAGGCGGTCTGGGGCGTAGGCAACCCAGGGACTTTAAGCTTTTCCAGGGCTCTTAGTTTTTGCCCTATCAGTGGGGCCGGTTTCTGCAAAGGGGACAGTCCTTTAGAGGCTTCAGGGGGGACAATAGGGGCTAATATGGGCCTCCAGCAGCCCCTCCTAAAAGTCCCAGTGAAGCCAGGCCAGTCTGTATGGACCTATTGCTAGTGGGGGGCCAGCTTCAGCTTTTCCTTTCTGACTGGACTGCCATAACAACAGACCAGTGGGCCTTGAGGTGATTTGGGAAGGGTATGTGTTACAATTTGCATGTTCGCTTACCGAGGCATTTGTACAATCCCCTTGCAGAGTGCCGTTGAAGTGGCAGGCCATTAGGGATATCTTACAATGCTTCTTGGACCTGGAGATGGTGATTCTGGCTCCCCCAGACCAGTACAGCTGTGGGCACTACTCCATTTACTTTGTGGTTCCGAAATAGGAGGGGGCATTCTGTCCCATTCTGGATCTCAAACACGTCAATCATGTGCTCCGTGTTCCCCACTTCAGGATGGAAACCTTATGGTCTGTCATCTCTGCAGTAAGGCAGGGTGAGTTTCTAACAGCCTGGACCTTACAGAAGCATACCTGCACATCCCCATTCAGCCAGAACATCAAAGGTTTCTGTGCTTTGCAGTGCCCATGGGGCATTACCAGTTCAGGACACTACCTTTTGAGTTGGCAATGGCTCCATGGACCTTTACCAAGGTGATGGTAGTGGTGGCAGCGTCTCTACAGAAGCAGGGTGTGCTGGTACGCCCATATGTGGATGAAAGGCTGATGAGTGCCAAGTCAGAGTAAAAGATCAGATCTGCAATGGAGAAAGTGATGAAGCTGTTAGACAGCCTGGTCTTGGTGGTCAATGTCTCCAAAAGCCACCTGAAGCCCATCCAGCTGTTGGTCTATCTGGGTGCGCTGTTTGATACCAACATGGGGCGTGTATTCCTGCTGGGGTACAGGGGATGGAAACTGCAGCTTCAGGTGCAATGTTTCCTGGGGATGTCGAGACCCTCGGCTTGGTATTAGCCGCAGAACCTGAGATCCATGGCGGCAGCCTTAGATCTTGTTTTCTGGGCATGGACACGCATGAGACCATTGCAGTGAGCCCTGCTTTCCCAGTGGTTACCTCAGTACCATCTTCTTTCCAGTAAACTCATCTGCCTTACCAAGGTGAAGGTGTAGCTTGAGTGGTGGCTGTAGGAGGATCACTTGATGGTGGGGATGCCCCTGGAACCACCAGACTAGGTGCTGCTCATGATAGATGCCAGTCTCTCTGTTTGGGATGCACAATGCTAAGGTGAGGTGGCGCAAGGGCCCTGGATGCTAGAGGAGAGCACATAGTCCATCAACCATCTGAAAATAAGGGCGGTGTTTCTAGCCCTTCAGTTATTTAATGGCAGCCTACAAAGTCAAGCGATGTGTGTTTATTCTGACAATGTGACTACAGTGGCCTACCTCAATCACCAGGGGGCACAGAGAGTGCAACCTGGTGGCGGAGATTCAGCCACTGATGCTTTGGGCAAAGGCAAACCTGGTGGCTCTATCGGTAGCACACATGGCAGGCAAGGACAACCTATGGGCTGATTTTCTCAGTCGACACCAGTTGGACCCAGGCGAGTGGTCTCTGGATACGAAGGTGTTTCACGAGATTTTAGAGTGGTAGGGCATTTCTGTAATGGGCTTGATGGCAATGCTCCACAATGTCAAGGCAAGCAGGTTTCCATCAGGTGCAGGGAGCACATGTCAGAGGGTCTGGATGCCCTAGCGCAACAGTGGCCCAGCGAGGGATTACTGTATGTGTTTCCCCAGTGGATGCTAATTGGCCAGACTCTGCAGTGGATAGAGGGGCATCGGGAGTCGTGTGATTCTCATTGCTCCAGATTGGCTGCACCAGTCCTGATAAGCAGATGTGGTGAGACTGTTGATAGCTTCTCCTTGGTGTCTCCTGGACAGAATTCATCTGCTGTCACAGGCACTCATTCTCATGCCACAGGTAGATCGGTTCTCACTTACAGCTTGGCTCTTAAGCAGAGAGGTTGAGCCGCCAGGGCTATTCATCCACAGTGGTGGCTAGCCTGCTGAAGGCACGACGGAAATTGATGCCTCTGGCCTATGTCAGGGTCTGGAGGATTTTTGAAACTTAGGGGCATGTTTACTAAAATCCGCAAAATAGCGCGCCGCAAAATAGCGCACGGCAACGCGGCACTGAAACGCCCCGCACACGTGCGTGTCACCCCCGCACAGGTACGCGGCTCACTAACGGGCCCCGTACAAGTGCGGGCCCGCAAATGTCCGATAGAGGCGTGGAACGGCGAAAGGAGGGCGGAGGAAGGCTCCGGAGGGGCGGAGGGACGGGGTCAATGGGTGGAGAGTGGGAGGGGAGAGGCTCCCCGCACAGTATCGGGCCCGAATGTGCATGTAAAAACTACCGCGAGTGAAACACTCGCGGTAGAAAGCATTTAAAGGGAAGAGAAACCATTTCCGTCAGCAATGTACAGGAAAACCGGGGAAACCAGCAAAACGTGAGCAGTGTGATATATGTGCACAGCACAAAAGTGAAAATAAAAATAGAAAATGACCACAACAGAACTATTAAAAATAGTAATTCAGCTGGGGAACAGTTATAGTGATGGGCAAATACAGAAATCACACCCAGCAAAGCTCCAGAAAAAAGAAATGAATTTTGGAAGGGTCTACTGAGAGGAGACTCTTCCAAAAACATTTCCACGTGTTGGAGCTTTCCTGGGAGTGTTTGCTATGGTTGCCCATTAATATCACTGTTGCCCAGCGTGGTAATATTTTGTCCCACATTTCCCGTGGTCATTTCCGGGGTTTATGTGCACGTTTGTCACCAGACAGGGTGCATATGCCCACAGTAGAATTGCGTAGAGCAGGGTTTGTGACTCCATCCTGCCAGGCTTACTGCCTCCAGGGGTTGCACTGTCTCTGTGGCCAAAGTGTGGTACAGCGGACAGAGTCATTACCTCTAGGACCAGAGGGCAGAGGTTCAAAACCCAGCTGGGGCACCTGCCAGCCCAGTCCCTATATTTTACCCACCACTAAATAAAGATAGCGCAGACACCCCTGTATGCATGGGGAAAACACCCATATTTTACCCAACACCGCACACACACCACAACAATGGGCATTACCTACAGCCAAGTCCCCCAAATGCAGTCCCATACTGCCACATTGCAATCAGGTCAACTGCTTTTTCTGAGAGAAGGTCATGCCAGCATGTTGGCGGACAAGTACATGTGGTGCAGGGGGCAGTGGCTGCTAACCACAGAAGACAGAGGCCTAGCCATGTGCAGGCTGGCACAGTCCACTGCAACAGACAGGTCCTGCCGGATCCACAATCATGGACAGTCCAGGGAATCCAACCAATCTGTGGCTACACAGTGGTGCAGTGCACACAGACAGTGCATACAAGAACAGAAGGTCACAGGTTCAAAGCCCAGCTGGGGCTACTGCCAATCCTGCCCACATATTTTTCCCACAACTAAACAGTGATAGTAAGGACACACCTTTCATGGCGGGGACATATGCAATGGTAAGACATCTATCTTTTACCCCACTGAGCACAGACACCATGAACAGGGGCAGTACCTAGAGCAGAAGCACCCAAATGCAGTCCTGGTGGGCCACACACCAGTCAGGTTCCATGCTGACACTCATACAAATGCCTGTGCTGTATATCTATGCACCACCCCCATGGCATGTAGATGTAGCCCATGCATATTCATGAGGGATAGCAGGAAAACCTGAACAGTGTGATGCAAACCTGGACTGGAGTTGGGAATCTGTGCCGTAAAGCAGCAGCCATCAAGGGCAGACACACCCACACACACAGGCCCCATTGGCCAATGTCTCCTGGAAAGGCAGAACATTGGACCGTGCATGCAGCACCCAAAACGAGCACTTGCATAACTTACCAATGTCACCCTACACCTGAGGTATACGGTACACAGCTCGGAGACGTTTGCTAGGAGCACAGGCAGGCAGTTATCCATACGTTACGTACATACTGCTAGTTGACCCCATCCAAACAATCTGTTAGGTGTTTGCGGGGCATGCTCCAGGCCTGGCCTCTGACGGTGCTTACCACCCTGGGGAGTGACCACCAGCTGTAATGCGTACCATATCCATGCCTTGCCGTGCTCAGGACCGGTTTGGTGGGCAAGGCTACTTACCCCCTCAATCGTAGCACCATGATGGCAGAGGTGTGGAAGTGTGTGTCTGTCTATACAGTGGGTGTTGGCTGCAAGCCCCTTCAACAGCCCGCACTGCCAGCACTGTTGCCAGTATTGGCCAGTCAATGTGCATAATGAGGTGCAAGGTACCATGGGTATAGCCAGGGCAGGGTGGCGTGGCCAGGATGCATCTGCACTGGGCATAGGGCCCTGGCAGGGACATTGGCTGGGATATTGTAGTGTCCGGCCACCACCTACACAGACAGGGTGGCCAAAGCATGTCCTTCTGGGGGATCACGCTCACCCTGACTGTGCAGTGACCACAGCATGGCTAGGCCCCCCCATAGTGCTGTATAGTAGTTCTCTCATGTGATAGATATGGCTTTCTCTTTGGGGCCCAGTCACTGATCTATCTGCTTGCTGTGTATGCAGACAGCCCAGTTCTGGGTGCATGCATCTCCATTGGGAACATGCACTATGGACTAACCAGCAGACTGTTTGTAGCTGGTAAATGTCTTGCTATAATGGCTTGCAGGGTGCAGTGGCTGTTGGCTTGCTGCAGGGGAATATCTGGTGGTGGAGTGCAGCTTACCATACCCTGGGCTTATGTCTGTCTGCTATTGTGTTATGGCTGTGTATGGAGCTGCCTGCCTGGGGGGGTGGTGGTGGTGTTCCTCAGCAGGACTGGGGTTGATGTTGCCCTCTACTGCCACCTTTGCAGGGAGGTAGAGTGTGGATCCCTTGATGGGGACCATGTTTGCCACGGGGGGGGGGGGGGGGGGGGGGGGTGCACCTGATGGCGGCAGACAGGGATATCCATCGTGTTTGTGCAGAAACTAGCTATCTTACACATTAACACTGCTTTGGAATGCCCGCTTGGCCTCCGTCAGCCATGGCAGGTGTTGTTGACCTGGTCCTGGCCACCTCATTGCACACTCAGGGTGAGCACAGTACCCGCACGATGTAACGGTGTGTGGCTACTCTGTGCCAGTAAAACACCCGGTCAGTGCCCCCTACTAGGCCAAGGTGCTGTGTGGGTGCACCCGGTCACTTCCCCCAACAGGGCCGAGGTGCTGTGGGGGTGCATTCCCCATCTTGTGTCCATCTGCGGACAGCTAATTTGCATGTGCAGTGCATCATGGGTACGGGTGGCCTAACCCTATCCTGTTGACACCAGCAGACTGTCTGTGAGGTGACGTGTAGGCTATCTGCAGCCAGCCAGGGGCCTGCTTACAGCTATGGAGCTGTAGCGCAATGGTTACATCACTGCCTGTACAGCCAGAGGTCATGGGTTCAAACCCACAGTGGGGCCCTTTGGTAGGGCTGTCCACAGCTTTATTTTTATTTACTGTACATATGTCTATGCCGGCAAGACCACCCTCAGCTTACTATACCCATTAGGTGCCTCTGAGGGTGCTTTATAGGGCGCCCTGTAGGCCACCTTATGGTTGCCATCCCTATAGGGTGCACTATACATTATCCTGTGTCGCAACATACATGCTGCCCTATAGGGGTCATTCAAGGGTGCCTTGGCGAACAGTGCACTGTAACATGTGCCTTATGGGCCGCCGTATGTTAACATGCTGGGAGAGTGCGTTTGCTAGTAGTGATAACAAAATAAAATTATACAGCCTCCTACAGCACTCCACAACATAATACATACTGCCTCAGCAGGCATTTTTCACTGGGCATTGTGAGGAGTTGAACCCCTGATCCCTGCACCATTGGTCAGTGTTTTAACCATTGTGCTGTGGCTCTGTTCCTATGCTTGTGCATCAGCGCGCCGCCTTGTGCCTATCAGCGCGCCGCCTTCTGCCGCCCAAGGGGACCAGTGCGCCGCCTTCTGCTGCCCAAAAATAACTGTGCGCCGCCTTATGCCGCCCAAAAATAACTGTGCGCCGCCTTATGCCGTTCCAAATTAATTTGCCTCCTAAAACAATGTTAATCATTACAGTTACTGCCTCAGCTGACCTTTGTCGTTGCGCACACTGGGGGATTGAACCCATGGCCCCTGCACCATTGGTCAGTGTCTTCACTGTTGTACCACGGCTCTGTTGTTTTGTATACTCAGCAGCGCGCCACTTTGCCTTTCCACGCGCTAATGTCGACCCCCGCACATTAGCGCGACGCACACACGTCCGGTTGCTTACTACCGTTTTTTTTCTATTTTCTGCCTGAACCGCCCACTCCTTATATGGCACAGGCACACTAGCACGGCCCCGCACGTTAGGAATGTTTAGTAAACAGACCCCTTAGTGTGTGGACAGGGGTCTGCGAGCCCTGTTGACTTCAGTAGCAGAGATTTTGTCTTTCATGAAGGATAGCTTGGATAAGGGCCTGTCACTGAATTCTCTAATGGTTTAGGTAGGTGCCTTGGCCTGTTATAGAGCACATATGCAGGGGCACAGTCTGGTGGCTCATCCGGATGTGTCGCATTTCTTGAAGGCAGTGAAGCTGATCCAGCCCCCTTCCTGGATAGAGAGGGTAGAAAAAGAGGAGTAGCCCTATATGTCAAAAGCAATATTAAAGCTACTAAAATGTAAAGGACGTGGAGAAAAGAAGCACTGTGGATTGTGTTGGAAAGAGGAGATGGCACTGTCATCCATACTGGTGTAGTCTACAGGCCTCCAACTTAAACCAAAGAAATGGATAGCGAATTGATTGCTGATATTGCAAAGATAGCCATGAAGGGGGAAGTGATCATATTGGGTGATTTTAGTCTACCCAATATGGATTGGAGTATGCCTTCTGCAAATCTGGAAAGAAGCAAAAAACTTGTGGATGCCTTCCAAGATGCATTATTTAGACAAATGATGATGGAACCAACCAGGGAGAGCTCGGTGCTGGTTTTAATGCTCACCAATGGAGATAGCATGTTGAATATCTGGGTGGGTGCCAAAGTGAGCAGCAGCAATCATCACATGGTGTGGTTTGAGAAAAAAGCCAAGGTAGAATCCAATCACAGCAAACTCAAAGTCCTAGAATTTAAAAACACTGACTTCAGTCAACTGGCCAAGTACCTGAAGGAGGAGTTGGCAGGGTGGGAGTGGATAAGGGAAGTGGAATTGCAATGGGCTAAACTAAAGGAGACAATAAAAGGGGCAACAGATATGTATGTAAGGGAAGTAAATAAAAACAAGAGGAAAAGGAAACCTATTTAGTTCTCCAAAGAAGTGGCTGCAAAAATAAAGTAAAAAACCACAACTTTCACAAAATTCAAACGTTCGCAAACAGAGGAACACAGAAAAGAATACAGGATTAAACTAAAAGAGACAAAAAGAGAAATAAGGATAGCAAAATCAAAGGTAGAAGAAAAGATGGCTAAAGATGTGAAGTGTGGCGTCAAAACCTTTTTTCAGGTATATTCGGGAGAGGAGGAAAATTAGAAGTGGAATTGCAGGACTCAAAAGTGCTGGGAACGGATTTGTGGAAAGTGACATTGAAAAAAGCAAAAATGCTAAACAAATACTTCTGCTCTGTTTTTACTAGAGAAAATCCTGGATAAGGACCACCTGTGATTGACAAATATACAAATGGGAATGGAGTAGATACCACACCATTCACAGAAAATGATGTGTTAGAGCAGCTTGTAAAACTGAAAGTGGCCAAGGCCATGGGACTGGTGGGATACATCCCAGGATACTGAAAGAGTTCAGAGAGGTTATTGCAGGACAATTAAAGGATGTTTTTAATAGATCCTTGGAGACAGGAGAAGTTCCACAGGAATGGAGAAAGGCTGGTATAGTACCACGTCACAAAAGTGGCAGTAGGGAAGAAGTGACAAACTACAGGCCTGTAAGCCTTACCTCAGTGGTGGGAAAAGTTATGGAGGCAATCCTGAAAGAGTGAATAGTGGACTTCCTCAAAACCAACAGGTTGCATGATCCAAGGCAACATGGATTTACCAAAGGACGATCTTGCCAAAGAAATCTGATTGACTTCTTTGGCTGGGTGACCAGATAATTAGATCAAGGGCAGGCTATGGATGTGATCTACCTAGATTTCAGCAAAGCCTTTGCTACTGTTCTTCATAGGAGGCTTATCAATAAACTCAACAGCTTGGGGATGGGTCCCAAAGCGGTGAACTGGATCAGAAATTGGTTGACTGAAGATGACGCTAAACGGAACTCACTTGGATGAAAGGAAGGTGATTAGCGGTGTGCCCCAGGGTTCGGTCCTTGGACCGGTACTGTTCAATGTATTTGTAAGTGATATTGCTGAAGGACTGAATGGAAAAGTCTGTCTTTTTGCAGATGACATGAAAATTTGCAACAGAGTGGACTCCCCTGAAGGAGTAGATAACATGAGGAAAGATCTTACAAAAGCTGGAAGAATGGTCTAATGCTTGGCAGTTAAGATTTAATGTGAAGAATTGCAGTGTCATGCATTTGGGAAGCAGAAATCCAAGGGAATTGTATGTGATAGGGAGTGAGAGGTTGGTGTGCACGGACCAAGAGAAGGACCTCAGAGTGATTGTTTCTGAGGATCTCAAGGTGGTGAAACAGTGTGACAAGGAGGTGGCAAAAGCAAGAAGGATGCTGGGTTGCATACAAAGAGGAATTACCAGCAGAAAGGAAGAGGTATTAATGCCACTGTACAAGTCACTGGTGAGGCCTCACTTGGAATATTGTGTTCAGTTTTGGAGACCATATCTCACAAAGGACATAAAAAGGCTGGAAACAGTTTAGTAGAAGGCAACCAAAATGATTTGGAGCCTCCATCAGAAGACTTTTGAGAAGAGACTTGAAGACCTAAATATGTATATTCTGGAGGAGAGGAGGGACAGGGGAGATATGATTCAGACCTTTAAATACTTAGAGTATTAATGAAAAAACAAACCTCTTCCAATGATAGAGAAGCTGTAAATCTAGAGGGCGTAACATGAAGCTGCAAGACAATGTCAGGAAATACTTTTTCACTGAAAAGCTGATGGATGCTTGGAATGCCTTCCCAATGGAAGTGGTGGGGACAAATACAGTGACCGAATTCAAAATGACATGGGCAGACATAGTGGATCCATTTATAGCAACAGGATAAAATCCAAATAAACATAACTATCTCTTATATCTCAAAAAATAGGAGTGGCCTACACATAGTGGTGGTTACACTCCTAAACAAAGGCATGGGGATAGGTGACCTGCACAGAGTGGCAGGTGCACCTACACTTGCCACCTTGCTGGGCAGACTGGGTGGACCATACTGGTCTTTATCTGCTGTCATATACTATGCTACTATGTTACAGAACTACCACACCACTGCAGATAAAGCCAATAGAGACTATTATGCAAAAATAATCAATACCACAATAAATCATCTAAGAGAACTATTCAACCTAGTCAGACGTCTCACAGAACCACCCACAAACCACAACCCAACACCCACTATCACCCATTAACAATTAGTTGCACACTAAAAGCAACTACACCCCTGCCCAAACCCTTCCACCTTCCTTCACACCTCTGCCATTCCTAACAACAATTGCTGACTCACATTTCAGTCAGTAGTGAAAACATTAAGTATATGCTAACTAAGCTAAATACCTCCATTTCACCACTTGACCCATGCCCAGCTAACTGGGTCAAAGCAGCAAGAACTAAATTTAGCCCAATTCTAGCCAAGATAACAAACAAAGCATTTCAACAAGGATTTATGCCAGTCTTAAGCTCTCTTCCATTCACCCTGCCCTGACGAAACCAAACCTCAGCCCATCAGACCCGGAATCATACCTACCCATCACCAGCCTCCCATTCCTGGCTAAAGTCATTGAAAAACCCCTACAGATCCAGATCCAAAACAATATTGATGAAAACCACCTACTTGATCCACCACAGCCCAGTTTCCGCCCGATGCATGGAGTAGAAACCCTAATGACCTGTCTCATTAACACCCTAACCCAAGGCATTCAAGACTGCACACAAATCTACCTGCTGATATTCCTGGACATCTCTGCAGCATTCTAAACAGTCATCCATAATATATTACTTCAAAGATTACAACTATTTGGAATTCAACACATCGTACTCGAATGAATCCAACCATACCTCACTGACAGACAACAACAAATAAAGATGGGCTCAAATATCTCCAAACCTTACCAACAAATGCAAGGAGTACCCCAAGGTCCCACACTATCCACACCCCTTTTCAACCTATAGCTATAACCCCTATGCTCTATTATCAAAAAGCACAGCATCCACTTTCACCTATATGCTGACAATATTATGTTTACTGGTCTCTCCACTCCAATCAACCAGATTACACACAAATTCAAGACTACTTCATAGAAGTCACCCACTGGATCTCAACAAATAACCTATCAATCAACTTTGTGGCATAAATGTTCAGGGAGAGAGCCTCTTTCAATTGAAAGCAAGTTCTGCTACGAGGGGACATGGGATAAGGGTGAAGGGAGATAGATTCAGGAGTGATATGCAGAAATATTTCTTTACGGAAAGAGTAGTGGATCCTTGGAATAGTCTCCCAGTGGAGGTGGTAGAGATGAGGACAGTAACTGAATTCAAAAAAGCATGGGACCAACACAGAGGATCTTTAAAGGTAAAAAAGGGGACTGTTGTTGTTGTTATGGAAGGACAGACTAGATAGGCCATGTGGTCTTTTTCTGTCGTCATATTTCTAAAAAGACTAGGGCTATGTTCATTACAAAGGATACCTCCTTCATACCTCCAATCACTATAACATTAAAAAACATCCTGATAAAATTATGGAACCTTCTGCCAGTACACATTAGATCTATCAAAGACCTTCAAGCATTTAGGAAACAACTAAAGACACTACTGTTTACTGAATACTACAACAACAATGCATAAGATGCTGCCCATTCACACATCTCTCACAACCAATCTAAATGTATATAGTTGACATTATATATAACTCCCTATATAATAGCTCAAGGTCCAGGCAACTACTTTGTATATAGTTCAAGATTTTCTATGGTTCTTTTATTTGTTCTCTGTAACTGGGTTGTTCAATGTAAACTGCCCCTGATCTCTGGAAGGGGCGGTATATAAAAACTGTATAAATAAATAAATGTAAAAACGGAGCTGAAACCAGTAGAATCAGTATCGGAATCATTATAAACCAGCAACTCTCCTTCAAAATCTAAGTAGCAATGACAGCCAGAACAATCTATTTCAAAACAAAGACCCTACAGCTACTCCGTCCCTTGCTCGAACCAACTGATTTTAGATCAGCACTTCAAGCAGTCACTCTCCCCCATGCAGACTACTGCAACAATACTACCGGGGTCTGCCTCAATCTGCAGTTCTCCCTCTTCAAACCGCGCTACACACAGCTGTCTATACTATTTATGGAGCTGCTAAATATGACCACATCACCCCCATTTTGTAACAATTACACTGGTTACCTCTTACCAATAGAATCAAATATAAATGCATCTTCCTCACTCACAAAGCTCTTCACTCCCACCAGGAAACCTGCCTCCAAACCCTACCACAGAAAGCCTCTACAAACAGACCATGAAGACATACTGTACTACAATCAACATACTTGACATACTACAATCCAAAACTAAATACAACCTACAAATATGCCATGAAGCTTTTGAACTCTACGACCCTTCCCTATGGAACTCCCTATCTGACACCTAAGAAATATTGCCAGCCTCCCATCCTTACAAAAACACTTGAAAACCCACCTATCCACTGAACATTTTGGTCCCTCCACCTAACCTCCCCTTCAACACAATACTATCAAAACAGACTCACAATTGTAAATAATTGTTGAACATACCATTTAGGGGTATGCTTACTAAACCGTCCTAATGTGCGCCCGTGCGCTAGTGTGCAGGATGCCATATAAGGAGTGGGCGTTTCAGTCTTAACCTAGCAAACCGGGATTATCGCTCGCTCTTGTGCGCCACGCACATTGGTGCACAAGAAACGCGCGCGGGAAGCATAAGCAGGCACGCTGATGTGCAAACAGAAGAATGGGGCTGCAGTACAATGGTGAAGACACTGACAGATGGTGCAAGGGTCATGGGTTCAATCCCCCACTGTGCCCAATGAATAAGGCTGCCTGAGGCACCACCTGTTATGTGTAATATTGCATTATGAGGCATTTTAATTTTATTTTAATTACTGCTGCTAGCAAACGCACTCTCAAAGCGCTGTAACATAAGGTGCTGCATAAGGCACCCCATAAGGTACCCCAGAGGGCACATTTTAAAGTGCACTGTCCCCCACGGCACCCTACAATGTTGCATAAAGGGTGGCCTATAGGGTGCCCTATGAGGCACGGCAAGGTCATAGCACTGTTTTTGATGGCAGCACTGTGCATTTTAACGCATGAAAATTTTAAGTAGGTGCGCTGACATGCAAGGAGAAACAGCAGTGTAGCACAATGGTTAAGACACTAACTAATGGTGCAGGGGTCATGGGTTCAATCCCCCACTGTGCCCAATGAATAAGGCTGCCTGAGGCACTACTTGTTATGTGTAATATTGCATTACGAGGCAATTTAATATTGTTTTAATCAGTGCTGCTAGCAAACACACTCTCAAAGTGCTGTAACATAAGGTGCCACATCAGCCGCCCTATAAGGCACTCCAGAGGGCATATTATAAAGTGCACTGTCCGCCCAGGCACTCTATAATGTCCCCTATAGGGCACCCTATAAGGTGCTCCATAGGACACCTTATAAGGCACCTTATACGGACTGTAACCATAAGGTGCCTCAGAAGGCGCTTTATAGGGTGCCCTATAAAGCACCTTATAGGGCGCCCTCTGAGGCACCTTATGGTTATAGTACCCCGAGGGTGTTATGCTGGCAGCACTAATGTACATTAAAAATAGACAATGCTTCAGACAGCCTTATCAAATAACCCCACTGTGGGTATGAACCCATGACCTCTGGCTCCACAAGCAGTGAAGTAACCAGTGGGCTACAACTCCATAGCTGCTAGCAAACCCCTGGCTGGCTGCAGAAGGACTGCACATCACCACACAAACAGTCTGCTGTGGTCACCAGGATAGGCTTAACCCACCCATACCCATGATGCACTGCACATGCAAATCAGCAGTCTACAGATGATCACAAGATGGGGTATGTACCCCCACAGCACCCCGGCCTGGTAGGGGGAACTGACCGTGTGTGGCACTGGCACAGAGTAGCTACACACCGTCACATTGTGCAGGTACGGTACTCACCCTGAGGGTGAGGTAGGGGGCCCAACACCAGGTCCACAGCAGAAATAGGACATGCTGCAGGACCCCAGCAGTACTAATGTGTGAGATAGGTAGTGTCTGCAGACACACCTTGGATACATCTGTATTTCTCAGTCAAGGTTTAGCCCTTATGGACCCATAGATGTATTATGTACCCCTTCCCCCCCCCCACCGGGTCTGAGGGTGTGAAACAGGGTCTCCCACCAACAGATCCACGTTCTACCTCCCTGCAATGGTGGCAGTAGGGGGGACTATCAACCCCAGTCCTGCTGGGGAACAGACACCCTAAAGGGCAGTCAATGCAGCTCT
Organism: Ichthyophis bannanicus; assembly: GCA_033557465.1. Lineage (NCBI taxonomy): Eukaryota > Metazoa > Chordata > Amphibia > Gymnophiona > Ichthyophiidae > Ichthyophis > Ichthyophis bannanicus. The sequence continues at coordinate 1,328,177,510 of CM066031.1, read as the reverse complement.
GTACACATCCATAAAGCAATAGCATACAGACATTAGGCCTGGATATGTTAAGCTGCACCCCACCACTATCTGATATTCTCCTGCAGCAAGCCTTCAGCCGCTGCACCCTGCAAGGTGCTCCAGCAAGACACATACCAGCTGCAGACAGTCTGCTAGCTAGTGCATGTTCCTGGTGGAAATGCGTGCACCCATAACTGGGATGTCAGCATACACACCAAGCAAATAAGTCAGTGACTAGGATACAAAAGGGAACCCATAAATATCACATGAAAAAAAGAACTATAAAGCACTATGGGGGAACCTAGCCATGCCGTGGTCACTGCTCAGTCAGGGTGAGAGTGATCTCCCAGCAGAACATGGAGTGGCTACCCTGTCTGTGCAGGTGGTAGCCGGGCACTACAATGTCCCAGCCATTGCCCTATGCCCTGTGCAGATGCATCCTGGCCAGGCAACCCTGTCCAGGCTATACCCATGGTACTTTGCTCCTCATTATGCACATTGGGAGGCCAATACTGGCAACAGTGCTGGCAGTGTGGGCTGTGGAGGGTGTTTACAGCCACCACACACTGGATAGACATACACACACTCCCGCACCTATGCCAGCATTGTGCTACTATAGAGGTGTTTGGCAGCCCTGACCACCACACCAGTCCTGGGCACATTGCAGGCATGGCTATGGTACTCAATACTGTTGGGGTCACTCTGTCAGACACCAGACCTGAGGCTCACTCCACAGACATCAGAAAGGTTGCTATGATGCAGCTCAATCAGCCAATTATGCTTAACGTAGGAATTGCTATCTGCCAGTAATCATAGCTACCTTTTGATAGCTGTGTACCATATTCCCAGGTTTAGGGTGGCATTGCTACGGTATGCAAGTGCTAGTATTGGGAGATGCACGCAGGGCCCAATGTCCTGCCTCTCCAGGAGGCATTGGCTAATGGAGCCTGTAGGTGTGGGTGTGTCTGCCCCTGTTGGCTGCTGCCTTACGGCAGAGGTTCCCAACTCCAGTCCTGGTGTGCCAAACACTGTTCGGGTTTTCATGCTGTCCCTCATAAATAATCTTTTCGCTCCGGACAAGACCGGTTTTTGATTTTTGTATAGTCCCTCATAAATATGCATGAGATACATCTGCATACCATGGGGGCGGTGCATAGATATGCAGCAAAGGCATCTTTATTAGAGGCAGCATGGAACCTGAATGGTGTTTGGCCCTCCATAACTGCATTTGGGAGACTCTGCTCTAGGTAATGCGCCTGCTTATGGTGTCTGTGCTCTGTAGGGTAAAATGTAGGTGTTTTGGGCATGTTTACATCATCTGCAATAAAGGTTCTGTCTGTATTAGCACGTTTTAGTAGTGGGTAAGAAATGGAGGCTGAGTTGGCAGGAACCACAGCTGGGACTTGAACCTGTAACCTTCTGCTCCTGAACATACTGGCTGTGTGCACTGCACCACCGTGTTGCCATAGAGACAGTACATCCCCTGGGCATACCATGACTGTTCATCAGATGGGGCCTGTCTGCTGCAGTGCATGGCACCCACCTACACAGGGCTAGGCCATGGTCTGCTCTGGGCAGCTGCCACTGCCCCCTCCACCACCAGTGCCCCTCTGCCACCCTACTGACCTGCCCTTCTGCTGGTGGTGCTGGTGGTGCGCAGTCTCAGGCCATCCAGTGTGCGGTTAGGCGGCTGCCTATGGTGCATGTTCTGGGGTAGGGGTGCCTGCATAGATGTCCACGCTTCCCCCCAACACCGCCTGCCAATGTTCTGTGCCCTTGGAGGTACCTGCTGGGTACTATCCCCTGTGACACTGTGATAAACACTCTCGTGCCCATGTTGGGCCCTCATCAGTTGCTGTCTGGCTGCTGTAGAGTTTCAGTATTCCTAAGTGCCACCTAGGCATCTGCCTAGTCTGCACTGTGCCCCAGCTGCACCACAGCATGTGCCGCCTGCAGCCCTCTGTATCTCCTTTCCCAGCATCTGTCCAGTTGCTCATTCTGACATGCCCGCCCTGCTGTTGTGGAACATGTGCAAGCCATAGGAAACCTGTCCAATGGAGAGAGAAACCCTGATCAGTGCTATTTCACGGTGGGATCATTCACCTTGTATGGGGATGGAGCGTAGACCCTTCCAAAATTCATATCTTTTTTTTGGAGCTTTCTTGGGAGTGTTTTTTGCTGTATCCCATTACTATCACTATTGCCCAGCTTGGTTATGTTTTTTGTATATTTTGTTGGGGCCCTTTTCAACTTTTATTTGTACTTTTGTTCCGTGCACATGTATCACACTTATCACTTTTTTATAGGGTTTCCCTGGTTTTGCTGTACATTGCTGACAGAAATGGTTTCTTTTCCCTTTAAATCAGCTCTAACGCGAGGTTTTCACTGGCGTTAGTTTTGGCCTCGGATTTCACAGCGTTAGTGTGCGGGGAGCCTCTCCCCTTCCACTCTCCACCCATTGACCCCTTCTCTCCGCCCCTGGGGAGCCTTCCTCCGCCCTTCGGGAGCCTTTCCCCGCCTTCAGCGCTCGTTTGCGCCGCAGCACGCGTTATCGCACGATAAGGTACCTGTGCGCCTTGTAAAGCGCCATTATCATGCGATAAGGTCATAGAGCGCACATTAAGGCGGTTTTGTAAACATACCCCTTAGTTTCAACATTTGTATATAGCATTCCATTATTTATATTGTGTAAGCCTTAATATTATTTTGTTATCAAAATGTCGACTGTTTCACTGTAACTGTTGTTCTCTTTCTTATTGTAAAGAATGTTTTGTTCCTTGTAAACATGGTGAAAGCAGTATATAAACCTAGCAAAATAAATAAATAACAGATTTACTTCCAGTCCCCATGGAACTTGCATATGGCCCTTCAACTGTACTCCCAGATCACGTATGTCTTTTGAATAGATAGCACCATTCCAGTCATCTGCATAATCACTCTGCACCAAATTCTTGTTCCTCTCTAGATCGTGGTGATGCCACATTTGGAAAAGTAATACCCACCAACTAATTAGTTGTTTACTCCAAAACATCCCAAGCCAAGCATGGTGGTGACACCTGTGTTATGGCATCACAGATACATTCTTGTCTACATCCCTTAGCAAAAGCCATTGTCAGAGTTAAAGGTAAAGGAGACATAAATTCTTCCTTTACATTCCAGCATGAATGGAGACTGAAAATTGCATTCCCTGCAGATCAAGCAGCTTTGTCACTTATCTAAACAAATTTGGAATACTTTCCAACTATATCTTCCCCCATATTCGAAAATGTAAGCATTGGGGTACAACAATCCCAGGCCATCCCTAGGCAATTGCTTCAGGGAATGAATCATCCCCTGAAGTACCACTTCCCTCCTCTGCATTGTCATGGATTTGTAACTTTTCAGCACATTTGAAGGTCCAAGCCTCTTGGGAAGAATTTGAGACCATATTAGAGTTGCTAAAGTAAACTAATAAGGAATTAGCTAGCAGGTTTTGTCCAGTTGACTAATGAAGGTCATTCCTATAATCAAACAAGGATCCCCCCAATAAAAGATAATATGACAAGAGTAGTGAGTATCAAGCTTCTTACTATAAAGTCAGGAGTGAGTATCAACATGTGCGATGAATCCCAGTCCCCTGCAGATAGGTTCCAATAGGAAGCAGGCCCAATTGCAGCTCCCGCCTTGACTTTGCTGTCCTCTGATTTGTCTCAAAAGAAAGGAATAACCACACATCCATAAAGAAACCTCTGCAAAAAGAGCCTGTAGCTGAAATGTACAAAGATGATGAAGAGATACAAAACTCATTTAATAAATGTAACTTTTATCATTCCTAAAGACAAGCACCCTAATTGATTGCCTGTTCAGTAACATGAAGCTGTTCTGGTCCTGAAGGAATGAGTCATGCAGCAACCCAGCACCAAATGGAAACCTCATCACATGAGCCCACAGCATGGCTCCACATCAAAACAGGATCCTCAAGTGCCACCAGTGCTGTAACTCCTGCGTACAACACCCGGAACAAGCTGATTTTAGATCCGAACCCCTTTATTCTCTTGTTTAACACCATTGTGTGTAATTATCATTTCCCTTGAACTACCCTAGCCCCCTGTTTTTTCTGCTTTTCTCTCTTGAATAGTTTGTCAGCTCTGTCTCTTATGTGTTTGTGTACAGCTCTGTGTATACCTTGTAAAGCTATACATAGTAATAGTAGTGTTAACTTGGGACTACCCCATATCACATTCACACTCCTTTATCCCAGTTTTGAACACTAAGGGGTATGTTTACTAAAACCCCGTTAGGTGCGCGCCGCGCTATTGTGTGGGATGCCATAAAAGGAGTGGGTGTGTCAGTTTGAAAAAAGCAAACCGGGATTATTCATGCGCTAATGTGCGCCGCGCACATTAGCGAATGAGAAACGCGCGCGGGAAGCATAAGTGGCGCGCTGATGTGCACACACAGGACCAGAGCCACAGTACAATGGTTAAGACACTGACCGATGGTGCAGGGATCATGAGTTCAATCCCCCACTGTGCCCAATGAATAAGGCTGGCTGAGGCACTACCTGTTATGTGTAATATTGCAGTCTGAGGCATATTAATTTTATTTTAATTACTGCTACTAGCAAACGCACTCTGAAAGCACTGTAACATAAGGCACCCCATAAGGTACCCCAGAGAGCACATTTTAAAGTGCACTGTCTGCCACGGCACCCTACAATGTTGCATAAAGGGTGGCATATAGGGCGCCATATAGGGTGCCCTATGAGGCACAGCAAGGTCATAGCACTGTTTTTGATGGCAGTACTGTGCATTTAAACGCATGAAAAGCATAAGTAAGTGCGCTGAAATGCAAAGAGAAACAGCAGTGTAGCACACTGGTTAAGGCACTGACTGATGATACAGGGGTCATGAGTTCCATCCCCAGTGTGCCCAATATGTAAGACTGACTGAGGCATCAGCTTTGACATGTAAGTATTGTTTCCTGCAGCACTTTATTTGTATTTTATTAATTGCTGCCAGCAAACACACCCTCACGTGCCGTAACCTAAGGTGCTGTATAAGGCACCCTATAAGGCACTCCATAGGGCACATTATAAGGTGCACTGTCCGCCACGGCACCCTATAATGTCCCCTATAGGGCACCCTATAAGGTGCTCCATAGGACACCTTATAAGGCACCTTATACAGACTGGCACCCTATCAGTCGCTCCATAGCATACCGTATAGTGCACCTTATATGGATGGTAACCATAAGGTGCCCTATAGGGCGCCCTATAAAGCGCCCTCTGAGGCACCTTATGGTTACAGTACGCTGAGGGTGTTATTGCTGGCAGCACTAATGTACTTTAAAAATAGATAATGCTTTGTACAGCCCTATCAAATAACCCCACTGTGGGTTTGAACCCATCACCTCTGGCAGTGAAGTAACCAGTGGGCTACAGCTCTATAGCTACTAGCAAGCCCCTGGCTGTCTGCAGAAAGACTGCAAATCACCACAGAAACAGTCTGCTGTGGTCACCAGGATAGGGTTAACCCACCCATACCCATGATGCACTGCACATACAAATCAGCAGTCTACAGATGATCACAAGATGGGGTATGCACCCCCACAGCACCTCGGCCTAGTAGGGGGAACTGACCATGTGTGGTACTGGCACAGAGTAGCTACACACCGTCACATTGTGCAGGTACGGCATTCACCCTGAGGGTGAGGTGGGGTGCCCAGCACCAGGTCCACAGCAGAGATAGGCCATGCTGCAGGTCCCCAGCAGTGCTAATGTGTGAGATAGGTAGTTTCTGCTGACACACCTTTGGATATATCTGTATGTCTCAGTCAGGTGTAGCCCCTATGGACCCCTAGGAGGATTATGTACCACCACCTTCCTCCTCGGCAAGGGGTGGTAAATAGGGTCTTCCACCAACAGATCCACATTCTACCTCCCTGCAATGGTGGCAGTAGAGAGAACCATCAATCCCAGTCCTGCTGGGGAACAGACACCCTACAGGGCAGTTAATGCAGCTCTGTACACATCCATAACGCAATAGCAGACAGACATTAGGCCTGGACATGCTAAGCTGCACCCCACCACTATCTGATATTCTCCTGCAGCAAGCCTTCAGCCGCTGCACCCTGCAAGGCGCTCCATCAGGACACATACCAGCTGCAGACAGTCTGCTAGCTAGTTCATAGTGCATGTTCCTGGTGGAAATGCGTGCACCCCGAACTGGGATGTCAGCAAACACACCAAGCAGATAAGTCAGTGACTGGGCCCCAAAGGGAAACCCATAAATATCACATGAGAAAAAACTATACAGCACTATGGGGGTGCCTAGCCATGCCGTGGTAACTGCACAGTCAGGGTGAGAGTGATCTCCCAGCAGGACATGCTGTGGCCAACCTGTCTGTGCAGGTGGTGGCCGGGCACTACAATGTCCCAGCCAGTGCCCTATGCCCTGTGCAGATGCATCCTGGCCAGGCCACCCTGTCTGGGCTATACCCATGGTACCTTGTTCCTCATTATGCACATTGGCAGGCCAATACTGGCAACAGTGCTGGCAGCGTGGGCTGTGGAGGGTGTTTGCAGCCACCACAAACTGGATAGACAGACACACACACACTCCCACACCTATGCCAGCATTGTGACACTCTAGAGGGGTTTAGCAGCCCTGGCCACCACAGCAGTCCTGGGCACAGTGCAGGCATGGATATGGTGCGCAATACTGTTGGGGGTCACTCCCCAGAGTGGTAAACACTGTCAGAGACCAGACCTGAAACACACTCCACAGACAGCAGAAAGGTTGCTATGATGGAGCTCAATCAGCAAACTGTGCTTAACGTAGGAATTGGTATCTGCCAGTAATCATAGCAAACGTTTGATAGCTGTGTACCATATTCCCAGGTGTAGGGTGGCATTGCTAAGGTATGCAAGGGCTAGTATTGGGAGATGCACGCAGGGCCCAATGTGCTGCCTCTCCAGGAGGCATTGGCTAATGGAGCCTGTAGGTGTGGCTGTGTGTGTGTCTGCCCCTGTTGGCTGCTGCTTTACGGCAGAGGTTCCCAAATCCAGTCCTGGTGTGCCAAACACTGTTTGGGCTTTCATGCTGTCCCTCATGAATATGCATGAGATACATCTGCATACCATGGGGGTGGTGCCTAGATATGCAACACAGGCATCTTTATTAGAGGCAGCATGGAACCTGAATGGTGTTTGGCCCTCCAGGACTGCATTTGCGAGACTCTGCTCTAGGTAATGCGCCTGTTTATGGTGTCTTTGCTCTGTAGGATAAAATGTAGGTGTTTTGGGCATGTTTACATCATCTGCAATAAAGGTTCTGTCTGTATTAGCACATTGTAGTAGTGGGTAAAATATGGGGACTGGGTTGGCAGGCACCATAGCTGGGACTTGAAGCTGTGACCTTTTGCCTCCATACACACTGATTGTGTGCACTGCACCACCGTGTTGCCACAGAGACAGTGCATTCCCTGGTGATACCATGACTGTTTGTCCAGCAAGGCCTGTCTGTTGCAGTGCATGGCACCCACCTACACAGGGCTAGGCCATGGTCTGCTCTGGGCAGCTGCCACTGCCCCCTCCACCAACAGTACCCCTCCGCCACCATGCTGACATGGCCTTATAGTGGAGACAGCATAAAACCTGACTGATTTGTGGGCCTCCAGGACTGAATTTGGGGGACTCTGCTCCAGGTAATGCGCATGTTTCTGGTGTCTGTGCTCGGTGGGGTAAAATATAGGCGTTTGAACCATGCATATGTTCTCTTCAATAAAGGTTTGTCCTTACTATCACGGTTTAGTAGCAGGTAAAATATGGGGATTGGATTGGCAGTAGCCCCAGCTGGGACTTGAACTTGTGACCTTCTGCTCCTGAACATACTGGCTGTGTTCACTGCACCACACTGTGCTCACAGTGACTGTGCAGTCCCTGGAGATACCATGGTTGTTGGTCAGACACAGCCTGTCTGTTGCAGTGCATGGCACCCACCTACACAGGGCTAGGCAATGGTCTGCTCTGGGCAGCTGCCACTGCCCCCCTCCACCACCAGTACCCCTCTGCCATCATGCTGAGATGTCCTTCTGCTGGTGGTGCTGGTGGTGTGCAGTCTCAAGCCATCCAGTGTGCAGGTAGGCGGCTGCCTAAGGTGCGTGTTTTGGGGTAGGGGTGCCTGCATAGGTGTCCACGCTTCCCCCCAACACCGCCTGCCAATGTTCTGTGCCCTTGGGGGTACCTGCTGGGTACTATCCCCTGTGACACTGTGATCAACACTCTCATGCCCATGTTGGGCCCTCATCAGTTGCTGTCTGGCTGCTGTTCAGTTTCAGCATTCCTAAGTGCCACCTAGGCATCTGCCTAGTCCGCACTGTGCTCCAGCTGCACCACAGCATGTGCCGCCTGCAGCCCTCTGTATCCCATTTCCCAGCATCTGTCCAGTTGCCCATTCCGACATGCCCACTCTGCTGTTGTGGAACATGTGCATGCCATAGGAAACCTGTCCAATGGAGAGGAAAACCTTGATTAGTGCTATTTCACTGTGGGATCATTCACCTTGTATGGGGACGGAGCGTAGACCCTTCCAAAATTCATATTTATTTTTTGAGGCTTTCTTGGGAGTGTTTTTTTATGTTTCCCATTACTATCACTATTGCCCAGCTTGATAATAATTTTTTTAAATTTTGTTGGGGTCCTTTTCAATGTTTATTTGTACTTTTGTACCGTGCACATGTATCACACTTATCACTTTTTTGTAGGTTTCCCTGGTTTTGCTGTACATTGCTGACAGAAATTGTTTCTCTTCCCTTTAAATCGGCTCTAACGCGAGGTTTTCACTCGCGGTATTTTTTGCCTCGGATTTCAACCTCGCAAATGTGCGGGGAGCCTCTCCCCTCCCACTCTCCACCCATTGACCCCTTCTCTCCGCCCCTGGGGAGCCTTCCTCCGCCCTATGGGAGCCTTTCCCTGCCTTCATCGCACATTAGGGCGCCGTGCACCTGAGCGTGCACAAAAGTACCCTGTAACGCGACATTAGCGTGCGCTAAGGTACCTTAGCGCACGCTCAAGTGCGCAGCGCACATTAGCGCACAGTAGCGCACATTAGCGCAGTTTAGTAAACATACCCCTAAATCTTCCAATAGACAGATTTCTGAACACACTCATATCCTCAACAAATCAGGCTTACATCCACAATGTTCTTGCAAGAGTTGCCAGTGATCAAAAACAATCCCAAACAAAATCCCTTCAAATACTGATTAACCCAACTTTGATAAAAACTTCTCTGATTACTGAAATGCTTGCACTATTGGTTATCACTATACTCATACGATCATATGCCATTTACCTTTGGTAAAAACCTTATAAATTCCAAATTAAAATAACCCCCAAAAGTTGTGGCCCATTCCCTGTGTAACTACACTACCAAGGCAACCCTTGCCAAGGACAATCACTGGGCATGACAAGATCTATCCATACCTAGGGCAAGAACGCTGAATCCAGCACTGCTACCTACGATTGATAGGCCCCCCTATCTCAAATGCATCCAGAATTCCAAGAATTAGAAACTGGGAGCCCTCAAGACTCATGAGAGGCTGAAATAAGTGTCCAAAACTTGCTGGTACTGGTGTAGGTCAGTTATGTGCCCTCAAAGAGATAGCACCTAAAAGTGGGTCCCCATAACCATAACAAGGCTCATGCTTCTTTGCCCAAAGCCACATTAAAATGCACACAGTAGAGTAGTATCAATGCTAGATTTCTGACCAAAAGGAATGACAAATTGCCTGTTAAACCCCTGTATGCCAATGCCATTTTATCAGACTGCACAATCACACACCTGTTTCAGACTCATCACTGTATGTCCGCTATGCTGCTTGGACAAGAAATTGCCCCATAAAAATGTCCTGTTTCTACACCATATTCACTCCTTCCACTATTTTGCCCCCTGAGCCTCTAAAGAAGAACTTAAACTAAACCCCTGAAGTATCAGAATAACTCCAAATTTGCAATCGACCTAGGGACAGCATGCCACACATGCACTCCGTTACAATCCTGACAAAGATATTACACACACAATATGTGCTCACTCTGATCATGTCAATTTATCAAAACAATGCTTTCATTGGAACAGACCCCATGTTATTATGCCAAGTGGCAGTGAAAATCCACCTCTTTGGAATCATGCCACCAGAAAAAATAATGTAACCCAGAATTACCTGTCAGCAAGGGCATGTCTGTACAAGCCACCCCATGTTAACTGTACCTTATCACAAGGCAGGCAGGATACTATGCATAGAGCTTCAAGCTTAGTTCCTAAGAAATGAGCACTGTACCAGGACCCACAGATGGTTCTCTAGCCATGGGAATCCAAATGTCCACCAAGCACTGGAAGACCTCCTCTGACTATGTATACTCCCCTGACCCTGCCAGACCCACAAAAAAGGGTCATCTCAATAATGTATAATTAATTCTAACCCCAATAATTGCCTTACCACTCAATGGAAAATGTTGCAACTGCCTCAAAACAAGCACATGCCATAGAGAAACCCTGAGGAATGCATTTGTCCACTGTACCATTACTTGAACCAAAACCTTATGGGGAAAGGAATTATGGGGAATGGGTGGTAATTTCAATGCAGATTCGATATGGGCCTTAGCCTTCAAGAAACTCATCTCAGAGTCCCAAAAATGCCTTTGTAGCCTCAACTGGAGGAATAGCCAAATGGTTGAAATGGTGGACTAAGAACCAGGGTAATCCTGGTCCAGATCCCACTGCTACTTCTTGTAACCTTGGGCAAGTCACTTAACGTTCCTCTGGCTCACGTACAAACGTGGACTACAAGCCTTCAGGGGACAGGAAAATATCTGCTATACCAGAATAAAACTCACCTTGAACTGAGAAAGGTGTGAGTTCAATCGAATACGATTGCAACATACCAAAGTGTATAAAGAATAGGATCTAGAAGCATTAACCCAATTCCCATTAGGATAAGCTATGTAATAAATACAAAGTCTGAAAAACCAAGAGGATATAAATCAAATCATAGCTTACAGGAAATTTCCTCTTATTGCATACAATTCCTTCTGAATATTATTTTGTTATGGTCGATCTGGCACAGCAACAGATGAATAAACATAGAAAGGACAATGACCTCAGTGCTGTAAGGATGAAGTGTCAACTCAAAGCTTCTATTTCATAGGTCATAAAAAACTTCCAATGTAGTATTAATAATGATAATCATGAAAAATAAGTTGTATCTTATATAAGACCTGTGTTCCTTTCATTTCAATATCGATGCTGTCAATGTTTTCCGTTGGCTGCATCAGGGAGATTTATCAATCTTTCTGAATGAATGATAGCCTCGCCGCATGAAAATAACAGCAACGCTGAGGACCCTGGAAATTAATGCTCCCTTTAACAATCATTTGAACATTATTAATATGTAGAGAGAAGGTATCATGATTAACATGATTGTGTACAAAGCAAAATCACAGCACAGTATCTCAAAGTTGTTGCTGTCATTGCTTACCACAAAGATAGCACATGCACTTCAGCAAAAAGATGAGGACAGCTTTCTACAGAAAAGATCTTAGATTCCTTTAGATATTAAATTTCAAAAATGCTTTGAGACACTGTGCTGTGATTTTGGTTTGTACACAATCATGTTAATAGCATTATCTTCTTCTTACATATTAATAATGCTAACATTATTGTTAAAAGGAATATCAATTTCCAGAGTGCTTAGCTTTGCAGTTAGCTTTTGTGAGAGACATGCCTATTGTTCATTCACAAAGACTGATGCAAGTGAATTTCTGACACAGTTTTCCCTTCTGTAGGCACACATTCCCTGATGCAGCCAATGCAAAACACTGACTGCACTGAACGTTGAACATTGAAATCAAAAGAATAGAGGGCCCGATTTTCAACAACGTGCCAAGGTCTGCCATACTCGCAGAAAATTACCCGGTCAGGAAAACTGCTTGAATTGTGAGTCAGGAGCTGACAAAACGGGCAAGCAACAAAAATGCAGCACAAATCGAGCACCGTGGCAGGCGCCCACCGGGCGCATAACCCGGGAACTGCGTTGAAGGCAGAGGTGATACCCATGTATGTGACTACATCAACAGTGGTTAGAGATATGGAGGATGCCAGGGACCAGCCAGGGTACAGTATGGCCCTTGATGCCAGTACACAAGCCAGTGATGCAGAGCAGCCCACTATGACAGCCAGTGCAGAGGGGCTGTTGTGTTCACCACCCAGTGTGGGGGTGGGCCAGTGTGACCAACAGTGTTGTGGGGCCAGCTGCGGATGATGCACCACTTTCTGAGCTGCAGTTCGCCATCCTGGAGGAGCCAGTGTGTGCAGGGAGTGATAACCTGGACCAGGAGCTATGATAGGAAGATGAACGCCTGATGGCAGGCACTGAGGACATACTGTCCAAGCTGCATGGTATCTGGCAGGATCTGCAGACTGCAGAACAGGCCATGGAGGCCGAACGAGAGGAGTGGCGGGACCACAGACAGAACATGGAGCGCCACATGGAGGGGCACCTGCGGCTGATGCAGGAGATGGCAACATACCAGGCATTTATAACTGGCTCCCTGCACAGTTTGGTGGGCCTCATGCAGGCACAGGAGGTGGGTACTGGGGCCGCCAGCATAGCAGCACAGCCACTTGCTAGCCCAGTCCCATGTCCATCAAACCACCCTGCTGGGGAGAGTGATGATACCGCTAGCATGTTATCTGACAACACTCCACTGCATCGCAGTGCACATGTCGGCAAGTGCACATGGCCAGCGAGGAACCCTGAGGAAGGGAGTTCACATGGGGGGTAAATAAAGAACACTCTGACAGAATGGGTGGTAATGGGCACTTTATTGAATCCTTCAGCGTACATTACATGTACTGGGCACATAATTGGTGTTTGTGTATGTACAACCCTGGTGTTGGTACAGGGCAGTCACCTCAGAAGTTTTCCCATATCACCCGCGAATGGTTTGCCAGTGCCGTGGCCTGCTGCTGGCTCCTGGACGGCCCCATCACCATCTGCTGCTTCTGTGACCTCCCACTGCTCCACATCGGCTGGCTCTGGTTATGGCACTCCACATATCCATGTCAGGTTGTGGAGTATGCAGCATGCAGCAAAAATCTGGCATACCCACTTCGGCTGTAGAGGAGTTGACCACCGCTCCTGTTGAGGAACCGTAAGCAGCTCTTCAGCACCCCTATTTCATGCTCCACAACCGCCCATGTCTGCTGATGGGCACTGTTGTAACGCTCTTCCTGCCAACTTCTGGCGTGGCGCACTGGGGTCAGCAGCTAGGTTCTCAGGGGGTCTATGGGCTGCTGTGGATGGCGTGCAGTGGTGCTCATGTGGTGTGATACATACCGTATACATCTATCATTGCCTGCTTACAGTATCCATAGCATGAGACTGCAGCAGACATCCATTCTGAGCCTGACCTGGGGCTTCCACATGTGCACACTCACCTAGCAGCCATGCATCTCCAAGCTGACACCCCCCTCCCCCCCAGCTACTGCCTGTCCCAGGCTGGACTGTATGAGGACATATGCATCATGGCAGGACCATGGGTAGTGGGCACACACATCTGTGAAGGCCATGCTGACATACACAATGACCTGCATGTTCATTGATGTGTACCCATGCCTGTTCCAGTATGCCCTCTGCTCCATCCATGGTGCCCGCAGTGTGATATGAGTGCAGCCTATAGATCCAAGCACCGATAGGGAACTAGCAACACTGTAGAATGCCTGCATGGTCTCCTGATGCCTCTGCTGTGTCCAGGGTAGGGCTATGAGGTAGCATATCCTCTTCAGCAGGGCCCTGGTGAATGTTCCAGTGCAGTGGCTGGCAGTGGGCTGCATGATTCCTACAATCGCCCCTATCACATGCTTGAAGCTGCCTGTTGCAAGGAATCCCAGGGCAGTGGTCACCATCTTGGCCACTGGCAGGTCCTGGCTTCTGGATGTGGAGGGCTCCGGGTCCACGCTGAATATGCTGCACAACTTGGTTATGGCTTCCCCAACTAGTCTGTATCTCTGGTAAACCTTCTCCTCTGTCAGTTGCAGGTAACTCACCCTGGGTTTGTGTACATGTGGGGCACGGTATCTGCGTCTTGGGTACTGGGCCACTGCCTGCTGCTGGGTATGTACTGCCTGTCGCATCCTCTGCTGTGCCCAGGCACAGCTTGTGCATCTCCACCTCTGAATCACCAGGTGCATGGCCCACATGCGTCTTTGCCTGTCTAGCAGTGCTTTACATTTGCCTGGTTTGAATGCAGGCCTGCTCACATACCCCTCGCTCTAATGTGCCCTGTTCCACTAGTATATGGATTTGTGGCTCACTATCAGTAGTCGTATGCACCAGGTTCCATCACCTAAGGCTACGTAGTTAGCGGCATCCAATGTAGGCACACACGGGTTTCTTACATAAGAACATAAGAACATAAGATATGCCATACAGGGTCAGACCAAGGTCCATCAAGCCCAGTATTCTGTTTCCAACAGTGGCCAATTTAGGTCACATGTACCTAGCAGTTTCCCCAAGAGACACAAGTTCCACAATGCTTGTACTGGGTCAAGCATTGATATCTTCAGTCACTTCTTAATAATGGTTTATGGACCTTTCCTCCAGGAACTTGTCCAAACTTTTTTAAACCCAGCTACACTAACAGCCTTTACTACATCCTCCGGTAACAAATTCCAGAGTTTGATTACACGTTGAGTGAAAAAATATTTTCTTTTATTAGTCTTAAATAGTTTACCCTGTAGCTTCATTGCATGTCCCCTAGTCTTTCTATATTCTGATAAGGTAAACAATTGATCTACGTTTACCCGTTCCACTCCGTTCATTAATTTATAGACTTCTATCATATCTCCCCTCAGCCGTCTCTTTTCCAGGTTAAAGAGCCCTAACTTTTTTAGCCTTTCTTCATAGGAGTATCCTTCCATCCCCTTTACCATTTTGGTGGCTCTTCTCTGTACCTTTTCTAAAATCGCTATATCCTTTTTAAGATACGGTGACCAGAATTGCACACAATATTCAAGGTGCGGTCTCATCATGGAACGATATAGAGGCATTATAATATCTTTTGTTTTATTTTCCATTCCTTTCCTTATCATACCTAGCATTCTATTTGCTCTCTTGGCCGCCGCTGCACACTGGGCCGAGGGTTTTAACATGGTATCCACAATGACGCCTAAATCTTTTTCCTGGGTGGTGGTTCCTAATGTGGAACCTTGCATCGTGTAACCATAGTTTGGGTTGTTCTTCCCTAGGTGCATAACTGTGCACTTGTCCACATTAAATTTCATTTGCCATTTTGATGCCCAGTCTTCCAATTTATCAAGATCCTCTTGCAATTTTTCACAATCCTCTTGGGTTTTAACAACTTTAAATAGTTTTGTGTCATCTGCAAATTTGATAACCTCACTCGTTATTCCACTTTCCAGGTCATTTATGAATATGTCAAAAAGCAGCGGACCCAGCACAGATCCCTGGGGTACACCACTATTCACCTTTCTCCATTGGGAAAATTGGCCATTTAGCCTTACCCTCTGCTTTCTATCTTTTAACCAGTTCCTGATCCACAATAGTACACTGCCTCCTATCCCATGACTCTTTAGTTTTGCCAAAAGTCTCTGATGAGGGACCTTGTCAAAGGCTTTCTGAAAGTCCAAATACACAATATCAACCAACTCACCTTTGTCCACCTGTTTATTCACTCCTTCAAAAAAACATAACAGATTAGTAAGACAAGATCTTCCTTGTCTAAAGCCATGTTGACTGTCTCCCATTAGGTTGTGACTATCTACATGCTGAGTAATTTTATTCTTTATGATGGTTTCTACCATTTTTCCCGGTACTGACGTCAGGCTCACCGGTCTGTAGTTTCCTGGATCACCCCTGGAACCCTTTTTAAAAATTGGTGTTACATTGGCGATCCTCCAGTCTTCAGGTATTAGAGATGATTTTAATGATAGTTCACAGATTACTGATAGCAGTTCTGCAATCTCATATTTCAGTTCTTTCAACACCCTTGGATGTATACCATCCGGCCCAGGTGATTTGCTACTCTTCAGTTTATCTAATAGTTGTAAGACATCTTCCCGATGTATCGATATTTCCTTTAATTCTTCCGCACCTTTAAATACCACTTCAGTCATGGGTAACATCCCTACATCTTCCTCAGAAAAGACCGAAGCAAAGAATTCATTCAGTCTCTCCGCTATCGCCTTGTCGCCTCTTAGTGCTCCTTTAACCCCTTTATCATCTAATGGACCAACTGACTCTCTCACAGGTTTTTTGCTACGAATGTACTTGAAAAGGTCTTTATTTCGCGTTTTTTGTTTTTTGTGGGTTTCTTAAATCCACTTTACATGGGTTTCACTGCGACATGCCTCCGTTATGCCCCCGGGCTTCAGCGCCTGGTGCTGTGTGGGTAGCTGGGCCTCAACAATTCAAGTTGCTTTGTTGAATATGTGGTTTAAACAGTTATGACAGTTTTGCACAGATAAGGCCAGCACTTACCTGTGCAGCACGCATCTAGACCTTTGAATATCGGGCCCAGAGGGTCTTGGATTGCTGTTATTATGTGCAGTCAAATCAATTTCGACTCATATTGACCCTATGGATAGTTGACCTAAACCATATTCAGCCTTCAGTCAAATGGCTAATTGTTAATAGAGTTGCATCCATAGCTGTTGCTGTTATTGTATTGATCCATCGCATTGCTGAACTGCCTCTTTTTCGTTGACCTTCAACTTTGCTAAGCATGATGTCTTCTGTAATGATCTTTGTCTTTGCATGATGTGTCCAAAGTATGAAAGTCAAAGTTTTGTCATTTGAACTTCTAAAGAAAGTTTAGGTTCTATGTCATCTAGTACCAACTGATTTTTTCTTCAGGCAGTCCATGGTCTACACAGTATTCTTTGCCAGCACCATAAATAGCACTTTCACATCCATATGATGTTATTAAAAATACCATGGCTTGGATAAGGCAAATCTTTGTATGGAGAGAGACATCTCTGCTCTTCAGAATCGTGTCTAAGTCCTTTATAACAAGTCTGCTAAGAGCAATGCATCACTGGATTTCTTGACAGTTTGTTTCTTTATTGATTATTAATTTAAGCAGATTAAAGCTGTCTACTCTTTCTATTTCTTCTCCGTCATGGGTGAAATTGATTTTGCAAATTGTCAGGATCTTTGTCTTCTTTGCTTTAAGGTGCAGGCCCATTTTAAGACTATGCCCCATGATATTCATAAGCAGAATTTTCATATCTGTACTTTCACCCAATAATATGTTATCATCAGCATAGCAAATGTTTTTGATCTGTCTTCCACCAATCTTCACACCCCAGTTGTCTTCATATAGTCCTGCTCCTCTGGCGATTTTGTTCTGCATATAAATTAAAGAGGTATGGGGAAAGTATGCAACCATGTTACTGTATACACCTTTGTTGATTTTAAACCATTCTGTTTCTTCTTGTTCTTTTGAAATGTTGCTTCAATATAAAGGTTGTGCATTTGACTATTATGTTTTCTAGTATATCCAGAATTTGTTATGATTTATGCAATCAAAGGCCATACTGTAAAAAAAAAAACACAGAGATATCATTTTGGTGTTCTTTTGTCTTTTCAAGGACCAATCTCACATCCACCAAGATATCTCTTGTTCCTCACATTTTCCTGAACCCTGCTTACACCTCAGGCAGTTCTCGTTCCAGGTATGGTTGTAATCTCCATTGAATGATTTTGAGTAGAATCTCGCTGGCCTCTGAAATCAGAGTGATTTTGCAATATTTTCCTCAGTCATCTGGATCACCTTCCTTCAGTGTTGGTTTGAACACAGATCTTTTCCAATCAGTTGGCCATGATATCTTTCAAATTTCCTGGCAGAGACTCAAGTATTGAAACAGCTGTAGCTGATTGCGATAATACCTCAGTAGGAATGCCATCAACACCTGGTGCTTTGTTCTTTGATAATGCTTTCAATGCTGCTTTGACTTTTCATCACCTATGGTTCCTGATCGTAAAGTAGAGGTTGAAATGGCTGTTGATCCACTTAATCTTTATGGTATAATGACTTTGTATTCTTTCCAACTTTTCTTGATCTTCTCAGCATCATTCAACATGTATGCTTGAGCATCTTTTAGTATTCCAATCTGAAGATGGAATTTTCTGTTGCTTTTGGAAAGCTGATTTCTAATAGTTTCCAATTCTATTCTCTTGCATACATCATTGTAGAGTGTTTTAGATAAGTTAAAGTTTATGATTATCATTATTAATACTATATTAGAAGGTTTATTTTTTATTACCAGTAGAACAAAAGCTTTGAGCTGACACTTCAGTCTTATAACTGAGGTCTTGAGAAACCCGATCTCTACTCCCTGCATTCTCTCAGTAACATAACCAAAAGCAGCCAGTGCTCAGTACACCACCGACAATCCCCTTACCCCAATTCAAACCACCCAGTGAGCCTCAACTATGCTTAGCTGCCAACCCACACCCCAATGCTCCCTCTCCCATCTCGCCCAAAGCTCCAAACTGAAAGAAATCAAACCAAGAAGAAAACCACTGGACACTAGGACCCTGGCACCAACTGCATAATGTCATCATCAGCTGACTGAGCATGCAACCAACAGCTTGATAGCGACACTGGAGGCTCATGAAAGCCAGCCACATTCAGAGCAAGTCCTCTGCTGCATGATCACATTCAGCTGACCCCCTTCAGACTGCTTGCACACCTCTGTTCTGCCGCTCAGCAAGGTATTTGTCCACTATTGGTCTCGTGCTTTAGCCTTAGATAGAGTTTACCACCTGCTTTGGGCTGCATTCCCAAATAATCCAACTCTGGGAAGACCTGGGCCTGGCACATTGGGGGCATCTACTAACTAGGTCACCTGCCTCACTGTTCTGCCAGCATCCACTGACTTGCTTCAGTCATAAAGCCAGGTATGAATCACATTCCTGTCCCTAACTCCTTCCCACATTCCTTAGCCCAAATCCTGCCCACTGACTTCCTAATCCCTTTCCCTCCTCCGTGGCACAAACATCCTTGGGACTTAGCCATGTTATGTGCTGACTGCCTGACTCCCTCACTGACTGGGGGGAGGGGGCATCATTTTCATTTGCTAAGCTCCAAAGTCTTTATTGTTTACCACACTCCAAACCTTCAAGTGGTAGAAACTAAGAGGCTTGTTTACTAAGTTCCGATATCGGTCGGAAGTTGCTACCGCTGCTTAGTAAACAAGTCCCTAAGGATTTTCAGAGCTCATGGCAAACCTCAGTATGGTCAATTTGTAAGTACTCCTGAGATTATTCAGCTTTGCTTAAAAACATTGGCTTCAACAAAGACTCTATCAAATGTTTACCATCATTTTAATGTTAAAAAAATCCTTATGCTTTGGGGATAGAAAAAAAAGTTGAATGATATTTATAAATAATTCATAAAGATGGTAATTGCTTTGGTCAGGGCCGGCACAAGGAGATGAGGCGCCCCAGGAAGGTGGCATCAGGCAAAGAGCCCTGTGGTGCCAAAGCTTGAGTAAGCACCATGGGGCTGTTTACAGCTATTGCCACCACTGTACATGGTTCCCAAGAGGGTGACATCAGCAGCAATGTGTGTCCCTGAAGGGCCGACACTCTAGGCAACCATTTAGTTTGCCTCATGTAGCGCCAGACCTGACTTTGGGATAGAATTGACTATGTTCTTATATGTTTGTCCATTGTGCCATTTGACTTTTGTTAACCTTTCTATGGATAAAATAAGTTCCAGTAATTCTTGTTGGTTTTGCAACAAGGATCCTGGTACACATTTTATATGGTAGGCTTTTCCACAGATATTTAAGAAAATTGAGATTGGGTTTTTAGAATGGATTGTAAAGATCTAGGGCATTCAAGTTAGTATTTCTTTCAAGGTAATTTGCAAATTGTTGGATCATAAACAAAAGTTAACAAAAATTCAATAAAAGTTATTTTATAATTTTCGGTTGTATTGTTAAATTATGAGTAATTGGAAGGATACTGCTGTCATTGAGTTTCATAAATGATAAAACTGTTTAATATATAGATCTCAGGCAGCAGACTATTTCTCATAATTAAAATAATTGAAACAAATTCCTATTGATCTGCGAGCCAATAATAAAATATATTTTTGATCTTGACTAAATAGTTTCTTTTGCTAAACAAACATGGTTAATTGTTATCTCCATATCCTTTAATAATGCAATATTACATTTGGATTCTATAATAATAATTGTTATTTTTTTAGTTATGTTCTTGATTACAAATCTATAAACAGACTTAGAACAAAAAAACATCATTGAACTGTTGCAGTCCTCCAGCTCACTCCTGTCGAAGGCATGAAAATACATTTATGCCTATGAAGGAAATAAAAGGCGAGCATCTATTTGACTGAATCAATTCTCATAGACAGGTGCATGGGCAAAATGGAGAGAGCAGGGGTGTCTTTTCAGGCTTCTTCTCCAACACACATCAGACAAATATCCCCTTTTCATGCAAGTTGATATTTTGCAATTTCTGTCTTTCTGAGACCAGAAATATTTTGAGTGACTCCAGCTGCATGTACCATTCACAAGACAATAATTTATGAATCATAAACTTGAATTCACTTGAAACAAAAGATCTGCACATTTGCAAGATCATTTTGAAAAGTCTGTTTCCACAGCCATATGGTCACTCGTCTATTTCAGTCAAATGAGAGTTTTTATGCCACTTCAAATCTTCTGGCAGTGTGACTTATCTAAATAGAAATGAGGTTCATTGTACAATATAGATAGAATTTCTTCAGTGTTTCAAATTTTCTTGGCTATATCTTGAAAGCAAATATTCTTCATCACATCTCACTTGCAAAGTAAAAATCGCACCTTCCTAACAACCACTGAGCTCAGTTCTTGACAAAGAACATTTTTCTCTCAGCACACAGTATTTGAAAGACAATGTTCACAACAACCTTGCTTGATACTATTTTAGCATATGAAAAATTGACTTTTGAGAAACTGGACAGAACATTAGATGGAAATTTTGACTTCATGATTTATTCAATAGCTTACTATTCATATTTGTCAGGAAAAAAGAAGCCTAAAGAGATCTCATCCAGCATCTTCTGTATGCTGAAGCACTCAAATTGCAATGCAGATTTTTTTATATATTTAGAAATAACTGCCCACTGTATTCACCTAAAAAAATAGCATTAACTATTTTCTTTACTTATTGCAACCTGTCCTAAACACTCAGTGAAAAGAGTTGAAAGTGGTCACAGAATAAACTTCCAGGAGGTATACTGTATCAGCCTAAAAGACTGGACAAAATCAACAGGCCCAATATTCCACAGTGACAGCTCTGCACCACTACAGCGCATAGCCATCTCCCCAAACCTTAACCCCGGATAGTAAATGCCAGCTTCATGTGCGGCCCTGGCATTGAATATCTGGGGTTGCCGCACAGCCGCACAAGCTAACCGGGCAGCAGTGGAGCTCCTGTGCTGGTCAGGGGGCTCTCATGGCCAAGGCTGAAGTGGTTTCTAGGCTGCCATTCACCCAGAGTCTTTTCACCTTTTGGGCTTCCATTTTCAAGGCAAATTCTTCGTTGATGTTGTAAGTGCATAAGTGACAGGTGTGCTTGTTTTGAGGCATTCTGCACATTTGTGCACTAAGAGGTTCAACAGGCAGCAGGCTCCAAGTTCATTGTCTATTATTTGGATGATGTTTTTGTTCATGGGCCCAGCAAGCCTGGATGAATGTACTCGGCTAGTGGAAGTTTTTCAGCAGCCGGCAGTGGTCTTTGGTTAGCCACTGGCAGAGAGGAAGACTGAGGGATCAAGCACCTACCTCTTTTTAGGCATTGAGCTCAATTCGAGCCACATGGTGTCCTGTCTTCCTGGGAATAAGGTGCAGAAATTGGCATTGTTGGTTCATCAGGCATTGGCCCATCTGAAGCTGACATTATGGCAAGTTTGGAATTGCTGCAGCATTATAACTATGCTTGCCAGGTTATCCCCATGTGTAGGGTTTCACTAGGTGTTGGCCTTGTTGATGAGGGGGTGGGGAGGAAAAATCAGTTAATAATTCACCAGAGGCAGGTCTTGTCAGACAAATCTGATTGATTTCTTTGACTGGGTGACCAGGGAGTTGGACCGACGGACAGCCCTAGGGCATACTGGGAGGGGGAGGGGAGGGGAAGGGGAAGGGGAGGAGAGGGGAGGGGGAGTGAAAGGGAGGAGGAGAGGAGGGGAGGAGGAGGAAGGGGAGGAAAGAGAGGAAGAGGGGAGGGGAGGGGAGGGGGAAAGGGGGAAAGGAGAAAGAGGGGGAGGGGGAGGGGAGGGGTGAGAAGGGGGAAAGGGAGGGGGAAAGGAAAGGGGAAAAGGGGGGAAGGTGAGAAAGGAGAGAGGGGGAGGAGAGGGAGTGGGGAAGGGGGAAGGAGGGAGGGTGGAAGGGGAAGGGGAGAGAGGAGGGACCAACCTAGTGTCTGGCAACCAGCTTCTTGCAGGAAATCCACCATATCTAAGCAATCCTCCAAGTCCACGATCTTGTGCTGAGTGTTGTCCCATTCGAAAATTAGGGTGAAGGGGAACCCTCATAGATATTTAACAGATTTCTCTTATAGTTCTGGGTCAGCAGTCCATTCCAGTCTGTATTGAGACAGATCCTGGAAGATCTGACCCTCCTGATCTTGAAATGTAACATAGTAACATACAGAGTAACATATTATATGACAGCAGATAAAGACCAGTAGGTGCACTCGACGCTCTGTGTTTGTCACCCATCCCCATGCCCATGTCTAGGGATGTACCCACCGCTCTGTATAGGTCACCCCTATTTGTTCAGATATAAGAAATAACTATGCTTATTTTGATTTTATCCTGTTGCTTTAAAGGGATCCACTATGTCTGTCCCGTGCCATTTTGAATTCTGTCACAGTGTTTTCCCCTCACCACTTCCATTGTGATTGAGCATCTTGCCCTCAGACTTTGTAGCAGACATATTTTATCATTGAATGAGTGGAAACAGGCTATGATGGTCTTAGGACGAGTCTCAGCCCCAGACTTAGATCCAAGACTCCGGTGAGCTCTCTCCAGCTTGACCACCCCAGAAGCCTCAGGAACATGAAAAGAGTACAGTTGTTGGATTAACTCTCCTGTGTTTTCTTTTTTTCCACGCCAACTCAGCGATACCCAAGACCCTGATGTTATTTTGTCTCTGTCAGTTTTCAAGATCATCTTGTCTCTCTATTTAAGCCCTTAGTAAGTGTATCTAACTTGTGATTTTGAGATTGGAAGAGAGCGGTTGCATCTATCTGCTCCCTAAATTAATCTCATTTTGAGTAACCCGATGTTCCAGGGACTTGATTTCAGCTCAGATATCTCATGACCTTGGAAAAGTCCAGGTGGAAAAATTTGAGTTCATGTAAGATCTCCATGATTAAAAAATATATGATTACATTTAAAAATATCAGAAATATCACCACAAAATCAGCTTCCCCAAAACTTGTCTCTTTCCCACCACAGTTATGACCTGATTCTCATTATCATTACCACAGATGAGTAACTAGCAAGCCTTCTCTTTATTCCCTAGCTAACCTTGAAGAATCATCGAAAATTTGGCAGCTGAGATATAATGCTAAAAATTGCAGGGTCATGCATTTGGGCTGCAAAAATCCAAGGGAGCAGTACAGTGTAAGGGGCAAGGTTATTCTATCCACAAAAGAAGAGCGGGACCTGGGTAGGATTGTTTCTGATGATCTGAAAGTGACTAAAGAAATAGAAAGTGTGACAGCAAAAGTCAGAAGGATGCTTGGGTGCATAGAGAGTGGAATGACCAGCAGAAAAAGGAGGTGATAGTGCCTCTATATAAGTCTGTGGTGTGACCACATTTGGAGTATTATGTGCACTTCTGGAGACAACACCTTCAAAAGGATATAATCAGGATGGAGTCGGTGCAGAGGGTGGCTACTAAGATGGTTAGAGTTTTTATTATAAAGCATATGGGGAATAACTTAAAGATCTTAATATGTATATGTTAAAAGAAAGGCAGGATAGAGGAGATATGATAGACACTTTTAAATATCTCCATGGCATAAATGCACAAGAGGAGAGCCTTTTTCAATTGAAAGTAAGCTCTGCAATGAGGGGACATAGGATGAGAGTGTAAGGGGATAGACTCAGGAGTAATATGCAGAAATATTTCTTTATGGAAAGAGTGGTAGATGTGTGGAATAGTGTAGTGGTGACGAGGACAGTATATAAATTCAAGAAAGCATGGGACAGGCACAGAAGATCTCTAAAGGATAAAAGGAGACTATTGTAAGGGATATGGAAGGACAGACTAGATAGGCTATGTGGTCTTTTACTGTCGTCATTTTCTATGTTTCTATGAGGTCTGCTATAGTCGCCAGTGAGGTTGTGGTCGATAAGTTCTCAGGGTCATGGACATTACTAATTGTTAGTTTAGGGAATACTGATGGAATAGCCACCGGATCTGTCATGCGGGAGAAGCAGGCCAAAGCCGCCGTGTAAGCTCCAACCCGTGTTATCCCCCTTGCAGTGTGGATAATAGCACTTGCTTCTGGACAAGTGCTGGGTGCTCTGCACCCTCTTATATATAGTACAGCGCTGCATGCTCCGTCATCCTTCTCTCAGCTTGCCACCATAAGGTTGTCTGTCCCCTTCTCTTCTATTCAAGACAGTTAATTAAGCCTCTCATCTCAAGAGCTGAACTATATTTTAAACAAAATTCTTCCTAGTTGAAGGGGAATTGTGATGGTACTAAAGTCAAAGTGTGAGGCATTAGCTCGGAGCATGCTCCCAAACTACTCCATGTCCTAGGGTGCCCCTCTGCTCTGTGAAAACAAACAAAAAAACAAAAAAAACCTAAAACGAAATAGGCACAAAAGGGAGCACCAGAACAACTCAAATGAGTTCTTCAAAATCAAGCCTAGCACCAATTTCATTACTGAGATAAGCAGATTATGTGAGGCAATTGTATATCCTCATTCGTAGCAGGTCCAACCTCTGCATATGCTCAATTTCAGCCCCACTGCCTATGAGCTGTCCCACTTTGAAATGCCTTCTGTTTTTTCATGCTGTTTGGGAATCATTGTCGATTAGGAGCAGTGAAAGGGAGAATAGCAAAAAAATAAACAAAAACACTGCATGTATGAGGAGTTCAGCTAACCCTGCTGATTCAGAAAGAATGCACTATTTCACTGATAGTCCGGTACAGGCAGGCTGATCCCCAACCATCAGGTCATGAACATGAAAGCATGTGTGGGAGGGCCGCAGTCCACCCACCGATCTGTGGTTGTTGAAACTGGATGGAAACTCATTGGGGCAGCATTTCAGGAGGACAGCCAGGGACCGGAGACTATAATTAGTGAATTCTGGACCTGGAGACAGTGCGGTCAGCAACAACCTGATCTGAGATAGGCGTGTCGCTGAGCACATGGGAGTGTAATCTGTCAGCTGGGATTCCCCTGCCAATTGCCAGCAGCTTAACCCTGGGCGAGCATCTGTAAAAAAAACTCAGAGCCGTGAGTTATACTTTTCTTTTCTGGGGCCATATTCAGTGATTTCATCTTAGCTGTAGCCAGTAAAGACTGCAAAAGAGAGGTAGGAATGCTGGAGGGTTATGGAGCTTCAGTGCTAGGCAGCCATTCCAGCTTGGGCTCACGTGCAGCCCCCTCGCCTAGCCTTTTTAATCAGAAATTTGAGTGCACCCTCAATTCATATAGGGATAATTCTGAGCTATTTGTGGCTTCTCCTGCCCCTGAATAACTTCCCTGCAGGTTGTGCAGGGAAGTTAGACGGGGGCGTGGAATGGGCTGCCCAGGGGTGGAGCCTGGGCAGGCAGTGGGGGGTCGCTGGCTCTGGACGTAGAGGGCGGATTCTAATGTTGGACATGTACGTCTGGGGCCATGTACGTCTGGGGCTGGCGACTTGTACGAGGAAGTTATTCCACCTCCAAGGTGGAATAACTTCCCTGGACATTTTTTTTTTTTTTTTTGCTGCTGGGGCGCGAATGGGGCAGAGGGACTGGGGGACATTTCCCGCAGGCCGACCCTGGCCTTAGGAAGCCAGATCAGGGGTCGGGCTGCGGGGAATTAACTTTAATCTCCAGCGGCCGGCATCACGGCTCTACAATGAAGAGCCTTGACTGAGTTAGCAGGGAGCAGCCCTGCACGTGCAGACCGGACAGGATTGTTCATGACTCTGATCCTGTGGGGCTAGATGTGTCCCACGGGATCAGAATTGCAATCCTCTCTGTATGTCTGGTTCAGACCTGACACACAGAGGGGATCCACAGTGCCTTGTGAAAGTATTCATCCCCTTGGTTTTTGTCCTGTTTTGTCGCATTACGTACAACCTGGAATGAAAATGGAGGTTCATTTGGATGTTAGGCATTGGACCTAACAATTTAGTCCAAATTGGTGAAGTGAAATGCCAATAAAATACCTTGTATATATAAAAAAGACAAGTAAAAACTGAAAAGTTGTGAGTGCATATGTATTCATCCCTTTTGCTATGAAACTCCTAAATAAGATCAGGTCCAAACTATTAACCTCAGAAGTCACATAATTAGTCGATTAGGGTCCACCTGTGTGCATTCAGTGTCATATGATATGCCGCATGATGCCTGTATAAATATAGCGGTTTTAAAAGGCCCCTGACTCTGCAGCACTACTAAGCAAGCAACATGAAGACCAAGGAACACTCCAAACAGACCAGAGATAAAGTTGTGGAGAAAAAGGTTGCATTATAAAAATTCTGAATAGCCCATGGAACACCATTAAATCCATTATAACAAAATGGAAAGAATATGGCACCACTATAAACCTGACAAGAGAAGGCCGCCCACTCAAACTCACAGACCAGGCAAGAAGGGCATTAATCAGAGATGCTACAAAGACACCAAGGATAACACTGGGAGTATCTGTCCATATGACTACTTTAAGTCATATACTCCACAGAGTGGAAGAGTGGCCAGAAAAAAGTCATTGTTTAAAGAAAGAAATAAGAAAACACGTTTGGAGTTTGTGCAACAGCATGTGGTCAGATGAGACAAAAATTGAACCTTTTGGTCTTCATGGGAAATGTCATGTGTGGCGCAAACCCAACACTTCCCATCACCCTGAGAACACCATTCCCACAGTGAAACATGGTGGTGGCAGCATCAAGCTGTGGGGATGTTTTTCATTGGCAGGGACAGGAAAATTGTTCAGGATTGAAGGAATGATGGATGGCACTAAATACAGGGCAATTCTTGAGGAAAACCTGTTTCAGTCTGCCAGAGATTTGAGACTGGGATGAAGATTCACCTTCCAGTAGGACAATGACCCTAAACATACTGCTAAAGCTGGTTTAAAAGGCAACATTTAAATATCTTGAAATGGCCTAGTCAAAGCCCAGACCTCAATCCAATTGAGAATCTGTGGCATTACTTAAAGACTGCTGTACACCAACATAACCCATCTAACTTGATGGAGTTGGAGCAGTTTTGCCTTAAGGAATGGGTGAAAATCCCAGTGGCTAGATGTGCTAAACTAATAGAGACATACCCCACGAGACTTGCAGCTGTGGTTGCAGCAAAAGGTGGCTCTACAATGTATTGACTTTGGGTGGGGGGTGGTGAATACATATGCATGCTCCTTCTTTCAGGTTTTTTTTTTGTCTTAATTATTGTTTGTGTCACAATAAAGGATATTTGTACCTTCAAAGTCATAGGCATGTTGTGTATATCACATGGTGCTAACCCCTAAAGCTCTATTTTAATTCCAGGTTGTAATGGGATAAAACAGGACAAACACAAAGGGGTTGAATACTTTTGCCAAGCACTGCACGTCTGGAGCAGAATCAGGCCCATAAAGTCTACAGGCCTGGGACACTTAAATTCCTATCCACCCTATCTCTTACCCCACCCACCCCAGAGTTTCATTGCCTATATAGTCTTCATATCATAGACAGACATCTGTCCTCCAATTAGGTGGAACACCCACCTTTTCTCCTTGTGCTAAAACTGCTTTTTAACCATCTTAATCAAGATGTTGTGTATTCATTGCAATGAATGTGGTGTCTTCATTCTAAGAACATTCATCTGGAGCCTTAGAGCTTGCCCTATATGTCTCAAGCTATCTGCTAAACATAAGAATTGGTTCTATTAAGGGAAGAATTAGCTGCAATGAAATGCACCTCCCCTAGGGTGTACATTGAAAACAATCTCCCACAGAGAATCAAACATCCTAGGAACAAATGGATCACAGTGGGCTCTGATAGGTTTTGACCTGTAACATGGAGACACCCTCTCCATCAAGAGATCCCTGCATAATGCCTTCTCTGCCTTGGAAAACGAAAGTGCCCAATTAGTGGAAACTAGGTTTTAACGTTCTTGTTTAATGCCACTTCAATCTACTGATGCACCAAACATGAACAGAAATTAAAAAATTGCCAAACAGGAAACGGTAACTACTTGGAGATTCCATCATCAGGGGGATTAACTTGGGAACATAGTTCAGAGGACAGAAGATAGGCTCTTCAACCAGCAGGAATACAAATTAATTAGCATAGTCAGTGCAGGAAGTGAGCACTGCAAAATTGATATTATCCCAGATTCTGTACGTCTATACATCTCACATTCTGGGAGAGAAACGTAAACCCACTTTCAGCACTATAGCATTCTCAGAGGTTCTACCTGTTTATGTTAAGAAGGAAGAGAGGCTACATCACATAACCAACTGCATCACACAACCAGGTGTGGCTCCAAACCTGGTGTAAATAAGAAGGATTGTGATATCAACCACTGGGGAAATAGATGGATCAACAAAAGGCTGTACTGTGTTGAATGTCTGCATCTCTCTACAGCAGGGAAAAGGATCCTAAGAGAAAACTTCAATCAATATGTGGACAAGCATTTAAACTATGGAAAGGGGGTGACAGATGGAAAAGAAGAAGATCAGGACATCATTCCCAGAAAAACATAATAACATTGAAAACAGTCACCATATTAACCCACACATCAATGGCAAATGCAAAGAGGAGTGTAGAATAAAATCCATGCAAAAGACAAGCAAGCCAATCAACAATTGCTGGAAGACTGGGTATGCAAATGGCAGGTGAAATTTAATGTGGGCAAGGACAAAGTTAGGCACTAAGGAACTAGGTTACACGATGCAAGGTTTCACACTAGGAGTTGCAACCCAGGAAAGGCATCTGGTCTTCATCGAGGATAATAGGTTGAAACCCTCTGCCGAGTGTGCAGCGGCAATCAAGAAAGCAAATAAAATGCTAGGAATCATCAGGAAAGGAATGGAGAATAAAACCAATAATGCTTCTGTATCACTCCATGGTGAAACCACACCTTGAATATTGCATGCAATTCTGGTCATCTTATCTAAAAAAGGATATAACAGAATTAGAAAAGGTACAGAGAGAGTGACCAAAACGATAGAGGTAATGGAAGGATATCGCTATGAGGAAACGCTTAAAAGGTTAGGAATCTTCAACTTGGACAAGATAAGACAGATGTCTACAAAATAACAAAAGGAGTGGAATGGGTAAACATAGATCACTGGCTTATTTCTTCAAAAAGTAGACAGACTAGAGAACACACAATGAAACTACAATATGGCAAATTTAAGACTAATCAGAGAAAAAAATGTTCACTCAGCACTTAATCAAACTCTGGAATTCATTACTGGAGGATGTAGTAAAACTGTTAGTGTAGCTGGGTTTAAAAGAGGTTTGGACAAGTTTCTGGAAGAAACATCTAGAAACCATTATTAAACTGGACTGGAGAAATCCACTGCTTAACCCTGGGATAAGCAGATTGGACTTTAGCTACCTTTTGGGTGCCTGACAGATGCTTGTGACCTGGATTGACTACTGTTGGAAACAGGATACTGAGCTTGATGGATCTTTGGTCTGACCCAGTAAGGCATATCTCATGTTCTTATAACTTGATGGTACTTAACAGATACAGTGATTAAAGACTTATTTGAAAATTTGGAGGAGCGGGCTTAAAAATATATGATGTGTTAGAGAATGCATATGTCCATGTTCCCTTGGAAAAATTACCCTAGAGAATGCACATACTCACACTTGCATCTGTTATTTAGTATTAACATACGTTCTGGATTTTTTTTCTATGCATCCCATGTACTTTTTTAAAGTATGAATGCAAATGCTAAGTTTCCATGTCCTTTTGATTAAATTGCATATGCAGTCTCCATATGGATATTTTTACCTGCATCTAGTATGGCAATTTTTAAAAAAGCTATTACTGCACATAAATCTTTGTTTTCTGTGCTTAAATGTCATTTAAAATGAAATCCTAAATGATAAAATTGTTACAGAACATGTATTGCTGCATCATTGTACCTTAATAACTAGGCCCAACAGTTAAACTAAGGGGTAGAATTACTAAAGTGTGGTAGGCCTTTGCAGCTGACACTGGATGTTCATGCAAAAAGCACTGTGGTAGCTGGGAAAATTAAGCATTATCTGCAGAGGTATGTCCAGCATTTCCCCCAACAGGGATAATGGCAAGACAGCATTGTGGATGCAGCTATCGCCACCCATTGAGGTAGCATTAGCTGCATTCTCAATGTCTGCCAAACATGCGTCTACCACATGCTATCAACACCAGTGGTAACTGAATAGTACATGCACTCTTTGCCCACACCCTGCCAACTCTTGCAATTAACATGCGGTGTGCAGCTATCACAGGATATTGCCTGCCGTAGGTACATTTGGCCCGCTTTAGCTATCACCACAGCATGACATTACCACATTAGTGTTGTAATTACAGCTAATGCCATTTAGTAAACATTCCCAAATAGGTTTATAGTGTTTTGCCTCCACCTTATTTGTACTTTTGTATCATAGAACTACATCAGCTTTCCTCAAGTCCTTGGGAACCTTAACAGAACTGTCAAATACTCTGTCTATGCATCCATTGGCTTTTTAGTATCATGGCCTGTGTACCATTGGGTCTCATGATCTTATCCTCTCTCATTTGTGCATTTTAGATACCTTTTCTGTAAACTGGTATGAAATCATTTTACTAGGAATGTTGTTGTTGTTGTTGTTAAGTGCCGTCAAGTCGGCGACCCTCTGGATAGTTGACCTAAACTGTGCTCGGTCTTTAGTCGGTGGCTCATTGTTGATAGAACGACACCTATAGCTGTGGTTATCATATCAATCCATCTCATTGCCAGCCTTCCTCTTTTACGTTGACTTTCTACCTTGCAAAGCATTATATCTTTCTCCAACAATCTCTCTCTTCGCACGATGTGTCCAAAGTATGAGAGTCGAAGTCTTGTCATATGAGCTTTTAAGGAAAGCTTAGGTTTGATCACCTCTAGTACTGATTGATTTGTTCTTCAGGCAGTCCATGATATACACAGTATTCGTCACCAGCACCATAATTCAAAGGCATAAATTTTCTTCCTATCTTTTTTCACTGTCCAATTTTTGTATCTATATGACGTTATTGAAACCACCATGGCTTGAAAAAGTCAAATCTTTGTATGGGGAGAGCAGAGCCGTATTGAGCCAAAATTGTGCTTTGTGTGACTTGCACATCGGGCGTGTGCCCCCTCCCTCTCACCCATACATCTGCCCAGCCGCTGCCTTCTCTTGCCCTCCTGCGGCCCTGTTTCTCCACAGCAGCCCCGGCAGCAGCAGAGCAAACTAACTTTAAAATGAAAAGAAAAAAAAAGCACGTGGGTCTTTCAACTCTGCACTTCATCTGATCCCTCTCTGCTCTGATGTCACATCAGAGGAGGGAGGGACGAGATCAGCAGAAAGATCCACGTGGATTCATTTTTTTTATTTTAGGTGTGCTCAGCGGATGCCAATGCCGCCACCACTGAGAGAACAAGAAGTAGCGGTGGTAGGGCGACAGCAGGCATCCAAAATGCACCCCCTAAGCCTTTGTGCCCTGTGCAGCTGCATTGCTCATATGGCGCTAGGAGAGAGACATCTCTGCTATTGAGAATCTTGTCCAGGGCCTTCATAGCCATTCTGCCAAGAGCAATGCGCTGTCAGATTTCTTGACTGCTTGTTGTTTCTTTATTGATTGTTGTTCCAAGTAGGTTAAAGATGTCAACTATTTCATTTTCTTCTCCATCAATAATGAACTTATTGATTTTGCCAATTGTCAGGTTCTTTATCTTCTTAACGTTGAGGTGCAGGCCCATTTTAAGCCTATGCTCCTTGATCTTGAGAAGCAAATGTTTCAGATCAACTTCATTTTCAGCCAGTAATGTGGTATCATGAGCACAGCGAAGGTTGTTGATGAGTCTTCCCCCACTCTTCACACATCTGTTGTATTCATACAATCCTGCTTCTCTGATGGTTTGTTCTGCATATAAATTAAACAGGTAGGGGGAACGTATGCAGCCTTGTCTTACACCTTTGCTAATTTTAAACATTCTGTTTCCTCCTCGTTTCATTCGAACAGTTGCTTCTTGATCAGTGTAAAGGTTGTGCAAGAGAACAATCAGGTGTTCTGGAATACCCATGCTTCTTAATGTGGCCCAGTTTCTCATGGTTTACACAGTCAAAGGCCTTGCTGCAGTCAATAAAACACATAGGGATGTCTTTTTGGTATTCTTTTGTCTTTTCAAGGATCCATCTCACACCCATAATGATGTCTCTCGTTCCTCGCCCTTTCCTGAACACTGCTTGCACTTCAGGCAGTTATTGTTCCAATTATGGTTGTAGTTTCTGTTAAATGATCTTGAGTATAATTTTGCTGGCCTGTGGGATCAAAGCGAGTGTGCAATAATTTCCACAGTTAGTCGGGTCACCTTTCTTCAGTATTGGTATAAACAAGGATCTTTTCCAGTCCGTTGGCCATGAATTTGTCTTCCAAATTTCCTGGCAGAGCCTTGTAAGTATGATAATGGCTGCATCATATTGCTGTAATACTTCAATGAGAATGCCATCAATGCCTGGTGCGTTGTTCTTTGATAAGGCTTTCAATGCTGCTTCGACTTCTTTCATCGCCTATGGTTCCTGATCATAAGGTACAGGTTGAAACGGATGTTGGTCCACTTGATCTTTATGGTATAATGCCTCTGTATATTCTTTCCTCCTTTTCTTGATCTTCTCAGCATCATTCAACATTGATCTTTGAGCATCTCATAGCATTCCAATTCTAGGCTGGAAGTTTTTCTTTTACTCTTGTAGCGTTAGGAAAGCTAATCATGTTCTTCCTCTAATAGTTTCTTATTCTATTTCCTTCATATGATTCATTGTAGTTCTTCTCCTTGTCTTGTCTTGCTGCACACTGGAAATCTCTGTTGAGTTTTGTGATTGCCTCTCTTTCTCCTCTGGCTTTAGCTTCTCTGTGTTTCTGGGCAATTTTCAGAGTTTCTTCAGTCATCCATTTTGGTCATTTTTGCTTTTGCACCTTTTGCAGAGATTTCTCACTTTCTTCCAACACAACCTTCTTGATGTATTCCCATAACTCTTTAGAACTTTCTCATTTGTATTTAAAGTAGCAAATTGATTTTTTAGGCAGTCTCAGTCTGGCATCCTTAGCTGAGACTTGTCTATCTTGGGAGACCCTGCTAGTAGCTAAGCTACCGGTAGCTTAGCTTTCAGCATCACTGATGCACAGAAGCCCTTACAGCATGACAAGCTGCAAAACAAGTGAGGGATATATATATATTCAATTATGCAGTTTTGATTTGGAAAATTCCATGCACATAAAGAATCCATATTAAATTGATGTTAGAGGTAATTTTATAAAGTCCATAAAGTCATTCCTGCAAGTATGTACCCATATATGAGCATAAATGACCTTTTCTAAAATACTGACTAGTCTAAAAGTATGCACTTAGTCATGAAAGTGTGCACTTTGCTTATAGGTGCAGCTGGGTTTGTGATTTTGATGGAGCGCAGGCAAACTCCATGTGTATATGTGTAGATTATAAAATACCATAATCTATACATGCACATATATATAGACTATGCATGAACATTGATACCTGATCACTAGCAAATATAAGCAATTGTGCCTATATTCAAAGCATATTCTTGCCATATATGCTAGTAGTCTATACAGACAAGTAGGCACCTAATTGTCTATATAAGACAGAGCCTATGTAGGTACTTATGCAGGTGCCTACCTATAGCACCCTTTTATAAAATTACCCTCCACATGCATAAAACCTTTAAATTAATGTGTACATAGCTTATTTAAACATTAAACAATTCTATGCAGGTTCAGTTCTATATTAATTTCTGACAAAATGTCCAGAAATTGGCTAAAAATGAAACAATGATCTGAATATGAACTGAAAACTTTTGCAATGGCATTTTCTCCTTCTTCTCCAAATACTGATGAAAGAAGTTCTTTTTTTTATGTTCAGTTTTTTCCATTAGTTTTCAATTTTGCAACAACAACCAGAACTGAACATACAGCGCTGTCTCTCAATTCAATTTTCCCCATATATATTTGTAAAGTAACGTATCTCAAAGAAGATCATTAAAGTCCAAATGTCACATATCATCCAGCAAGTCATCCATCGTTAAAACAAATCATTTACAAAAATCCTCTAGATGAACCCATATTGTAATTAAAAAAAGTGAATTGTTTTTTCCTTAAGCTGTAGTCTCTTCATAATTGGGGGTTAAACATACATTGTTCCACCATGCATACACTGTAACTTCTATACTGTTTTTACAGTTTGATAGTATTAATTTCAAAGTCAAAGCTGTCACTACAGAATATCAAATAATTTGGCTTTTTCTGGCAGGAGAGGGGGTCTTAAAGCAATTGCTTTCCAAAGGACAGGGCAGTGGGTGTGGCCCACCCCAGGAGCTGGCTGAGAGGGGGATATACCCCCACCAGGCCCATGGAGGCAGCATGGCAAACTTACCATAAAGCTGGCTTGATGTGCTGTCTCTGTGGGCCTGGCTGCTCTTCTCTCCCAGTCGAATTCTAGTGAATCATGAGAATTTAGCCCAGGATGGAAGAGCGGCCAGGCCCGTGGAGGCAGCATGGTAAGCCAGCTTTATGGCAAGTTTGCTGCACTGCCACCCTAGACTTGGTGGGGGGCACCGGCCATGTGGGGGGTGCCCACCCTGGGTGCTGAGGATGCTAGGAATGCCATTGTTAATAGTGAGCTCTTCCTTTATGGTCAAAATCTGCTTTCATACCTGACTCCGAAAGGTAATTAAATGTGGACAAAAGAATAACATATGCGATAATTTGTCCATTTCACTGTTATATGACCAACTTACTGACAAGAAACCTCCAGGCAATTTAACTAGTTTTGTAGGGGCCCATATGGCCCTCTGGGCAATAAAACAAGCGGACTGTGTAACTGCTACAGAAAGAGAGGATGCTATTGATTATGCCCAAAATCTATTCCATTTTTTTTTTCAGAAAGCTGATCCTGAAGATCATTTTTCCATACTTGTTTTATACCCATATATCTGCTTATATTCTGATTGTAGATCAAAAGAAGTTCATTAAAATGTTTGGGCCTGATATTCTGAGGCATTTATACAGTTTGCAGACCTGCAAATTGTGTAAATGTCATCTCTACAAGATATTCAGCTACACTAATATGGTTAGTGCCGGTGAAAATCTGCAGATAACACCACTACATGCCCTGATGATAACTGGTTAGCATCAGGGAGTGCCGGGGGTGTTCCAGGATGGCATCCATCGCTAACAGGACAGCAGCAATATTGAGCTGCTGCCCAGTTAGTGATACACGGTGAAAGCCAGGCAAAGGAAACCCTGACCTAACTTTCGCTGCAGAAGCTAACTGGGCGGTGGCTGAATATATCATTGCTTCATGGTTAGCTTCACATCAATCTGAAAAGCCCGGATATTCAATGCTGGAGCCCGGATATGGCCCTGCATTGAACATCCAGGTTTGACGTTCACCACCGGCGGCTAGCCGTTTTAGCAGCACTAGCTGAATATCGGGCCCTTTGTCTTCTAGCATATGTTTGATAACCTTTTTGCTCTTACAAATAGAGCTAGCCCTTAGAAAGCCATATTGGTCTCTTTTTTTCCCTTTGTTACCCAGCTTTATGCAGAGACAGAAATTCAATATTTTTTCATTTCTTTCTATTATTGCTGCCCAAAATTCATCCATATCCTTCACCTCTGATAATGTTCATTCAACAGTATCATTTAGGATCTTAGGCTTCATATGGCTCAGTGTAGATTTTTGTTTAATACTGAAACATCTAGTGCAATCATCAGTAGGCCCTTATTTTCTCTTTATCAATAGATCAGTAACCCTATCTCCATCAGCACCAGGTTAAGTGTAATAGATCATTTAATGGGTCTTTCTACTAGCTGCAAATGAAAGTCCCTTATAGGCAGTGATAGGATTCAAAAATCCTAGGAACCGGTTCTGTATCAGATCAGTATGAGTGGGCTACAGCACCCCAATTCCCCATCCAAACTTTTGATGGTGTCGGGGGCAATTGAGGCATTGCGAAAAGCCCCTGATGCCATTAAAATACTGTCAGGGGCTGGTGCCCTGACACATAGTGAATCCCTGGTGGTCTAGTGGTCCAGAACCCCCTCCCTTCAGAAGAAAATAGACCTGATAGCCAAGTGGCACCCTGAACCACCACCTCCTCCCAACCTAAAATCAAATAGACCTGGTGACCCAGTGGCCCTCTGAACCCCCACCCCCTCCTGACTAACAATTAAAATAGACCTGGTGGCCTAGTGGCCCCCTGAACCCCCCACTCCCTCCTGACCAAAGAGAAAATTGACTTGGTGATGTAGTAGCCCCCTGAACCCCACCCCATCCTGACCAAAAAACAAATAGACCTGGTGGCCTAGTGGCCCGCTGAACCCCCTCCCCCTCCCAACTAAAAACCAAATAGACCTGGTGGCCTAGTGGCCTCCTGAACCCCCTCCCAACCAAAAAAACAAAAAACCCTGGTGGCCTAGTGGCCCCCTGAACCTCCACCACCCCTCCCTACTAACAAACAAAATAGACCTGGTGGCCTAGTGGCCTCCTGAACCCCAACCCCCTCCCAACCTAAAAACAAATAGACTTGGTAGCCTAGTGGACCCTGAATCACCCCCACCCCAGTACCTTTCGAAATGAGCGGGAGCGCTGCCTACACAACCCTGCTCCTGGTCCACCATCTTCAAAAATGGCAGCACCTGGCACCAATGGGGAATGTGTTTATTTATTTAGCTGTATTCATATACTGCCTTTCACCGGGTCAAGGCAGTTTACAGGGAACAAACTTGGAAATACAATATAACAACTTCTTAAACTATATACATCATGCAATCAATAAGTCTCGGGTTCATAACTATATACAATTATAACTCCTGCTCAGTTGGAAAGGTACTAGTTTAAGGGTGGTTCAGTGGCCGCTAGGTTTATTTCTTGTTTAGGTTGGGAGTGGGTGGGGGGTTCAGGGAGCCTCTAGGCCACCAGGTCTATTTTCTTTTCAATGGAGGAGGGGGGTCTGGACTGCTGGCCCACCAGGGATTCATTATCTGTCAGGGCACGGGCCCCTGACAGTATTTTGATGGCAGAGGAGTCTTTTCCCAATGCCGTGATTGTTCGTGATGCCAACAAAATACTGTTGGGTGGGAGGATCGGGGCCACTGGGCCACCAGGGATTCACTGTCTGTCAGTGCACCGGTTTGCCGAACTCGGGAAATTTTAGGTACAGATTCAGCGAACCAGGGTGAACCAGCTGAATCCCACCACTACTTATAGGTCATCTAGAACTTTTCCATCTCTGTCTGATGTAGAGATACAGTACAATCCAGTTCACACCTGGCAGTTCGAAGTTCCCTACAATTAAGATTTACACTTTGTATTCTATAGTAATATAATAACATAGTAAATATTAACAGATAAAGATCAAAATGCATCTCATCAACCCCCCTCCCCCTCCCCCACACACATACATGTCTTCCATCTGAATTCTCAACTCTTCCCTCATGTCTGCCCTACTTATGCCCAAATTCCACCCTGGTGATGCCTTGTTATCATGTTTCATGCCATCTTCTTTCACTGTGTTAGATGTCAGTATAATGTCCACATGTACATAGAAAAGGTCTATAGATAGAACAACAGCTGATTGAAATCCACACAATATGTCTTCATAAAATGTGGAATTCTTCTATTCAACGATTGGGGCTCAATCCATGGACTGACAACATCAAACTACTGCATGCCACTCACAAACTCATCATTGCCCCCAACTGACAAAACATTAAACTTACCCAAGAGTAAAGTGTTCCTTCCTTTTTAAACAAAAGCTATATTACTCATAGCATACTCAACTTAATTTGCTGGCATTGACTCCTCCAGGCATTAAATCAGGCTACAAATAACACTTTACACCAGTCAGGTGACCACGCCAATGGTTTTGCTGAAAAGCAGCTTTTCGCAACCAGTGGTTATAGCTGTTGAAAAGCAAAAGGGATAACCATTAGCTCATACCCATAAAATTTCAACAATACCCCTTAACACATAATACATCCTTCCTGTAGAAAAGCCCGATTAAATCTGCCCTTCCCTTTTCCTCTTTTAATCCACAAACTTTCTCACACATCTCACACAAGCGATCCACTATGATCCCCCCCACACACCTACACAAGCTACTTCAGACTTCCAGTCACATAGATCTAGACAGACCTCCACGATGAACACCCTCATCATCCCCCATATCAGAACCAAATAAAATCAGCAAGCATGTAAACGAGCCTTCCAACTGTACACACCCTCTTATGGAACACTCTACCAGATGAGTTAAGGACATCACAAACCTCAAAATCTTAAGAAAACATCTGAAGATACACCTGTTCACAGAACATTTCAAACCTATCACATAACCCCCCCCCCCCCAACTGAAGGAACATAACCAGATGATTAGTACTATCACTGTGCATAGTTATAATTGTATATAATTATGAACCCGAGACTTATTGATTGCATGATGTATATAGTTTAAGAAGTTGTTATATTGTATTTCCAAGTTTGTTTCCTGTAAACTGTCTTGACCCGGTGAAAGGCGGTATATAAATACAGCTAAATAAATAAAAACATTCAGCAATGAAAATCCACCAACACCACCAGACATCCAATCAAACATCTCCTTTCAAATCCTTATCAGTACATCACACGCCTCTCAATTCCTCACCCTTCTCATTGGTGGACCCTACTAACCAATCACAACATAACATGCAAATACAACCAATCTTTCTAAGCCAATCCAACATCCTCACATAGCTATATTCTAAATAAACCCATAGTTTTACCCTCTATGAGCCCTAAGAACTATTCAAACAAATGAATCCCATAGCTCACCATCAGCCCTGACCCTTGAAAACATGCAGGCAGATATAATAAATATTAGAGACCAAACTGGCTCGATCATCCTGATCAAAAACATATCTAAAGAAACACTATTAAAAGTGAAACTTGACTCAAAAAGGCCAATACCATTCCACTGGGCCATTTAAGCAGTCAGATCTTCCAAGTAAACCTGCAGTAATTCAGCTTAATCTGTATTTCATTGGCCACTTTTGTGTTCCTAATACACAGGAGTTATGCCTTCCCTCCTTTTCTCTCCTCTGTTTTCTTCTGAAGAGATTATAGCCTGAGATGGTCATATCCCAGTCTGTTTCCATTATCCAAAGGCTTAGTGATTACAACTATATCCTAGTCTGCCTCTGCCGCAGTGGCCTCCGAGGCTATATTAACAGAACAGCAATTATTTGTACACATTACACTCGAAGAAATTGGTTAATTTCCCTCCTTTTTTATTTCCTTCAGTTCTCCTCTTACTTTTCACTACTTTAGCAGCTGTCTCTTCCCTGCATTTTCTTGCTGTCTCTTTTAGAACTATATATTATTTGGTGGATGCATAATTCCCAACTGTCTTTGAGAATATTGTTTTTCATCAGCATCATTGATGTTACAAACAACCTTGCTTTTCAGTAATTTTCTATATGAGAGATATGAATGAATAGCAAATTAACTGCACTCTTTAGTTAACGCTGTGGCATGCTCAAGAAGGTTTATATCAAATCACAGGTCTTCCATATTCTGCAAAGAAGAGTCAAACCAGCTGAAATGATAGAAAGCAAAAATGAAAAAAAAAAGTTTCATATCAGTGAGCAGCAAAGTGGTATATGGATAATTGAAATACATCTTTGCAGGTGAAAACCCAATACTTAGAGGACTTCTATTCTATATGATTACAATTTGAGCACTGAGAATGTTCTTTCAGTCTCAGCACGGCAATCATTCGCTGAAGCATGTATGTTGATTGAAAAGCCCTCTTGGAAATGCAGATTATCCTAACATCTTTCACTTTGATTAAAGGGGACATCCTTTTTTATTTGTTTTATTGTATTTTATTTATTTATTTTTGAGAATTTCTGTACTGTCAAACTAATAACAAGCATTAACAAGTTTAAAACACACATAATAAATAACAGAAGACGTTAATTAAAATATCTTTTAACAGATGCCACTAAAAACAAACCTCCCTTGAATAAAGAACCGAGGTGTGAATATTCAGCAGTGGTGACTAGCCGTCGCAGCTGAACCATTATTTATTTATTTATTTTATTTAACGCTCTTATATACCCCACTTTTTATCATGAACCCAGATCTTCAATGCCAGAGCCATGTGGTGTTAGCTGACTGGTTAGCAGCAATATTAAGCTGCTGGCAGCTTAGCTAAAGTGTCTGAAGTTAGGAGCCTTTCAAGTGTGTAACTTCAGCTGCTGTAAGATAACCGGCTAGGGCTGCTTATCACTGCTAGCCGTTTATCCCTGTGCGCTGCCTCTGCTCTGCCCCCTGGTGCTATATTTGTCCTTAGACTGCAGCTATGCAAGCTGGGGTCACTGTTTCTTGGCAGTTTCCATCACTGGGTCTCCTTCTGTCTGAAGATGGCACTGGTCTGCTCACCATCTCCATTGCTGGGCCTCCTTCTGCCTGAATGGGAACTCTGCAACCAGGTCTCCTTTCTCATGAAGGAGTCTCTGTCCCAAAGATGCTAAAGGACCAGCAGGCCCTTTCTCCAGAAGAACCGTTTCCACCATTACATGTTGCATCCCTGCCAGGCCAGTGCTCAGTGACTCAAACTCTCATGGATTCAAGCTCTTTGTGATTCCAGCCCTTTGAGTTCAGCTTTCCCTGACTGGAGGAACACTTCCTCCTCTCAGTCGGAAGCCAAAGATCAGGCAGTAAATTAGAGGGAGGGGGAACATGCAATCCCTTTCTCCTTCAGCTTCAAATTGCTAACCTGGGCCCATGACCTAGGTCATATTCTTCCCCTTTTTGGCTTGGGGTGAAGGGATTGGCCTCTCCAGTGAACATTTATTTATTTATTTATATTTATAAATTATTGCATGCATAACTCCCCCAGTACAGTTACTCACCCTCAAAACCCACCATACAGATTCAAACACCCCCATAATACAACTGCTTCTCTGCTCCCTAATTACAATTGTGAATCCACAATCCATCAAGGGTCAATTTCAGAGTGAAAGTCCAAAGACAAGTCCATAAGAAAAATGTCATTCCACCAATTCATACATAGTCCATGTCAGGTGTACAAATGAAAAACACAGATAAGAAAGGAAGGAGAAAAGAGCCTCAGAATACAATGAGGTGGGAATATCGGCACAAGCCACTTAACCCTCCATAGCCCATGTTCCCTGTAAAATAGTTATCTCCAAGTTATAATGCCCTGTTCAATGTAATTTCAGTTTGTTCAATGTAAACCGCACTGATGCAGAATAGCGCGGTATATAAGAGAATGTAAAATAAATAAAATAAAAAAAAATAAGCTCAAGCCCAAACCTCGTAACATCAACGGCTCATAAAAACTCCTTCCTTCGTAATCAACATATTTTTTTATTGCATCCCTTTTTTATCTATGTTTTTCATTTGTACACCTGATGTGAACTATGTATGAATTGGTGGAGTGACATTTTTCTTATGGACTTGTCCCTAATTACAATTTGCAGATTACTAATATAAAACTTCCTCTCTCCCATTAATATCCTGACACAGTCTAGGTAACAGTAGTCACTCTCCCTACCCAAAGACTAACCAAAATAATGAACTTTTAAGCCCCTTTGAAACTCATTCAGATCACCATCATCCCATAATTCTGGGAATTCCACAACATAGGCGCTTGTACAAAAGGTCCCGGATCAGAGTCCTTCCCTCTACATAATTTGAACATCAGGAACCACCAACAAGTGGCCTTCCTCAGAACGCATATCTGCCTCGGTACATACGGATTTAATGGAGTCAGCAAATAATGAGGCGCTAGCTCATACAACCAATAAAAATCAGCAATGGAATTTTATATCGCATATGCTGTTGAATTGGCAGCCAGTGCAGTTCCCACACTACTGGTGGTCATATTTGAAAAGACCCTTCGCGAGGCAAGCAGCAGTATTCTGTGCCATTTGCAGATTCTGTAATTCCCTAGTAAACCCAACAGCAAGGTACGGCAAAGCCTGACTGTAGAAGTTCAAAAGCTGTAATCATGGGGGGCGGAGCCTGATGTCCAGCGGGTTAGACGCTTTGCGCTGAAGCTCCCGAGGGGCCTACTCAGAATCCTGACTTAATACCTACATTAACTTAATATTTTTGCTCCGAACTTACCGGGGTGCCTCGGGGGGGATGGCGGCCCATAAACCAGCGCGCTTAGACTTCGGATCTCCCTCTTCTTCACACGGAAAACGTTCCAAGACAGAGCTGCCTTCCCCACAAAAGATGGTGCCATTTCGGGATAACCCCGAAATGCAACAGGAGATCTTGGAGGAAATACGTGGTGTGAAGGAACTGGTGCAGTCCAACGGAGAAGCGCTCCGAGCCATGAGAGAAGATTTTGGTGTGCTTCAGGATCGATTTGAAGGTCTTTCATTACGGCAGGACAACATGGCGGGGGTCCTCGACTCGCACGTGGTGCGCTTGGTGAAACTGGATGAGGCTGAGCGTCAGATACAGAATCTACAAAAAGAGCTAGAGGATAGCAATAATCGAGCCCGTCGCAACAATGTACGGCTCATTGGTGTACCGGAGGGCGCGGAAGCAGGAGATATGAGAGAATTCCTGGTCAAAACTCTTCCCTCCTTGCTGAAGATTACTTTTCACAGAGATCTGGAAATTGACCGAGCACATCGTGTTCCTACCAGCCTGGCGCTCAATCGGACGACCCCCCGGCCCATCATCTTTCGTCTACTGAGATATCAGCAAGTTGAGCAGATTCTAAATGCTGCCCGGGCGAATCGTCATTTGGAGTTTGAAAATCATAAAGTCTCCTTCTTCCCTGACTTGGCTAAGCCCACAGCTGACCGTCGGAAGAGACTCCTTGCTTTTCGACCTAGACTTCAACAGTTACAGGCTCGCTTCGGCATCTTATATCCAGCGAAGCTCAGAGTGACTCTCCATAACCAAACTCGCACCTTCGAAGATCCTGATCTGCTAGCAACATTTCTCGCTTCCAAAGAAGCAGACCAGATGCGCTAATCCAACAGCTTGGATGGAATCCGCTGGAACTGTCCGCCATTTTGAATGGCTCGATGCGGTGATCGCTGCTTGAAACGGAGACTGCCTGGACTTTTCTTTCTCTTTATATATACCTTATTGGTCTCCTTTCTTTCCATGATGAGCTCCTTGGTTAGTTTCGGAGCCCGTATAGCTCTGTAGGATTTATATTTCCATTCAGGCCCTCTCTGGGGTTTCTCCCCGCAGACATCAGGCCGCCAGTAGTTTCTGGGGTTTTGCTTCTTCTCTAAGGCACTTCGGTGCTTATTTTGTTATATGGGGCGCTTCATGGTTTTCCTTAGTTTAATTCCTATCATGTTGTTTCTGCAGTCCTTTACTGGTACTATGAGTGACATTGTGTAACTCTGTGCGCTATTATGTTTCTTTCTCAGATTGTTTAACTATTTTGCATGGCTTTATGTAAGTTATCATTACTGACTGTAAAAGGCATCAATAGTCCATTCCAAAGAAGGACAATCCTTAGCTCTCTTAATCATGATTATTCTGAGTTAATGTTTCTTCAGGAGGCCCATTTACTGGGCATAGCTATTTCCTATCTCCTTCATCACGAATTACTGGAAATTGGCTCCCATCTGAGCCTTAATGATTGGTGGAATCATGTC
Organism: Ichthyophis bannanicus; assembly: GCA_033557465.1. NCBI lineage: Eukaryota > Metazoa > Chordata > Amphibia > Gymnophiona > Ichthyophiidae > Ichthyophis > Ichthyophis bannanicus. Next base: position 1,328,133,333 of record CM066031.1, on the reverse strand, counting down.
CATTTTTACTGTAATTATGCGCAACTACCTTGTATGTCAATCTCTTCCACTCAAGCCCTTCACTACTTGTTTAAAAGGAAGGTGTTCCATGATTATGTTCTAACTGCTAACTGCTCTCATTTGACTGTTTCAATTTTGTATACATTTCTGCCACAGGATCAGCATGTATCATCAATACCATTTTTGCTTGTTTGCTGTACAATAACTGTTGTGTGTAAGCGCTTATGTGATGACTCTTATTAGCTTAGTGAAGAAGCATAGGGGTGGGGGGTAATTGGGGTTGTTTTCCTTATTGTATGTGTGTATTTGTATCTTTTGGTGTGTTGTTACTTTTGTTTGTTGTAAAATGAAAATAAACGTATTAAAAAAAAAAAAGCTGTAATCATTATCCATACTGTAGATCAGATTCTGAAATATAACTTTAGAATAATAATATCTCTGAATGTAAATGATGCTGGTATATAATCTTTACCCAGCAACAAAAGCAATTCAAATTTGCTTGCTCCTACCCCCTGCACTTCTCTCCTGTCTTCAGTATTGTGGTTACTTGCTTACTCTTTCACTCCTCCCTGTCATTCTCATCTCATATCCAACAAATTGCTGAATCCTGTCGCGTTTTTCTCTTCAAAATTAACAAGATTCATCCTTTCCTTTCTGCCTCTACTACTAAGACTCTTGTTCACTCCCTTATTATCTCCCTGCTTGACTATTGCAACCTCCTCCTTGCTGGTCTCCCTCAAACTCATGTTTTCCCTCTACAACCCATTCAAAACTCCACTGCGCGGTTAATTCTTCACCAGTCCCATTACTGTCGTGTTACTCCTCTTCTAAAGTCCCTTCACTGGCTCCCTATCCATTACCACATTCCTGACACATAAATGCATTCACTCTGCTGCTCCTCCTTACCTTTCCTCTCTCCCCATACCCCTCCCCGTGATCTCCGTTCCTCTTCCACCTTCCTTCTCTCTATGCCATCCTCTTCTTCTGCTATCTCCAGGCTTTGTTCTTTTAATCTTGATACTCTATTTGCCTGGAATAACCTGCCCCTGTCCCAAATCTCCTTATTCACCCTCTTCATGTCCAAGCTCAAGACTCACCTCTTTGAGACCGCCTTTGATTCTTAATCCCCTCCCTTATGTTTCAGCTCCTATTGCCCTTATTCCAATCATATTATTTTGTCCTGTTTTTTTGTCTTCTAGATTGTAAGCTCTTTGAGCAGGGACTGTCTTCTTTTGTGTTTGTACAGTGTTGCCTACACTTGGTAGCACTTTCTAAATCCATTATGATGGATTATATTATACTAAAGGACTTTGTAACCTCTGCCCTCTGTGTGTTGGAAGGTTTGTTCCAAAACATAACTGAATAAAACCCCTTTTTACCTTCTCAAAACACTGTGAGAACTTCCCTAAAAATCCTTTCCTTCCCTAGACTTCTGAACTTCTATAACTGCTATTTGCTCGAAAAGAGTAGCCAGCTAAGCAGGTGTGGGGCCATCTCATTAGCAAGAGGGAATCACTGTAGAGATAATGATTTTATCGCCTCTGCTAAGAGAAAAATCATTTAACAAGCAGCAAGTGCTAGGGGATGTAAACGTGATTCAGTGCCTTATTTCCCTCTTGTGAAATGACTATGCTGTCTAATAAAGCATGAATATACTCTTTTCTAAATTCCTTATTTATTTATTTGTGCACTTTTCTATACCGCCCCTTCCAGAGATCGGGACGGTTTACAGAGAACATGGTAAACATCAATTACATAGAACATTTTTGAGCACATAATAACTATTTTACAGAGAAAATATTAACTATTTTACATTGAGCTTATTGCTAGATGCTCTGAAATAGACTTGGATTGTACTGGACCAGGGTGCCCATATCTATAACTGGGATGCTGAGCCCTTGTCTTTACAGTTTGGATGCTCTCCTTTGATGGAATGATGTCTAAATAAGGACTTAAAACAATGAATTTATTGAATCTTAGTGTATGGTACCTCTAGTAATGGCAGCTGGCAATCCTAATATGAGCTTTTCTGCAAGAGACCAATTAACCTTTACCAGCAGGTTTCCAGCTTTGCATGTGAGGCAAGAAGTGATTTTAACGATTTATGCCTTGGTGGGGAGGCTACATACAGAAGTACAAAGGTAGATAGAAGTTCTGAACAACGGCATGGGAGTGAAAGAGAAGTAACAGGCATTTTCGTATACTGCAAGAGAGAAGAAAAGGTTCATGCTGTCCAAGGTTAGAATTTCTAAAAATTAAAATGGAAAATGTTTTAGAGGAGATATAAGAATCAGAGTTGCTAAGATACCCAATTTCAAGAGTGAGACCTTTTGGGCAGTTCTGATTTTAAATTTGCATTTCAATGCAATGTGGTATTTGTAGTCCCTGATTTTACTCATTGAAATCAGTGCTGCAGGTCCCGTAATGCATCAGACTGAGATTGTCGGAAATCTCACTCCTGGAACTGGGTAACTTGGCAATTCTGAAGATCTCAAATCTGACTCTTTGCCTAATAGTAAAAGTGGTTTGAAAACAGAGCAGAAAAAACAAATGTCTAAGAGAAAAGAACAGCAAATATTATTCCTAAGGGGATATTTAGACAAGAAAAACATTCTGATCTCTCCTTCACAGTCTAAAGCAGTGGTTCTCAACCCAGTCCTCTGGGACACCTAGGCAAGTCAGGTTTTCAGGATATCCACAATAAATATGCATGAGATTGATCTGCATGCACTGCTTCCATTGTATGAAGATCTATCCCATGCATATTCATTGTGGATATCCTGAAAACCTGACTGGCCTGGGGGTTCCAGAGGAATGAGTTGAGAACCACTAGCCTGAAGATATCCCATTAGTAAGGGAGACAGTCAGAATTAGCAGGTCAATGTGGTGATGCTCAAACTGATTTTCATTTGAACACCACTGAGCCTAGTGAGAGGGCAGATGAAAATAAACCTAAGAAATGTGGTTTAGCTGAAGATCAGTGTTCCTCACCAGTTCAGCTACAGTACCACTGCCTTAGAAACATAGAAATATGACGACAGAAAAAGACCACATGGCCTATCTAGTCTGTCCTTCCATATCAACAACTACAACAGTCCCCTTTTTACCTTTAGAGATCCTCTGTGTTTGTCCAATGCTTTTTTGAATTCAGTTACTGTCCTCATCTCTACCACCTCCACTGAAAGACTATTCCACAGATCCACTACTCTTTCCGTAAAGAAATATTTCCGCATATCACTCCTGAATCTATCTCCCTTCACCCTCATCCCATGTCCCCTCATAGCAGAACTTGCTTTCAAATGAAAGAGGCTCTCTCCCTGAACATTTATGCCATGGAGGTATTTAAACATCTCAATCATATCACCTCTATCTTGCCTTTCCTCTAAGGTGTACATATTAAGATCCTTAAGTCTGTCCTCATATGCTTTATAATGAAGACCACTAATCATTTTAGTAGCCACCCTCTGCACCGACTCCATCCTGTTCACATCCTTTTGAAGGTGTGGTTTCCAGAACTGCACACTATACTCCAAATGAGGTCGCACCAAAGACTTATAGAGAGGCATTATCACCTCCTTTTTTCTGCTAGCCATTCCTCTCCATATGCATCCAAGCATCCTTCTAGCTTTTGCTGTCGCCTTTTCTACCTGTTTAGCTACTTTAAGATCATCAGACACAACCACGCCTGGGTCTCGCTCTTCTTTAGTGGACAAAAGTACTTCACCCCCTATACTATATTCTCCCTTGGATTGCTGCAGCCCAAATGCACAACCTTACATTTTTTAACACTAAATTCCAGCTGCCAAATTCTAGACCATTCTTCAAGCTTAGCTAGATCCCTCCTCATGTAATCTACACCTTCCTGGGTGTCTACTCTATTGCAGATTTTGGTATCATCCACAAAGAGGCAAACCTTACCCAACAGCCCTTCCGCTATATCACTAACAAAGATGTTAAAAATTAGTCTTCCTAAAGTCTAAGATCCTCACCTTTGAATGGATTCTAACAGCCCTAGTCAAAATACTGAACCACACCATCTGGTGATCACTGGATGCAAAATGATCTCCCACTACAACATCAGAAACACTTTCACCATTGGTAAGCACCAAGTCCAGTATGGCCCCTTCACGTGTGGGGTCTGTTACCAATTGCCTGAATAGTTCTCCCTGTAGAAAATCCAGGATCTCCTTACTTCTAGATGATACTGCAGCAGGAATGTGCCAAACAACATCTGGCATATTGAAATCTCCTATCAGTAACACTTCCCCTTTCCTAGCAATGCTGCGTATGTCTTCAATTAACTCTCTGTCCACCTCTTCCTCTTGTGAGGGAGGTCTGTATATCACACCAATGTAAATAGATTTCTCTTTCCCTCTTTCTAGTTTAACCCACAATGCCTCCTCTCTCCCTTTTAAGTTCTGTAATTCCAAAGCTTTAATAGTAGTTTGTACATATAGTGCCACTCCTCCTCCCCTTCTTCCTACCCTGTCCTTTCTGAATAAAGTATAGCCAGGTATAGTTACATCCCAATCATGGTTTTCTGTGAACCATGTTTCTGTAACTGCCACTAAATCCAAGTCAGCCACTCCCACCAAAGCTTCAACATCAGGGATCTTATTTCCCACGCTACGGGCATTTATACACATTGCTTTCCATATGTTACCCCTGTTACCCATTTCCATAAAGGTATTTAATGTATCATCTACCTGGGGGCTTTGTTCACTCATCCCCAACAAATCTAGTTTAAAGCCCTCTTCAGTATATTAGCCAGTCTATTACCGAAGACGCGCTGACCTTTCTTGGATAGATGGATGACATCTCTGCTATGCAACCCTTGGAACAGCATCCCATGGTCTAGGAAACCAAAACACTCTTGATGACACCATCCACGCAGCCATGCATTCATCTCCAGGATGCGAGCCTCTCTTCGTTGGCCTTTACCCTCAACAGGGAGGATTGAAGAGAACACCACCTGTGCACCTAACTGCTTCACCCTCTGTCCCAGAGCCATGAAGTCACTTTTGATACATTCCGAGGGATACCTGGCAGTATCATTGGTTCTAACATGGATTAGCAACATTGGGTAATAGTCAGTGGGCTTGATGAGTCTCGGAAAACTCTACGTAACATCTTGGATTTTGACACCAGGCAGACAGCATACCTCTCTGGACATCAAGTCTGGTCGGCAGATGGATGCCTCAGTACCCCTCAGAAGAGAGTCTCCAACCACCACTACCCTTTGCTTCCTTGTGGTCACTGATTCTGCAACTTTGGGGTACTTGAGCGCTGGTCTTCCCTTTCCAGGGATGCTTTCATCTCCTTCACTTCCAGGGCTGCACAATGGTTCTTCAATTCAAGGGCTGGAGAAATTGGATTGGTGATTTTATAGGCCCTGGTGACTTGTGTCCAACCATCAACATTCTGTAGGCACCCATCTTCTGCTCTTCTGGAGAGCTTGGTTGCTGCAAGAAGCATCTCATCAATGTACTTCTCACTGTCTTGAATGCTCACCAGCCTCGCCACCTCCTCTCTGAGTTCCTCCACTTGTTTCCTCAGAGCTTCAGCATGGAGGCACCCTGCACATGGAACCGGTCCTTCAACTGGCATTAGGACCTCTGTCTGGACAGAAGCAGAAGCTGTGACGGGGGCGACAGCTTTAGCGATACGATTTTTCCCAGCCATTTTTCTGTTTGTGGAGCTTAGGTATCTGTTAAAGCAAAAGAGAGAGATCTACCAAGTACCAGCCGGTTTCCCAGCTGTATTTTCAGAGAAAAAGCAGTTAAATCTCTTTAATTATATTCAAAATGTGCTGCTCCAAGTCTATGTGCTTTGTTAAATGGGGAGGTGCCCTATAAAGCAAGACTGTTCACTAGGGGTGGGTGAGTCGGGGTGGGTAGGGAGGGAACTAACACCTGATTAGCTGTCGGCAGTTCCCAAAGCTGAGAAGGTTAATAGAGTTCAACAACCTACTCTGCTCAAGGAAATTTCCACTAAAGCACCAAAAAGAAAGTAACTTTGCCTTATTCAGAGAATCTTTAGGAAGAGAACAGACAAGGAATAGTTTCAGAAGTTTCTATATTAAACAAACATTCTGAGTTGGTCAGATTTAGAGGTAACCAAAAAATGAAAGAAAGAAAGGAAAAACATCTCTGTTCTGAGTAAGTGTTGATAAGAAAATTTCACAATCCCAGCCCATGCATTTGGTTAGAGAGTCATTTTCAAATTTCTCTTTAGCCTAAGAGATATTACTTTATCACTTTATCTCTTCTCAACTTGTCTTATGAGACTAAGATCATATGTACAGAACATGTGGAGCCTGATCTCAGTAGAGGCATATCCATGCCATCTGGATGCCCCCAAGCAGGATGGGCCCATTAGGACCCGATTCTGCACTGCGGGAGTCAGATGTTCCCTTGGGTCATGGTTGGGATCTGAGATGGTCCGGTGTGCCCCTGCATACTCACGGGGATATCCAGTGTTTCCACCGCAGCATCGACCCCCTGTAACCCTGTTTTCCGTCCTGGGCTGGGCAGCCGGGACCTGGATCAGGTGTCGGGGACCCACCTTATGCTGCCTATTACTCTAGGGAGGGGGTTGCCATGCAGGATCAGAGGGGTGTCCCACGTTTATTCCTCATAGATGGAATAAGTAGGGCGTCTCCCTGGCGATCCCCAGATGTACAGGGCTGTCAGAGGAATCGGCCCTCTACATCCGGGGGACGGTCCCACCCATGCTCTGTCCACTCGGTGCCCCAGTCCCCCACAGCATGCACAGTTTCTCTGTATGTGCAGTGGGGCTGGGAGGTGGAATAGGTTGAGGGTGGATAGTGGGGCAAGATTAAATCTTGGCTGTCAAATTCTCAACCATTCTTCAAGCTTAGTTAGATCCCTTCTCATGTGATCTACTCTTTCCTGGGTATATACTCTATTGATGGATGTATACCCTGTTACTGTGGGGTAAGGTTTGACTCTTTAGTCAAATCTTACCCCACAGTCATTCTCCAATATCACTAACAAAGAAGTTAAAAAGACTTGGACCAAGGACAGATCCCTGCGGCACACCACTGGTAACCTCCTTCTGCTCAGAGTGAGCTTCATTTACCTGTATCTTTTCCGCCTCCCACTCAGCCAATTTCTAACCCAATCAGTAACTTTAGAGCACATCCTTAGGGTGCTCAGTATGTTTATAAGTCGCCAGTGCGGAACGGTGTCAAAGGCTTTACTGAAATTTAAGTACACCACATCTAAGGCTCTCCCTCGGTCCAACTTCCTGGTCATCCAATCAAAGAAATCAATCAGATTTGTCTGCCAAGTCCTGCCTCTGGTGAATCCATGCTGCCTCTGATCCTGTAATCCATTGGACTCCAAAAACCTCACTATTCTCTCGTTTAGCAGTGTTCCAATAATTTACTCACCACAGAGGTTAGACTAACCAGTCTGTAGTTTTCAAGCTCATCATAACTTACACTTTTGTGTAAAAGGACCACATGTGCCTTTTTCCAGTCCTCTGGGACCACTCCTGACTCCAAAGAAGAAAAGGTCAGTCAGTGGAGTTGCTAGAACGTCCTTCAGTATTCTCGGATGTATCCCATCTGGTCCCATCGCTTTATCTATTTGTAATTTAGCTAGTTCCTTATGAACACAGTCTTCTGAGAATCGTTCAAGTTCCCCGTCATTCTGTTCCTATTTGTGGGTGTTTTCTGAGGTCCTGCTCCTGGCCCTTCATCTGTGAACACGGAACAGAAATAGTTAAGCAATTCTGCAATTCCCCAGCAATTTCCATCCCGCAAAGTTAGTTTTCCTAACGTTTAAGACCCTCACTTTTGAATGGATTTTATCAGCCCTGTCTTTGTTGTTCTCTTTGCATTTCAGTTGCTTGTACCAGTGTATGATACCAGGTAAATACTGGTTTTGTTGCATCTAGCATGAAGTTGCTCAAACACCCATGAACTATGTTTACATGACTATGTGGATTTATTGTCTAATCACTGATTCCTCTGAGGTCCCTTACTACTCACAGGTTTTGTAAATGTTTTTCACTTTTATTTATAGAGTTTATTAAGCACTGTCATAGTCACTAGATCATTGAAACACCTTTTGGTACCATGGTGGGTGTGGGATTATTTGTATTTGTACACTTTAGTACTTGCTACGTAAAGGATTGAGATTTACATCATAACATTGCTTACATTTAGAACAAAGGTTTGTCTTCAGCACATTGAAAGGTAAGTGCTGTTTTCACATTTGTTGCAGTGCTATAACATTGCAGTGTTATTTCTTACTGTTGCCAGCAGTGACTGGGCTTGCTAGGTTGAACTTTAAAGCTTATCTTGCTGCACTAAAAACTAACCCCTGTCACTGGAGTTTTTGAGAGGTCATGGTGGAGTTGTTCAAGCATTATTAGATTACAGCACTGGTTACATTACCCCCAAGGCTCCACCACTGAACATCCAGTTTTATTTAAATCAGCAGTGGCTAGGCACTTTATTTAGCCCTTCCATTGTTCTTTGTCACAATTGTGCTAACATATCAGAATTATAGGGCTAAATGAGGTTAGTCAAGATTATGGTAGATAAATTAACCCAATCTAAATTTTATGACTTCATATCCTCATTACCCCTTTCTTATGAAATTTTGATGAATATAAATTTCTTAAGCACAGTGTTTTGATATATTATATAAAAACTCTCTCTCTGTATATATCTATATGCATCTATCTATATCTAGCCTGCACAGGGGGATGTAGAATTGGTGTGTGGCCATTCACAGTGAAGCATGCCTAACTGGCAGCCTATCACACCATCCTGAGCCACACACAGGTGTTTCCCCAGCTGCCCCATGCACCTGCAACCCTGAAAACATCCTCAACTTCATGTCCTGCAGACCATGTGCAACCGGAACCAGGAAGAAGGACCCTCACCCATCATAATGCACACATCAACATGGCTACCAGGCAGCCTAATTTCAGTGAGGCAGAGACAAAGCTGCTGGTGACCAGATGCGGCCAACCCACACAGCAGCACAAAGGGACTAGGAGCACATCAGGACCACCCTCGCCCAGTAAGTACATCACAACACAGACAGACAAACCTGGAAGCAGAGAGAAGTAGGCAGGTTGGAGCAGCACACAAGTTAGTAAAGAGACAGGCATGCACCCAGGTGGAGAGGAAGGGCAGGGGAAGTCATGATCTGCCCCTGGCAGAAAGCAGGCAATCTGCACAGTGAGAGCACAGCACAAAACAGACAGAGCAGTCCCACAGCAGGGTCCCATGAATCAAGGGAGAACAGGATGCAAGCAGGCCCACAGTGAAGGCACGGGAGGAAATGTGGGCAGAGAGTGGTCACAGAATGTCAGACACAGCCCCAGGTCACACAGAAGTCCTCTGTGGATCCCCCCCCCCTCAAAAAAATGGCCCTGTACATGACCCCTAGGTGGGAGGCAAACCGGGTGCCCTGAGCACTATAGGTCAGGCACAGACCCATCAGGACAGAGCTGTGACCACTCCCAGGCCCCAGAAAGTGAAAGCAGAGCAAATCAGAAGGGCGGCACAGTGTGAATGGTAAGGGTGTAAAATGCAGTATTACAGGCCCCCAGGCAGGAGGCAAACCCAGCACCCTGAGCATTGTAGGTTAGGTACAGAACCAGCAGGGCAAAGTTGTTACTGCTCCCAAGCCCCAGGAGGGGAGGGAACTGGGCCCTGTGCATGTACACCAAATGCAATGAGCAGACGCAGCCCCCCCCCCCCAGCATGGCATGGCAGGGTGACGCGCAACAAATAGCAGATGGGGACAGGGCACATGATGCACATGTGCACCATGCCTGCAGTTCCCCCTTAATGAGTAGGCGGTCCTGTGCCCTGGCATGGGGAAAATGATGAGGAATGGCTCAACCCCACAGTTGTTTCTGGATCCTGTGTGACACTGAGTCCAACTGAGTGCAATACCACAAAATCCGCTGTACGCATCCACAGCTCATAAGGCATATCCGGCAGCAGCTGCAGGAGGAACAGGGTGAATAGCCATGCAGATGCCCAGTATAAGCAGCAGGCCAACAGGCCCTCCAATGCAGAGGCAGTGCACCACATTTAAGAGCATGCACCACTGTGACATGGACACCACGGAAACAGCATGCCCCCATCCCAGGGTCCCACAACACATAGTCGCAGCCCACACTGCCCCACCCCCTGCAAAGCTGGGACATACTGGAACACCCTGTGTGTGTGCCTGCCCCCCACCACAGTAGTGCAGCAACAGGACAAGCAGGGAGTGGACATGTGTGGCACAGTCACCACGATGATCCACAGAGAGTTATGGGCACAGAGCATGGTAAGGTGACACAAATAGGCCTGCCTGCCCCACCATAGTGGCAGTAACAGGAGCACTGTCCAGAGTGTGACACAGGAAACACATACCTGATGTGAGCCACGCATGGGTCCAGAATGACAATACCCTGTGTCACAGGCATACCAGAAACCCAGCTGCCCATGGATAACCATGATTGACATGCAGTAAAGACACCACAGACATGCAGCTAACCATGATTTCTTTCCCTCACAGTGGCAGCACAACAGAAGGAGGAGTCCCCATCCTGTCCCATGATGACTCCACCCCAGACATCATGGAGGATGCTGGTACAGATATGCCTCCCAGCCCTAGCGGGAGTGGTGGCATGACCTTCACGGGGGGAAGCATCAGCACACCAGCAAGCCCCATTCTCATACCCAGCCCAACACCATCAGTAGATGATAAGGAGAATGAGGAGGGCCCAGCGGGGGAGGCAGCATTCTCCCTCTCCATTCCCCTGAAGGGGGAGGAACGGATGGCAGTGGGCAGGGGGACCTATGTTCCACAGAAAACCTGGGAGATAGTGTGCAGCAGGTCAGTGGCCAGGTCCCACTAATGCCATGTGCAGGTGCTGTAGAGACAGGGGGGGACCTCTGGACTCTCATTTTCAAGTGCCTGGTGGAGGAGATGTGCGGTATGACAGGAAGGCAGCCAGGGAGGGGACCCCATACAATGGTGTAGGGGAAGCTGTACCAACACAGGCTGAGGGGGACAGGCCTGGGTGGTAAGGGGGTAACATGTGAATGCATGGGTGAGGGTGAGTGGCTGGAGGGTGGTGCTGAGGGTAAGGGGTTGGAGTGTATTCAGGGGGAGTGTGCAGGAGTGAGTGAGTGGCAGGAGGGTGGGAGCAAGGGTGAGGGATCTGTGTGCATGCAGGGTGAGCACATGGGAGTGAGTGAGTGGCAGGAGGGTGAGAGCAAGGGTGGGGCAATGGAGGGCATACAAGTAGGGAGTGTGGGGGTGTGTGAGTGGAAGGTGGGTGGAAGTGAGAGAGAGGGGATGGAGGGAATGCAGGGGGAGAGTGTGGGTAAGGGTAAGTGTGCAGAGTGGATTGTGGTCCTGAGTGTGGTGTGGGGTGAGAGGTGACAGTGCAGATGAAGGGGGATGAGGATGGAGAGGATGCAGTGGGGGGGGGGCCCAGGTTATGGGATCTGGAGCTCAATGAGGCAGAGCATGGCAGTGATGAGGGTGGTAATGTATCAGAGGTGCCTGCGGCCGGGTGCAAGTGGAAATGTAATGCACATGTTTGTGGGCCACAAAGCCCACCCCTATCTGATGTGAGGTCTTATGACGGGGTCTAAGAGGCAGGTGGAGGCCCTGGAGGCATGCCAACCATAGGTCGACTTGAGCATGTGCTTATACGCAATCTTTCACAGCTACGCAGTCCCCTGTCCCACCTCTCATGTCTTGTGGAGGGCCTCAGGGGTAAGGTGCAGGGCCTGAAAGGCAAGCTCAGGGCCCTGCAACTGCTACTGGAGGCCCACCTATAGCCCTGCACACCACTCCCCAGTCACACAGCAGGCAGCCCTCCGGGTCACTGAGGAGACCCCACCACCAGAGAGATGTGCAGGGGCAGCCATACCACCAAGTAGTATGAGCTATGCCAGTTGCTTCAGGTGCACTGATAGCCACCATGGAAGACTGGGAGGCAGTATCAATGGCCCTGTAGGTGCAGCAGGGGTGTGGGCTGGTTGCCATGGGACACAATTGTTTGCTAGTGTACGTGGGCATTGTTTGCCAATTTTATGTGTCTGTCCCATGCATGTTTGCTGGCATATAAAGTGTTATGCTGTTCAACATTTGTGCCTTGTGTGCTTGTCACTCACAGCAACCCTGACACACAATGGCATCATATGTGTAGCACTACAAGATAGCCGCTGTGCCTTATGCCACAAAGTCATGGTAGCCCATGCATGGCAGTGCCAAATAGCCAGGTAGACTGGCTACCACAGTAGCATGGGATGGTGAAAACACCCAGGGGGATGGGGGGGGGGTGCCATGGTAGAAGAGGGGAGCCATGTACATGTGGCAGCAACATAGCCAGTGGTTCATGGGTGCGGCACAGTCCAGGACAGTGGGGCTGCCTGGAGCACAGATGGTAGTGGTGTGTGCCATGCAGAGGCGTCAGGAAAGGGAGAAGCGACTGGGCCAGAAGAGGCCATGGATATAGCAGGGCAAGGTCACATACACAGCCCAGATGTGCAGGCACCCCAGAGGAGGGACATGGAGTAACCCAGGTCAGGGTAGGTAGGGAGGCCTGGCAGACTGACTGCACAGTCCAGACTGCATGCAGCAGCAGCGACCCTGGACATGGAAGCTGAGTGGGAGCAGGATGTGCTGCATGCAGTGGGCATATCTGGGTAGGATGGGACCCATAGCTCCCAGCCACACTATGCATTGACTAACAGATAGAAGGGGGTAGGGGACCTGGGGTGGACCACCAGTTCTGGCAGCACAATAGGTTTCCAGTGCTGCATGGCATAGTTATGGAGCATGCAGCATGCCTTGGTGATCTGGCATACCTTGCAAGGCCTGTATAGCAGCTCCCCTGGACTGACGCTTCAACTGGCCAAAGGTGCACTTGATGATTCCCTGTATGGTCTTGTGCACATGGTTGTACCAGTACTGTGCTGGGCTGCTAGGGTGCAGTATGAGGGTCAACAGCTAGTCGTGTATGGGGTAGCCCCAGTCACCTATAAGAGGAGACAGAACAGCGAGCCATTGGTCAGCTGGTGTAAGAACATAAGAACATAAGATATGCCATACTGGGTCAGACCAAGGTCTATCAATCCCAGTATCCTGTTTCCAACAGTGGTCAATCTAGGTTATACGTACCTAGCAGTTTCCCCAAAAGACAAAGGTTCTGCAATGCTTGTACTAGGTCAAGCATTGATATCCTGGGTCCCTTCTTAATAATGGTTTATGGACCTTTCCTCCAGGAACTTGTCCAAACCTTTTTTAAACCCAGCTACACTAACAGCCTTTACTACATCCTCCGGTAACAAATTCCAGAGTGTGATTACACGTTGAGTGAAAAAATATTTTCTTTTATTAGCTTCATTGCATGTCCCCTATTCTTCCTATATTCTGATAACATAAACAGTCGATCTACGTTTACCCGTTCCACTCCGTTCATTAATTTATAGACTTCAATCATATCTCTCCTCAGCCGTCTCTTTTCCAGCTTAAAGAGCCCTAATCTTTTTAGCCTTTCTTCATAGGAGTATCTTTCCATACTCTTTACCATTTTGGTGGCTCTTCTCTGAACCTTTTCTAATAACGCTATATCCTTTTTAAGATACGGCGACCAGAATTGTACACAATATTCAAGGTGCGGTCTCACCATGGTATCATAAAGGCATTATAATATCTTTTGTTTTATTTTCCATTCCTTTCCTTATCATAACTAGCATTCTATTTGCTCTCTTGGCCGCCGCTGCACACTGGGCCGAGGGTCTAAACATGTTATCCACAAAGACGCCTAAATTTTTTTCCTGTGTGGTGGTTCCTAATGTGGAACCTTGCATCGTGTAACCATAGTTTGGGTTGTTCTTCCCTAGGTGCATAACTTTGCACTTGTCCACATTAAATTTAATCTGCCATTTTGATGCCCAGTCTTCCAATTTATCAAGATCCTCTTGCAATTTTCCACAATCCTCTTGGGTTTTAACAACTTTAAATAGTTTTGTGTCATCTGCAAATTTGATAACCTCACTCGTTATTCCACTTTCCAGATCATTTATGAATATGTCAAAAAGCAGCAGACCCAGCACAGAACCCTGGGGTACACCACTATTCACCTTTCTCCATTGGGAAAATTGGCCATTTAGCCCAACCCTCTGCTTTCTATCTTTTAACCAGTTCCTGATCCACAGTAGTACACTGCCTCCTATCCCATGACTCTTTAGTTTTGCCAAAAGTCTCTGATGAGGGACCTTGTCAAAGGCTTTCTGAAAGTCCAGACACACTATATCAACCGACTCACCTTTATCCACCTGTTTATTCACACTTTCAAAAAAACATAACAGATTAGTAAGACAAGATCTTCCTTGTCTAAAGCCATGTTGGCTGTCTCCCATTAGGCCATGACTATCTACATGCTGAGTAATTTTATTCTTTATGATGGTTTCTACCATTCTACCCGGTACTGATGTGAGGCACACCGGTCTGTATTTTCCCGGATCACCCCTCGAACCCTTTTTAAAAATTGGTGTTACATTGGCGATCCGCCAATCTTCAGGTATTTGAGATGATTTTAATGATAGTTCACAGATTACTAATAGCAGGTCTGCAATCTCATATTTCAGTTCTTTCAACACCCTTGGATGTATACCATCCGGCCCAGGTGATTTGCTACTCTTCAGTTTATCTAATAGTTGTAATACATCTTCCCGATGTATCGATATTTCCTTCAATTCTTCTGCACCTTTAAATACCACTTCAGTCATGGGTAACATCCCTACATCTTCCTCAGTAAAGACCGAAGCAAAGAATTCATTCAGTCTCTCCGCTATCGCTTTGTCGCCTCTTAGTGCCCCTTTAACTCCTCTATCATCTAATGGTCCAACTGACTCTCTCACAGGTTTTTTGTTACGAATGTACTTGAAAAAATTTTTGTTTCGCGTTTTTGCTTCTGCAGTAAGCTTCTTCTCAAATTCTCTATTTGCCTTCTTTATCAATGCCTTGCATTTGACCTGCCAGTGCTTGTGCTGTTTTCAGGTTTCATAGTTTGGCTCTTTTTCCCATTTCCTGAAAGATGCTTTCTTGGCAACAACAGCCTCTCTGACCTCACCTTTAAACCATGCTGGCAGTTTTTTGGACTTCCTTCCACTTTTCTTAAAGCGTAGAATACAGCTGGTCTGGGCTTCCAAGATAGTATTTTTCAACAACACCCAAGCATGATATAAGTCTTTAACCTTTGCAAATGCTCCATTTAGTTTTTTCTTAACTATTTTCCGCATTTTATCATAGTCTCCTTTCGAAAGTTAAAAGGTAGTACTGTGGATTTCCTTACTATCCCTCCTCCACTAATTAAATCAAAGGCGATCATGCTATGATCACTATTGCCAAGTGGCCCCAACACCCTTATCTCTTGCACTAGATCTAGTGTTCCACTAAGGACTAGGTCTAATATGGCTTCCCCCATCGTCTGTTCATGGACCAGCTGCTCCAAGAAGCAGTCATTTATGTCATCTAGGAACTTTATCTCCCTAGCATGTACTGCCGTGACACTGACCCAGTCGATACCGGGGTAATTGAAATCGCCCATTATTATTACCGCGCTGTAACTTTTGTTAGCTTCCTTGATTTCTTTGACCATTTTGTCATCCATTTATTCATTCTGGGCAGGCGGTCGATAGTACACCCCCACCGCCACCGCCTTCCCCTTTTTACATGGAATTTCAATCCATAGAGATTCTACAGCAAATTTTGTTTCCTGCAAAACTTTAATCCTTTCTGACTCAATGCCCTCTCTAACATAGAGTGCAACTCCTCCACCAATTTGATCAGCTCTATCATTACAATATAGTTTGTACCCAGGTATCACAGTGTCCCACTGGTTGTCCTCCTTCCACCATGTCTCTGATATTCCAATCACATCTAACCTCTCATTTAGTGCTATATATTCTAACTCTCCCATCTTATTTTTTAGACTTCTAGCATTTGCATACAAGCATTTTAGAGACTGTATTTTTTTCATATTAATTTGGCTATTGGTAGACATGGGTAATTTGGGATCTTTAAGCTCTGTCTGCTCCATACTCGAGGGCATTTGGGCTACTTTACTCTTTTTTGGAACCTCTCTGCTTTTGGTATTATCCTTCAAGGATACATTCTTCTGAACCATCTGCTCTTGGGCGACTGTCGGCTTTCCCCCATTATCTAGTTTAAAAGCTGCTCTATCTCCTTTTTAAAGGTTAATGCCAGCAGCCTGGTTCAATCCCGGTTAAGGTGAAGCCCATCCCTTTGGAAGAGCCCCTCCTTTCCCCAGAATGTACCCCAGTTCCTAAGAAATCCAAACCCGTCATCTCTGCACCATTGTCTCATCCACGCATTGAGACTCTGGAGCTCTGCCTGCCTTTTGGGTCCTGCACGTTGAATGGGAAGCATTTCGAAGAACGCTACCCTGGAAGTTCTGGATTTCAACTTCCTACCTAAAAGCCTAAATTTAGCCTCCAGAACCTCCTTACCACATTTTCCTATGTCATTGGTACCAACATGTACCAAGACAGCAGACTCCTCCCCAGCACTATCTAAGACCTTATCTAGGTGGCACGTGAGGTCCGCTACCTTCGCACCAGGCAGGCATGTTACCAGGCGATCCTCACGTCCACCAGCCACCCAGCTATCTACATGCCTAATGATCAAATCACCAACTATAACGGCTGTCCTAACCCTTCCCTCATGGGCACATGGCCCTGGAGAAACTTCCTTGGTGCGAGAGGGTTTTACATCACCTGGAGGACAGGTCCTAGTTACAGGATCACTTCCTGCCACACCAGGGTGATGCTCTCCTGTCACGTGACCTCTCTCCTCCATGGCAACAGGGATGCTGCCAGACTGGAGGTGTGACTTCAGGACTATATCCCTGTAGGTCTCGTCTATGTACCTCTCTGTCTTTCTTATGTTTTCCAAGTCTGCTACTCTAGCCTCTAGAGAATGGACTCGTTCTCTGAGAGCAAAGAGCTCCTTGCACCTAGTGCACACGTAAGACCTCTCACCAACTGGAAGAAAATCATACATGTGACACTCAATGCAAAAGACTGGAAAGCCCCCATTCTGCTGCTGGACTGCTGCCTGCATCTTAGTTTTAAGTTTTTGTTTAGATCTTTAAGTTCTTTACTTACTAAGGGTTGCTATGGATATTTATACCAATAAAACTGTACCTAATACGTTTAATATACCTTGTTCACCTGAAGCTTAATTAATCTCAGGTCCTTAGTGTATGTCTGATTTGGGTAACAAGCTTCACCCTAGAGCACCTCCTGTCTTTTAAGATGTGTAAGTACCTATAAAGCTGCGATTATCCCAGGGGTAGGTGGGTTTCGGGAGGGAGGGAGGGAGGGAGGGAAATAACACTTATTAAAAGAGGGCTGCTACACAGCACCTTGTCCTGTGCTGCTGAGGTAAGCTATATTCTTATTTGATTTAAATTATAGCTCTTTGCTGCTGCTAGGCTCTAACTTATTATGAAATTTAAATTACAAGCTCTCTGCTGGGTTCTAAGTTTAACCAGAATCTCTCTTCTGTGTTTTAAATTTAAACTAAAAGTACTTTGCTGATGCTAGGCCCCGAGTGACTATTAAATTTAAACTACAGCTTTCTGCTGGGTTCCAATTTTAACCAGAAAGCTCTCTTCTGTGTTTTAAATTTAAACTAAAAATACTTTGCTGATACTAGGCCCTGAGTGACTATTAAATTAATACTATAAGCTCTCTGCTGGGTATGAAATGTAACCAGAAAGTTCTCTTCTGTTTTTTAAATTTAAACTTAAACTGCTGCTACTAGACCCTGACTGATTTAACAAAAAATAGTGGGTTCACAGATTAAATAGCTTTAATAGAAAGAATTCCTTTCAGAAAATTCCCAGAAGTATATACTCACAATTGCAGATCTCTCTCCAGAAGTAACAGTCCCTTTTTCTAGTCCTTCAAGACTGAGGATCACAGAGCTCTGGTTGAGCTATTTATGCCTGTGCTGCTGAGGTAAGCTGTGACCAACTTCCTGGATGATTAACAGTCCTTGCTTGGATAGAAGGAGTCTTTCAAAATGGCCTTTTGAACTGCCACCTGGTGTTAACACCTATTGAAAAAGTTACACAGATCTCTTGCCCCCTAGGTAGAAGGCCTCTTTGTAAAGGTCTCTAGAAGACTTTATTTGCTGCTCAAAGAGTACTGACCCTGTTTTGCCTTTTGTGCTAATCTATATTCTTATTTGATTTAAATTATAGCTGTTTGCTGCTGCTAGGCTCTAACTTATTATGAAATTTAAACTACAAGCTCTCTGATGGGTTCTAAGTTTAACCAGAAAGCTCTCTTCTGTGTTTTAAATTTAAACTAAAAGTACTTTGCTGATGCTAGGCCCCGAGTGACTATTAAATTTAAACTACAGCTCTCTGCTGGGTTCCAAATTTAACCAGAAAGCTCTCTTCTGTGTTTTAAATTTAAACTAAAAATACTTTGCTGATACTAGGCCCTGAGTGACTATTAAATTAAAACTATAAGCTCTCTGCTGGGTATGAAATGTAACCAGAAAGTTTTCTTCTGTGTTTTAAATTTAAACTTAAACTGCTGCTACTAGGCCCTGACTGATTTAACAAAAAATAGTGGGTTTACAGATTAAATAGCTTCAATAGAAAGAATTCCTTTCAGAAAATTCCCAGAAGTATATACTCACAATTGCAGATCTCTCTCCAGAAGTAAAAATCCCTTTTTCTAGTCCTATTGAGGGGGTCATGTTTTAGAAACATTTTGTGGGCTGTGGACAGCTGACTATGTATATGGATGGCTTTGTCCACTGTATGGATGGTCACGGAGTGCCAGTGGGGAATTGTGTGTTTGCAGCACACCACATGTGCATGTGTGTCCCCAGAGACACAGGGTATCTGCTGGGGGGTGGGCCTAGGCATCATGGGACTGTATGGTGCCCCTGCCCTGTGCCCCTGCCCTGTGCCTGGCCCATATCAGGCACATCTCTGTGTGGTGGGAGATGGGGCTGCACAGCACGCCAGTTTTTTCAGGCTCACAGCAGCCATTCTAGTCACCTGCCCCATCCCCTGCTGCATAAACGTGGTCACTGTGCATGCAGGATGGGATGGGGCAGGATGCATGCGGAGGGTGTGTGTGGGGTGTGTGTGACCAATCCCCAGATGTACTGGCCCAGGGTATACCATGGCCATGTATGTCAGGGGGTCACCAGGGAAGCGTCCTGTGCATACCCCCTCTGTGGTAGCATGGGGCAAGTTGCCCCCCTGTACATGCTTAGTGCCTCTCCAAGGCCAAAGGGCCTACCTGAAGGGCCTTGGGGTCATGGGGGGCAGGCCACCACCACTTGCCCAGCACACACACATCCATGCTGTGCCCCATGCCTTCCAGTCCCAGCCTGTTTGTGCATATACACACCTAACAGCCAACTGCCAGTGATGTCGCCCCCCTCGAATTGGCATGGATCAAAGGTATTTTGCATAGACGTCCATTATCTCCCCCTGCATGTTGCACACCACCTGCACATTGACAGAGTGGAAGGCCTTGTGGTTGCAATATGCAGCCTTATTCTGTCGTGGGGTCCGGAAGGTGATATTTGTGCCATCCACCACACATAGTATTGATAGGAACCCTGCCACAGCGTACAAATCCTGCATGGTCCGGTGCTGGTCCTGATGAGTTACTGAGAAGCAGATGGTCGGTGCCATGGACCGCAGATAAATACCTAACAAAAAAATTACTAAAGAGGTGAAAACCAACTTTCAAAACAAACCCCTTCAATAAATTCCCTATAATCTACAGTATCAAGCATGAAAATTAAACAATACTCATAATAAAATTAATGTTGGACTATTTGCCGCAAGGAAAACATCCTCCTGAAGGAAAGCATCCTTTTATTCTTTTTACTGTGAACTCACTGTTCGCAGCTCACAAGACGTATCCCAATTTTAATCAAGGGAAAATGGCATCATGCTATTCCTTTGGAAAAACATAAGAAAATAGTGACGAAAAACTGTCAACTGAGTGAAAAAACGCCAACTTAGCTTTCAGTCGTGGCTTTGTTCACCATCATAATAAAGCTAGTAATTGCAAAATTTCATCATTGTCACCATCTTCAAAGATTCCAAGCAACTGAATTCTGCTGTTGAAAGGTCATACCGCTACATAGTGCCATGTTTCAGGCCATCATTAACCATTTGGCCCTTCTTCAGGCTAAACTGAATACCATCGCAGAACATTCAGACCTTTTTAAAGGGAAAAGGAACTGATGTCAGAAGATCCCAAGTTGGCCAATGCAAAATCACTGAGTGATTCATAATAAGCTCCACCAATCCAAATTCAGATTAAGACCATGAGGCATGATAGTATTTAATTTAAAGATCCAGCACTGCTCTAAGTATTGTAATCGAGCAAGCCTATCGCCTCCTCAAAAGTCAACTGGAACCTGGTTAGTAATCCTCCAGGTCAAATCCTGAAATGAATGAACATAGGTGACAAAACAGCTTGTGTATTCAGTCTGGAATGATGTTCCTGCAATCGCAACTTCGTGGACCGTGGCGTCCTACCTACATATTTCAATGCACATGGACAAACTATCAAGTAAACAACAAACAAGGATAAACATGTGGTATAAAAGTGCACTCGATAAGTGATTTGAGATGTTGGATCGATCCAGATACTGCCAGAAATGGTAGAAATACAAAAATCACAAGCTCCACATGCTGAGTGACCTACACTTCTGGATTCCATGGATACATCCTCCTGATCCTGTAACCCCTTTTGGCATACCACATAATCCGCAATGCTATGCCCGAGCTGATGTACTATCATTAATGAGCGCTGAAAACAGGCAGGAGGCACCAAGATATGCCAATGAGTTTTCATTATCTTGCTGACTTGATCCGTAAGATACATGTAAGGTAAAATCCCCACAATGGGAGCCAACTCCTCTTTCAACTCGTGCCTCTGTTCATGTTACCACTATTCTGGATGATTATATTTTGCTCTCTTGTAAGCTATGTAGACTATGTGAGCTGGATATCCTAGTGCCAGTAAACGCTGTACCAATTCCTGTGCATGTCTGTGAAATTCCCTCATGGTAGTACATAGTCTTCTAATCTGCAGAAATTGCCCTGCGGAGTGGACCTGAATGGTGACTATGATATTGAAGTAAAGTATTCTTTTGGACTGGTTTCCTGTGTAAGTTGTCCTTAATGTAGTGCCATATTTATATATCGTGAGATCCAAACAATTAATATGAGAATAATGAAAGGTGGGAACAAACTGAATATTTGATTTCAATGAATTAATCCAAACGAAAAACCTTTTTAATTGAGTAATAGACCCAGTCCATTAAAAAAATACATCATCCGCCATGGTGGCGGATATATAAAGTGCTTTTCAAAGTGGGCCATATATAGGGTAGCCACCGACGGGAACACCATAGTGCCCATTGGGACACCAAAAATTTGCAGATAATACTGTGATTCATATTCAAAATAGTTTGGCTCCAATACAGTTTTCAGTAACCTCATAATGAACTGTTTGGGCAATCACACTGGTAGTTGGAAAGAATATGACAAAATGATGTCCAATGCCTCCTGCTGGTCAATATTTGAATACAAAGAAGTGACATCCATGCTAACCAAAATAATATTCTCCATATCTAAAGAAATGGTTTGTAACAAAGAAATGAAATGATATGAATCCCGTATATAAGATCGGATAGACATGGTCAATGGTTGTAAAAAAAAATTGTGATAAAGGTTCCAAGACTGAATTACGGCAGGATACAATAGGTTCCCCCTGAGAGGTGTCAATGACTTATGAATTTTTGGTACCATATATAGAATAGGAATCATTGGATATTTTTGATAAAGGAACTCAAATTCTTTCTTAGTTATCCATCCCTTCATTAGCGCATCATCTAGTACATTTTTTATATCATCTCTTAAAGTCAATGTAGGGTCATATGGTAACAAACAAGAGTCCTTAAGATGATTCAGAACTGTAGTGTTGTAATAACTAGTATTTTGAACCACAACTGCTCCCCCTTTATCCACACGGTGGATAACTAACTGAGATATAGATCTCAATTGAGATAGTGCCAAACGTTGTTGAGAAGAAATGTTGAAATATTTTCTATAAGGAGAACTTTCCAGTTTCTTCAAATCCTGTAGCATCAACTGTTGAAATACAATGATATTAGGGTCTATCTCATTGGGTGGCATCCATTTAGAGGACCGAGCTTTAATGGAATCATCTACCCCAACGGATATCGTTTCCTTAGAAAAAAAATTATAATCCGTAATTTTCTAAAAAACGATGCAATGCTCACCACATCTCTAAAGGGTCATATCCTACTGATGGAACAAAAGACAAACCCAGATCCAATACCATCCTCTGAGCATCCGTCAATTCTTTCTAGGATATATTGAAGACTGCTGTTTGGTGAAAGAATGGGTTGACGGTCCCCTGCAATCGTCTCCCTGGTTGTAACGATATGGTCGGCATCCCCGAGGGCAGCCCCTTTGAAAATCCTACAATGATGAACCTGATCTAGTAAAAGATATTGGTTCAGGGAGTTTAATGGAGGAATTACTTTTTGAATCACGATCTATATCTTCAAAAGAGGATTCAAAGGTAACTTGTTTCCTATTGTGCTTATCATTTGAATCATTAGAATCAAGTGCATGAGAATTACACCATGTATAGACTTGGTCCTTTTCATAATCAGAAGCGTCACAAGCAAACTTCTTAATTTTAGACGCTCACAAATTTTTGTGCAACTGAGATAATTCACTAGATAACAAGGACCAATTAGAATCAAATGCAATAGCAGTCGCTTCCAATTTAAGTTGAGCTTCAAGAGTTTCCAATTGAAATTTCAAACTCATAAATGTGCTTCTAGAAGCACTATTAAATCCAGACCGCATTTATTTAAAATCATATTCCATTTCTACAAAAAATCTTGATAATCTGCAAACATATGTGGAGATTTCAATACACGTAACCCCCTAGGTATCATCTGTTGTTTCAAATACTGAGTCATCGTAGATGCATGGAGTTGTATCCGAACCGCCTTACGATGAATATTTTTAAAAGTCAGTCCATGAGATTGTCGATCCCTGCACTGTGGATTCAGGATCATCATCAAACAACAATGGATGTTCCAATAACTTAGTAATAGTGTCCTCAGAAAAAGCAAAAGTGGTCTTATTGGATCTCAAAATGTCTTTTTGTGACTCATAATGCTATGTTATTTGCTAATATAAATACCTAACAAAAAAATCACTAAAGAGATGTGCATGTTAAGATGTTCTATGTAAAAAGTTATTCTGTTCCATGTAAAACAAGCTCTGCATTGTTAACTGTTGTTAATTGTACACCGCAACTGATCGCTGGAAGATGCGGTATATAAATAAGTGTTAAATAAATAAATAAATAAATAAATAAATAAATAAATGAAAAACCAACTTTCAAAACAAACCCCTTCAAAAAATTTCCTATAATCTACAGTATCAAGAATGAAAATTAAACAATACTCATAATGAAATTAATGTCAGACTATTTGCCGCAAGGAAAACATCCTCCTGAAGAAAAGAGTCCTTTATTCTTTTTTATTGTGAACCCACTGTTTGCAGCTCACAAGCCGTATCCCAATTTTAATCAAGGGAAAATGGCATCATGCCATTCCCTCGGAAAAAGTTAAGAAAATAGTGACGAAAAACTGTCAACTGCATTAGCAGTCCCATCTTTATATGCCTAGTTTTGTTGGGGTCTCATACATTGTCTCATTTGGCACATAAAGCACATAGGTGCATGGCCTGATTGGACACTGTTAGAAACAGGATACAGGGCTTGATGGACCTCGTAAAATTGCTGCAGGGGTGTTTAGATATGTTTCTTTACCCTACAGCATTCCCCTGGTTCTGCTCCCTGTACCTTATGACTGCATCTTGTATTTGTCCGGACTGCAGTGGCACCACTTCAGACCCTACATGTCACATGCATTCACCTATATGGGATGCATTGTAGGGCAGAGATGGATTTTTTCTATGTCCGAGTCTTATACCTGGTTTTAGCAGGTATAACATGGATGTTTCCAGAATACACATCATATGTACATGGCCCTTTCAGGAATAAGTTTTCCACGTCTCTGTGGCTGACCCTGCCCCTGTTCCGCCCTCTCCCACCCACGTTCTTAACTCCCCGTGCTACCGCCCTGGATGTGCATATCTGCGGTGTTGTGGAATACAATGAGGGATGTATTTGCCACTTACATGTCCCCGCCACATGTGGACATCCCTTATTCGTATTCTAGAATGACCCCCTTAGTACTTCCTTAAGAGAATAACCACTTATACTTTGTTTGTATATCTCTCTCTCTGTATATATATCATTGTCTCTTTATTCCTCACTTCAACCAGTTTCCTTGGTTAGTTTTAAGGCATGAGCCATCCTTTGCAGTGCCTCCTATCTTAAAAGGGGAGAAACGTAGAAACCACAGCTGCAATCCATTCCTATGGAATGGTACATTCTAAAGAAAACTAAGATGGAGTCTGAACACCAAGGCAACAGTCTGACTCAGCTGTAATCAACAGAGATGAACACTGTTCCATTCTTCAACTTTGACAGTGAAAGAATGCAGAAACTTTCAAACCTGACTTCAGTGACACTCTAACCATAAGAACATAAGATATGCCATACTGGGTCAGACCAAGGTCATCGAGCACAGTATCCAGTTTCCAAAAGTGGCCAGTCTAGGTCACAAGTACCTAGCAGTTTCCCCAAAAGACACAGGTTCCACAATGTTCGTATTGGAGCAAGCAGGACACTGCTAGATTTCAGTACCTGCTTGGGTAGAAAGGGAATAAAAAAGGAATGGCTTTTTTCACCTGATGTTCCGTGTCATGAATGTAATTTGTTATCTATTGTGTATTTATCTCTGAACTGTCTAAATCTCTGTTTCTGCCTGGTTTGCCTTGACATACATTTAAGGCTTGTAGCTGGGAATCAACTCCCTTCCTGTACTCCTGAATCACAAATTGCTTTCATCTGAAGTCCCTGTCTAAACTCCTTGGTTGTTTTGAAGACATATTTAATTGGTAAAATATAACTGCTTTTTGCTCAAAAGGGGATATCTGGCTAATCAGGCACTGTAGACATCTTATTAGCAAGAGGAAATCACACCAGAAATAATTATGTTATTGCCTTTGCTAAGATAGAATGCTTGTAACTAAGCAATAAATGCTGGGGGCTATACAAGTGATTCTTTGTTGTACTTTCCTTTTATGAAATGCATATGCTGTCTAATAAGGCATGAACATACTGAGATCTCTTCTTTAACTGAAATGGATTTTGTTATACGAGACCAGGGTGGGTGTACCTAAAATTGGGAAACTTAGCCTTGGTCTTTACAGGACTAAACAGCCTTCCAGATACCTACAGTAAAGGTGTCCTGTTTCTCTTTTGATATCAGAAAGGCCGTGGGCCTCGTGCCCGCTAGCCGCCGTTAACCGGGGGGGCGGCGGGTGCGTGCCCCCGGCCCCCACGAGGCGTAGGGAGGAGCCCCCCTTTGGCGGGGTCTTTGGCTGGACCCCATTGGCTCCCGAGGGTGAGTGGCGGCGCGGGAGCCAATGGGGGATTGCCTGGGCCTGAGGGGGGAGGTGGGGCCAAGGCCGTGCGAGCTGGCAGGTGAGACAGTCACCGGGGGAGCATGCGAAGGTGGCTGGCGTGTCTGCTGTCTCCGGAGGGCGGGAGCGGCCTGTGAGGGGTGTCGGGTGCAGGAGTAGCAGAGGGAGGAGAGGTATGAGTGGGGAGCTCCCCCGGTGACGAGCGGGCGGCTACGTTTTGTGGGCGGAATGACGGCGTGGGCTTGCGGCGGGCTTGCGGCGGACTGTGCTCCAGCGCCTGTCGCTGCAGTGGCTAATATTATTTCATAAATATTGTAAAGAAATATTATTGTTCCCCGGACCAGAAAAGATTTAGTTACTCATTTGTTTTATATATCATCTGCTTTGGAGGTCCGGGCTGCCGGGGTGATTGATGATGGCGAGGTATCAGAATTTGTTTTAACTAATTTCATTGAATCCTCAGATGAAGTAATATCCTCTAGTGCCACCTTGGTTGTAACCCTAACCTCCAAGGTAGATAAGATTTCTTTGTTAAAAGGTTATTTCTGCAAGAGGGAGGTTCTCTTTTGTGGGCAGAAGATAGTAGCCTTTCTGGACGTATCATGTTATACAAGAGTTCTGGCTTCAGGGGGACTTTTATCCTCCATTTTCCTTGTAAATGTCTGTTAACTTTCATGGGAGTAAAGTATATTTATACTGACCCCTCGCTTTTGAAGAATTATTTAGCTAGTAAGTAGGGCTGGCCTGGGCTGGCTTTTTCCTGTGAATTGATTCATTTATTAGATTTCAGTTGGAGGATCGAGTCCGAATATGTAGTTAATGTATTTCTCTGCACCTTTAAGGTATAACTCCCCCGAGATGTGGTTGGTGGTTGTATTTGCTATGATTATATGTATTTTTCCTTGGTACCTGTATTTGCCTAGTTCTGACTTTCTTATGGTGAATAGGTGATTGGGTGCCCTCAGGGTGGGGGTGGGAGCTGTTCCTACAGGGCTGGAGTGCCCCAGAAATGGTACACTAGCTGAAGGTGGCTCAGTGGTTTGGTATTTGTCAGTAAGCTGTGTGTGGGCTCCCCAGGCTACCGGTTCCATTCCCTCCTACTCCTTTGAATTTCCACAGTTATGTATGGCCTCCTTGGTGAGCTTTGAAGGGGTGGGTGGGCTTTGGACTGAGGCGTTAATTTAGGAGGCAGTGAAACAATGGGCGGTATACGGCAGCGTGCTCATGTTTGAGCCCCTAGTGACTATACTTGAGGTGTCCTTATTAGGGGGTGGAGCCTTGGCCCTGTCCAATACCTTAATATTTTGGCGGTTTGAACATTCTGCGAGGGCCAGCGGAGGTGCTCATGAGACTGGGCACCGAGAAATGTAGTTTTTCTGTATCGTTCATTGGTTGACAGGCATCATTGTAGTGCTTTATAAAGTGCTGTCATACACAGTGTCGCGTGTTCGATGTGGTCTACACCTGTGCCACTGTTATAAAGTGGTGAGTTCTGGATGGCGTGGGTTACCTCAGTGAATTTAGCTTCACCATGTGAGTTTATTTAATGTAATAGTAGGAGTGGAGGATTAGCCTAGTGGTTAGAGCACTGGCTTGATAACCAAGCAACCAGGGTTCACTTCCCACTAGCGCTCCTTGTGGCCTTGGCAAGTCACTTAACTCTCCACTGCCTCAGAAGAAAGGCCTGGCAACCTACTGCTGGTGACACTGCCAAGACAATCCTGCCACTTCTGGGTCACCAGGGGTCAGGCCTGACTCAAAGGCACACATTCAATTTTCCGGTATGTGAGGGGAGGTGGGAGTGCTATCTATGGCGACACTATTGCTCTGTGAAGCATAGTCGTGACCTCCTTTTCCTGCAATTCTCTCCTACTGTGTGTACCCTTACGGAAACAGCTGGGCAAATTTCTAGATCGGGGAGTGGCAGTGAAGGGTGGCAGGGGAACGGCTGTTACAGTCGGTTTGGGATGTGTTTAAGGGGTCTGTGGGGCTAGCCGAGTACTCCGGGGGCGTCTTATTTGGCCGCCTGGGGATCAGGGACGGGGTTGAAGTCAGGGATTACCCAGGCTGGGTAATCGGGAGGGTGAGCTCTCCTGCGGGTTTTCGCTGCTCCCCCCGCGGTGTGTTCTGCTTTGTCTTTACAGATGCTGCCTGGAGGATTGCTGTCGAGGCGGATGGTGCAGGGAGTGCGCGGCGCTGAGGTTGACAGGGATCTGGAGGACGAGTGGCTGTTGGACGGAGGGCAGGACGGTGGGCGCGGGTGCCCAGGCCCATGGCTGCTGGGGCAGCTGAGTAACCGGTTTGGGGGGGGGACTACGGGGGTTGGGGGTCCGGACAAGCAGGAGCAGCAGCAGGGAGCAGCAGCACGAAACGGCAGCACTCCTGTGGTCTGCGCCGCGGGGCGGGGTCATAGGTTCGGTGAGGGGGTTCGAGCGGATGGTGGCTGGGGCTTACGGGAGCCATGTCGGGCGGGGTGGGAACCGAAAGGGGGCAGGGCCGAGGGGTGAGGCTCGGTCCTGTCGAGGGGGCAGAGGGCGGTCTGGGGGGAGCTGGGGGCGTCTGCGGGTGGTTGGCCAGCCCCCGGCCGCTTTCAGGATTGTAAGATGGCTCCTAGATTCACGGGACGCTTGTTAAGGCCTGGGGCCTCGCTGCAAATAATATAAGTTATCGGCATTAGTACATGCAAACGAGGTAGCGAACTTTGGTGATTCTAGGCCTTTTTTCTTTCACACAAAAGCTAACTTCAGGATACTATCTTTGAAATCATCACATAAAACATATCCTGGTAAAGGTGAGGTTAATCAAATTAAATAAATAAATCATCACCACATATGCAAAGTAAATGTAACGGTTGTCCAATCCATAAAAAGCATCAACCCGCTTCATTTGGGGGGAGGACCTAGACCCAGGTGTGAGGGCCAATGGGGGGTGGGGTTCGGCTGCGGGTTCTGCTGGCCGACATGATCGGGTTTTTACCAGAACGTTGCGGGACCTGTCGGCCCGAATAGGCTGTTTGCCCGTCGGGTGTCTGGAGCTTCCGCTGGGTGGGTGTTCTGGTGTCGGTTGTCGCAGCCGGCACCGGGCGTCCTTAAGCCTCATCGGCTGTTGGGGGTTTGGACATAGGTTTCTCGGAGGTTTCAACAGGTGTCTGCTTAATGGTAGGGCGCCTTCCGCGGAGGGCGTGCAGCTCCGTCTGGATGCGGTGGGCGGCTGGGGGTTTGGTTGGTATTTTGGGGTTTTGATTGGTATTTTTGAAGGCTCCGGGTGCGTGGGCTCATGGCCTCAAGCTTGTGGCATGGAGGGTGTATTGGCGGGGCGGTGACGGCGTCGTTGCCTTGCTGGGCTCGTCGGGGTGGCAGCAGGGGGGCCATCTCTCGGGCTCGCACTTCGGAGACCGACATGGGCGGCCGTCTGGGGCCAATAGTGGGGTTTCGCATTGTCTCGGAGGCGGTGGGATGGGGGCGTTTGTGGGGGGGGCTGCTGGTTCGTCGGCTGGCGGGGTGGAGAGAGTGCACATCCTTTGCTGGGCGACTGGCGGCTGCTGGTTCCGCTTCAGCTACTGGGAGGGTGGCGTGTAACGTTCCTTCGCGTACGGTCGGGTCTTGTACCGCCTTCTCTTAGGGCTTTCCGGGTGGGGAGCGTGCGGCTGCCATCAGAGGGAGGAAGCGGGTGGGGCCTTGCTGGTACGGCAGGTGCCTCTGGGGAGGGTGTATTGATTAGGCTTGTTCCCAGGTGGTGTCGAAGGGCAGCGCCGGCGGATGCCTGAGCGCTAATGGGTGCTACCGTGATTTTGTGGAGGCCACTTTGCCAGCAGGGGCTGGGTCCGGTCCATTTCGCTCCTTCGTTGGAGTGGGCTGAGCGGGAGAGTCCGTGGTAGGGCTGCGGGCAGTCGAATACCTTTCAGGGTTGTGCGCTTATCGGGGGTGGGGGGAGGGTTTAGCGGGTGCTAACTGTTCTTTCCTTCTAGATGTCGGCCGGACTCCAGGTTGCCGCTGGATGCCTCAGCTCTTCGCTTCCCGGGCAGCGCCAAGGCCACTGGGCGTACGCGCCTCTGAGGGGACCGTCTTAAGGCTGGGCCAGCGCGGCCTCTGGAGGGGGCCGTTGCTACTTTTGCTGCGACGCCAGGGAGGCGAGACGGGTGTGCCTGGGTTGCTGTTGCTGCAGTTGGGAGACGGTGATTGAGCGGCCACGATGGGTAAGTTGCAGAGTGGTGAAGCGAACGGTGATAGGAGGCTGAGGGGCTGTTCCAGTGCGGCAAATGTGGTTTTAGGGTGGTCAGACATATTTCCAAGGCCAGCTGGCTGGGTCCCCCATTGGTGGTCCCGCGGGTTGGGTAAACATTCCTCGGCAGGTGCCGTGGGCTGTGCCCGCGATTGGGAGGGCTGATCTTGCCTCCGGGGTGGAGGTGGAGTGTGCCGGTTTAGGGGCTGGGTGGGGGTGGGGTATCCCCGGGGGGGGGCGGCATTGTTCCTTCAATGGCTGGCAAGAGGCTTTGGAATTATATGGCGCAGGGAAGGGTGACTGGTCGCAGCTTGCCGTGGGGGAGGGGGGTGCTCAGGTTGGTGGTCCCTGATCCTGTGGCGGGATCCTGGAGGTGTACGGGGTCCGGAGCCGGTGGCAAGATGCAGGGCGGGGGTGGGGTACCCCCGGCCCGGTGAAACCCTCGGGGCTTTTACTAATAATATGGCGAAGCCGGAAGAGGGGCGACGGAATGGCCTGTGGCCGGTTCACGGCGGAAGCGGGCGGAACTCACTTTGCTAATCACACGGCTGGTGAGGATTCGTTCCGCGGCCGAATTCAATTAATGGATGGTTTGCTGTTGGTTGTGTTTTAAGGAAAATGTTGTACGGTTAATAAAGCTGCGACCAGTTTGATTCCCAATGAGTGTGTTGTGGTTATTTGTAAGGGGGGGGGGGGTGACATTGGGGGGGGGTGGTGGTGGGGGCGGGGATGGGAGCACCTGGTCCGCCTTACCCGGTTAGCGTGATGCCATGGTATTATTCTCAGATCCTAGTCATTGTTAAGGCTAGCTGCAGCAATTATTTTTCTCTATAGAAGACTTCCTACTCTCTTGACATGTCCTTGGAAGCTAAAAGTAAAGGCTGACCGTAGCCTTTAATAGGATGGGTCATTAACTGTACAGAATCATTCTCCATGCTGGCCCTTCCTCATGGGATATACTTTATTCTCCAAGTTAAGAGGGACAAGGATGAGTTCGGGGGGTTTCTCTCCCACCCAATGGCTGGCTTTTCTTTAGTGAGCTCATGAGCATAGATTTCGTTTTTGGGTGACTCACCAACTAAATAGACAAATTTGTTACAACTTTAATCAGTTACAGTTGTGCAACCCTCATTTCTTCTCACGTGGTTTATTTGCGTTCTGTGGTTCAGGAAATGGAAAAGTAATGAAAAACTCTTTTACAACACATCCTCAGGTATCCCTGCAGCAAGCCTTTAGAAATGAACTGTTTTGCAGGCAGACTGCAATGCATATTCTCTGTCTTACTGCTCAAAATAACAATAGACTAATCAGTAATTTATCCATAACCAAAATCTACCTTAATTACATATAGCCCCAGCATCACATTTGATAACAATGAATCCAAATCTTCAATTGAACAGCAACATTTTCTTTTCTTTTTTTTCATTCTCAGTCCTGTCTGTCCATCTTGTCCATGTATTATATATATATATATTAAAGTGCCAAGGAATGGGCACTCCGCCATCTTCGCCCCCTGCTTGATCCTGATGACTTCCGAACTATATTTCAAGCCTTAACCCTACCACACCTTGACTATGCTAATGCCATTCTCCAAGGCCTCCCACACTCCACATTAAACCCTTTGCAACTCACCATGAATACCGCTGCTAGAGTCCTCTACGGAGCATCAAGAAGGGACCATGTAACACCCATCCTAGAGCAACTCCACTGGCTCCCCATACATGGCAGAATATTGTTCAAAACATTATTACTAACCTTCAAGGCCACTAAAAGCATCACCTCCTCCTCTCTAATAGACCTCATTCAGGCCGTTCCACCCAACAGATCCAGGAGAACAATATCTAATTATCCCTAAAGCAGCGACAAAATGCCTATCAGCGACATCTAACAGGGCCTTCAGATTCTATGCCCCTAAGTGCTGGAACGCCCTACCTTCAGAGATTCGGGCTATCACTGATCTATCCCTTTTCAGAAAGGCACTCAAATTCCACCTTTTCCCCCAATATTACTAGACCAGCTAACCAATCTCGATCACTACCCAAACTAAGAACAAATCCTGTTATGTATATACATGTAAATACTCATGTAAATAGTTGCAGTAATGATGTCCCATGTTTTATCCAAGTTCTCTGACCTGTTCTCTGTAAAACCAAACAGTTTGTTGTTCTGGTCTGTTGTTATATTGTGAACCGCGCTGATGCTGAATAGAGCGGTATATAAGAGCCTGTAATAAATAAATAAATTTAAAAAAAAAAAAATATATATATATAAATATATATAAACAACCAATGGCAAAGATATTTCACTGCAATAAACAAAAGTGAAAAAGGGCGGAAAAAGAAGGAAAAAGGGACCTTAGAGATTTCTACACAGCAGAATCTTTGAAGCAATATAGGAGGTTTTACTGAGAACAATGATTGAGAAATGACAGCTGAAACAGTTGTGCTGTGTTGGTTTTAGTGCAGATTATTTTCTCTATAAAGTGCTACATATATGAAGTGGCATTTTAGAAGGAATGTCTAGGATGGATCTGGGATGTTCAGAGCAGAACTTCCAAAAATCCAGGAGAGTGGCAGAAGTAAAGGGAGGCACGTATAAGTTCCTTCTGAAATCGCTATGTCTCCACCCCCAAAAAAATGAACATCCCAGTATCCAGTTCTGTACAGATAGTAAGGACAGATAGATATGCAGATGTAAGCTATTTCACAAATATGGACCTCCTCGAATTGCATACCCACAGAAATGGGTACTTGGACATCCAAGTCAGGGTGGTTCAGAAGGGAGGGCATTATAGGTTAGAAGAATAGCATGCCCTAGCTTGCCATTTCATATACTCAGATGTGTGGTGACAGGCCAGTAATATGCTTGTAGTATGTATTTACTTTCATGTTTCTTTGGTCTGTAAATATTAACTGTGGAGATGAAAGCACATTTTGCTCTCCCCCCTTGAAGCATTGCAGCCATGACATGCCTCACCAATCAGGACCAGACTTGAGTGTGCCATTCAGAACTCACAGTGCAACATGCATCTCCCTTGCTCCACACGAAGCACGCCTCCAGCACGCCCCCATTCTACATGAATGTTCTCATGCTGGGGTTGTCCATATACCCGGCTTTTTAAAGTGGCTCTGGGGACATCTCCATGATTTGTATGTCTAAGTGCCCATTTTCAGATGTACAGCTCACAAACAGGGCTTCTAAAATGACCTGTATAGTGAATGCACAATACAAATGTATCATAAATATTTTTGAAAGCTTTTTGGTAATCCTGTAAGATATCCAAAATGGTAAGAGCTAGGAGCACACAATTTTGAACGGCTACTACTGATGTTCTAACTTCAATAACTGGATTGGTTATCTCTCCCCATGGGTTCCCTCAGAGCTCCAGTTGGCTTCACTGATAAACACACGCCCATATCTACATATACACACTTCAAATATTTGAACCCCACACATGCTCCCATTCGTTCACAAAGCCATACACCTCCTTACATACACATCAATACACTCAATCCAACTCCCTGTGCCACACATGCATAATCCCTATAAATACACACATATTCTCTCCTACATATAGATACCCTACAATCCCCCTGCTGCCCACAACCACATATTCTTACACATTCCCACATACAAATACACAACAAACATCCACCCACCCACCATCTATACAACCATATACCCCTACCTATCCATGTAAACATCTCTACCCATCCCAATAAATAATGCACTCCTCCATATCCCACCTTCTCCAATTCCCCAAATAAACTACCACAAACCACAACTATACCCTTCCACACACTGGATAGACATATCAAAGTATGTGCAAGCAGCAATCCAATGTATTATTTGAGCTAGTTTTGCACATTTCTTTTTAATAAAGATTTTTTTGTGCATATTAAATTGATTTAACATGTACTAAGTCTCATAGCCCTACTGCCAGGGATCAATCTGCCAAATAGGCAGAAAATGTCTTTGTTTTTCAAATTGACCCCTAGTGGTAAAATACAAGACTATTGCTAGGGGGTCAAATTGGCCATTTTGAGCTCCAAAACAGGAAGGGGCAGGTGCAGAGATAAACTGCTCCTATGCCTGATACTAGACCACAAGGGAGAGCAAACACGTTCAGGGGGATCAGGGCAGAGTGCAGGTGCTCTGCCAATGCAGCCCTCATTGGAAGGAGCGGAAGGGGTCGTTATTGACACAACCTTTTTGCATGGGGGTCTCTAAGGGTGGTGAAGAGGCTTCATTGGATGGAGATCCTGATTGGGGGGAGTGGTTCAGGCAGTTGTTAGACTTGCTTATCGGAGGCCATAGCTGTGGGATAATTGGTTTGCATGGACATGGATAGCAGCCATGCTTATCGGACTGTAGGTAGCACAGCTGAACTTAATGTTAGCATTTGAGGTGGCATTAACTGCAGTCATGTTATCAGCAGTCATAACAGCTAACATGCAGGACTATCCCCCATGCTAGCTTCAGTGGCCATCATTCCCACTCTCCATCCTGAATTTGCCTTGATCCCACACAAACTAAGGCTAAACACTTAGAGTGGGTTTTTTATTGCATTGGGCCTGTGCTAACTGCCAGCACATGGTAAAACCCACTCTAAATGCTACCACACTTTAGTAAACAGGCCTCTTAATATTTTAAGAAGCACTAATGAACCGAGTGCACACTAATAAATGTACATCCCTGATATATAGCTGTTCTTATAAATGAATAGGATCACTGAATATCAAACAAAGATAATCAGCTTATTGAGCCAGCTGCAAATTGCTCCTTCAATGTCCAATTGTGCTAACACAACAAAGAGGCAATTTTAGAAGCCTGGCATGACATCTACTGTGTAAACAGAGGAAATGACACTTATAGATTGCATGTACAGTACTTGTAAATGGCAATTTCAGATTTCCACAGAATATGCAGAGCAAAGTCGTTATTTTTCTGGATGCATAGCTTTCTAAAATTGATGCTTCACTTTATGTGCTATTATCCTATTCACTAAACCCAATCGTGTTCCCCACAAACACACTAAACCTCCTTATAAGGGCAACACAAACCCAATTACTTAATAATTTTTTTGTTGGAACGCACACCTTGAAGAATATTAATTTTATATCTTCCTGTAGTGTTTTGTTCCTTTTTATTCTTTTAAAAAGGGGGGAATACCCCTTAGACATACCAAGGAAATCAAACTCCTTAGTATAAAAAAAACAGTAGTGATAAATCCTCAAACTCTAAGGTTAAATTGATCAAAAAAAGGGGAGATCACTTAGCTGCTAATAGTCGGCCTTCACTAGAAAAATTCCACAGAGCTATCTGATGTACCAACTCCGTCAATTCAGAATACTCCAGTTCTTCCAAGTCGCCATTTCGACAGATAATGTTTCTCAAGTTCTTCCTAATCTGCCCTTAAAACAGTTAGTAATTCCAAAAGACTGAGACAGCCAGTCCCCTTTGAAGACCTGTAGAAAGCAACTACTCTGTGAATCATCACAGGCTGTCAGTAACCCAACGTTGCGTTTCAAGCCATTAGACACCCTTGGCTCTTCCTCAAACCTCGTTGCACTTTATGTGCGGCAAAAATGCATTTATTTGCCAGCATTCTTATGCATATTTTACAAAAGTCTCTTTACAGCCTTTTGTAAAATACTGGAGTAATTGTGAATGTCCCATCCTGAAAATCCCATTTCCTACATTAACTTTCTATGCCAAATGTCACAGAGGGTTTGATGAGGTATTACATAGGTGTATGTCTATTAAAGGGCATTGATGCACCCTTAATGTCCCTTTAATGTGTGCAAATGGCAGTGTTAAGGCCTCCTGCATGTGGTAATGGCAGGGGCCCCTGGGGAGAAGGCATTCCCACAGAAAGGGAGCTAACAGCCGGTTAGTGGGCATTAAGAGCAGCAAACGTGCAGGTTAATAAATAAAAAGGATGACCACTGCAATATAGGATAAGGGAGCCTATCTAGAAGTCAGAACTCAGGTGCTAGATGGGAGCAAAAGGAATAGGTGACAGATATGTCAGCCATATGTCCCATACGTGTTAGACAGTGAGTGAGAGGATAATGAGGGAGGCAGTTGGACTGTATCAGTGAGGTGTGCTCATGTAATCTGCTGTGTTGTTAGTGAGTGGAATAGAAGTAGATATGAGTATGCCAAGGAGGAGCAACTATGGCCACAATGTAGGCATCACAAATTAACTCTAATACGTTCAATGAAACATAAGGGAATTTTTCCACAAATTAATTCTCAGCTTTCTCAATAATGCATCAATCTTTTTCAATGTCTCTCAAGAGGTCTCAGACTTACAATGGCACTAATTCATTAGACTAAAAGTCTATGTAGAGATTTACGTGCCCAATCGCATCAATGACCTCTATGGAGACAGTACGGACTAAAGCTCATAAGTTTAGCTACTGTTATTCAACTTGAAGAATTTTCTATGTTGATACATTAATGTTTTTGAGTGCTAATACTTAAGGCTGTCAGTCCTGATGGCATTATCGAATGATCCCGACGCTTTCCCCCAGCACCTTCAGGGGATCAATTTTAAACCTCCTGTGTTTAAACAAATGAAACAAAGAATCATTCCCAAACTATGTAACCTCCCCTCGTATACTTCTAAAAACTGCGACATTCTACAGGACCAGAATCATTAGGTACTCACAGAAATGCTGCCCGCATCTGAAATCAAGTATCTAATTCATTCTCAATCACAATGCCGTACAAAGCAAAAAAACGCCGTGCATGCAGTGTAAGCCCATGGAATTTAACGTTCAAAAGCTGACCATTTCATTTACGTGTTGTCACAATGTAGGCATAGCAAGAATGACTGGGCATGAGTGGTGACCTGCATATCCTCTGCAGGTGAAGTGTGTGTGTATGTGATACGTCCTGAGGAGTAAAGTTCCACGGTGTGGTCCAGGGTGTTCCAGTTGCCAGGAGTGATCATGTTGCCTATATGAAGATGGATATGCTGCACAATATATGGAGGTGGAAGAGAGTGCTATATAGCCTTGCTGCCCCAATGTACTCCTGCTGAAATGTGGCAGCCAATGTTGTGTACATGGATACTTTTGTGGGACAAATCATTTTAGTATTGTTTGTTACATTAAGCATCACACAAAAATAATATGCTCTGTCAGCATGACAAACCAAGCATGCAGGATAATGCATTATTCAGGTCTGTGACACTGAGGTCTGACGTTTGTGCTCTGAATCCCAGCAGGATTAGGAAATGTCACAGTAATTCCCTCATCATGATCACAGAAAGGATGGACAGTAATCATGGCTTGACAGATGCAGCAGGCCACCACAGACAATTTAGAACTATGTATCTACACCTGGCTGCTCTGGGAACAGCTTGATGACCAGCATGGCACTAATATGCATGGAAGCAATATGGGACCCAAAGACTGTGAGACAAAAACATGTCACGTAGCAGGAGTCACTAATGTATGGACAGCTGTAGTAGCCTCATGGTCTGAGAAGCAGTATGGTTATTAAAGAGATAACAGGTTGAACCCCACTAAATTCTGTGTAGACCCACTGAGATGACATTGCAGCTGTCACTCATTCTCGTGTGGTACTACAAAGCCCTTCTACCACTTTTGATGGCTTGACAGTGTCTGACATTTAGCCACACATCCCTCAAGGGCAGGAGATAGCCTAAGGGTGGGTATAGAAGCAGCACCTCACTATGAACAGCTGCCGGTTGACCATTTAAAAACACCTCCGTAGATGCAACAAAGGATTTATTGCAAGGCACAAATAACACTTCCATCTTTCTTCCGTCTTTCTGTAATTAATCTGGAACCCATATTGAGAAAACCACAAAACTACAATACATATACATTCCAATAGTGGCAATGAAGCAAAAACAGTAGAAATGTCAAACAGCATATAAAGCAGAAAATCATCTGCATACACATGATATGATATACCAAAATCCTTAAAAATTGTACAAACAGAAGACACATAAATATGAAACAGAAGAGACAATTTTATTTTTTATTTAGACAGTTTTGTATACTGCCTTATCCTTCAATCAAAGCGGTCACAACACAATTGGGGGATACATTTAACATGTGGGGATATGAGACACATACACTAATACTTACAGGGAGCATGGGCAATGGAGGGTTAAGTGGCTTGCCCAAGACCACAAGGAGCATCTGTGGGACTAGAAACCCCAGTCCTTCTGGCCCAAGGTTGTTGTCCTCTAGTGGGATTTGAACCCCTGACGTTCTGGCCTGAAGTACCTTGCCCCAACCACTAGGCCACTCCTCCCTTCCTCCCTCAAAAGCAATGACCAATGAGACACATCATCACCAACCCTTGCCTGAAAAAAACGGTCTGCCAAATATGAAGAAAACCAATGCAACACATTTCCAGCAAGACCCACAGACTGCAGTTGCTGCAATAATAAAACATGATCAACAGAATCAAAAGCAGATGATATATCATTAGTACCACCATGCCTGCACAATCAAAATTGCACCACAAATTGTTAAATAAAAGCAGCAACAGAGTTTCAACAGCATAATTTTTGCAAAAACCCTGTTGCCACTCATCCAATTGGAGTTGCTCAATGAAAATCCTGCAATTGCTGCAGAATTTATTTATTTAATCTGTTTTTTATACTGCCTTATCCTTCAATAAAAGCAGTTTACATAATGTAATCACTACAAACAGATACTGGATACATTCCCTTGTCCACAAAGGGCTCACAATCTATGTGTACCTGAGGCAACGGAGGGTTAAGTGGCTTGCCCAAGGCCAAAAGGAGTGTCTATAGGACTAGAACCCCCAGTCCCTCTGGCCTGAGATTACTGTCCCCAGATGGGAATTGAACCCCCTGGCCTGAGGTACTGTGTCCTAATCACTATGCCACTCCTCCCTAAATCCAGAATTGCTTGCTTAATAAGTTTTGCCAGAATTAGAAGGCTGGATTAAGGCAAGTAAGATGCTGGCACCGACACATCTAGCCCACCCTTCTTAAACAATGACCAAACAGAGGCCCTTTTTAACTCAGAAGGCATTACACCAGTAGACAATGACACATTAATCAAATGCCAAAGGTAAAAAAACTCAATCATCCTTCACTGATTTTTCCCAAGAAACAGGACAGGATTCAAGGGGACAAGTTGATGAACTCACCGTAGACATAATGTTATCCATCCTTCAGACGTCATGGAAGAATCATCATCCATGAAGATAGAAACTGCTGAAAGAATTCACTGATCCAAAACACCTTTCTCTTTAGCAAAATGATCAAGAAAAGCCCTAAAGCATGGCAAAGAAGTTACAGAGCTAGCTTCAGGAATCTGCAATTCCCGTGGGCGATTTAAAGACCTAGCAATATACCTCGTATATATAGTAATCCTTCTTTTTATTTAACACATAAACTTGATAAACACTGGACAACAAATTTGTTCAAAAGTTTTGCTTCCTGAAAAATATTTGGTGATTACAATAGATAGCTTCAAACTGAACACAAATATAATTTCAGATTCACTGTATCACGTAGGAATTTGGAAAAACATGAAATTAAATTTTGACAGAATTTAGCATGTTTTATCGCACAATGATGCTGACATATTGCACCCATTCACCTGAGCTAAAAATGTTTTGCTCCTGATTTACATTTGTATTCAGCATCTGATGCTTTTCAACTCAGTATCCAACAATAGATGGCCAGCATTGACGGGTTCCAGTTGCCCTGATACTGTTTTTCCATAGCCACAATATTCTAGTGAAAGCTTTCACTATCCTCAACATTGACCGCACTAAGATTAGCAGGGAAGAAGTCCAAGTATGAATGCAGACAATGAATCTTAAGTGGCATGATGCACTTCATGGTTTGCAAGCTTGAAACAGGTTGTCAACCAGCTGGATGTAATTTGGTGCCCTGTAATTGCCAAGAAAACTTTCAACATCGCTGAATGCCTTCCATGCAATTTTCTGATGTCCCACTAGAAGATCTTAAAACTGCTTGTCGTTGATGATGTGCATGACTTGTGGACCTACAAAAATGCCTTCCTTAATCTTGGCATCAGTTATTCTTGGAAATGTCTGTCTCAAATATTGCAGTGCTTCACCTGACTTCTTCATCATTTTCACAAAGTTTTTCATCAGTGCGAGTTTTATATGAAGAGCAGACAAACATAAGAACATAAGATATGCCATACTGGGTCAGACCAAGGTCCATCAAGCCCAGTATCCTATTTCCAACAGTGGCCAATCTAGGTCATAAGTACCTAGCAGTTTCCCCAAAAGATACAGGTTCCACAATGCTTGTATTGGATCAAGCAGTGATATCCTGGGTCCCTTTTAATAATGGTTTATGGACCTTTCCTCCAGGAATTTGTTCAAACCGTTTTTAAACCCAGCTACACTAACAGCTTTTACTATATCCTCTGGTAACAAATTCCAGAGTTTGATTACACGTTTCATTCAAAAAATATTTTCTCTTATTTGTCTTGAATAGTTTACCCTGTAGCTTCATTGCATGTCCCCTAGTCTTTCTATATTCTGATGATGTAAACAATAGATCTACGTTTACCTGTTCCATTCCATTCATTAATTTATAGACTTTTATCATATCTCCCCTCAGCCGTCTCTTTTCTAGGTTAAAGAGCCCTAAACCTTTTAGCCTTTCTTCATAGGGGTATCCTTCCATCCCCTTTACCATTTTGGTGGCTCTTCTCTGTACTTTTTTAATAACGCTATATCCATTTAAGATACGGCGACCAGAATTGCACGCAATATTCAAGGTGCGGTCCCATCATGGAACGATACAGAGGCATTATAATATCATTTGTTTTATTTACCATTCCTTTCCTTATGATACCTAGCATTCTATTTGCTCTCTTGGCCGCCGCTGCACACTGGACCGAGGGTTTTAACATGTTATACATAATGACGCCTAAATCTTTTTCCTGGGTGGTGGTTCCTAATGTAGAAGCTTGCATC
Organism: Ichthyophis bannanicus; assembly: GCA_033557465.1. Lineage (NCBI taxonomy): Eukaryota > Metazoa > Chordata > Amphibia > Gymnophiona > Ichthyophiidae > Ichthyophis > Ichthyophis bannanicus. Next base: position 1,328,092,446 of record CM066031.1, on the reverse strand, counting down.
GTGTAACCATAGTTTGGGTTGTTCTTCCCTAGGTGCATAGCTTTGCACTTGTCCACATTAAATTTCATCTGCCATTTTGATGCCCAGTCTTCCAATTTATCAAGATCCTCTTGCAATTTTCCACAATCCTCATGGGTTTTAAAAACTTTAAATAGTTTTGTGTCATCTGCAAATTTGATAACCTCACTCGTTATTCCCTTTTCCAGGTCATTTATGAATATGTCAAAAAACAGCGGACCCAGCAAAGATCCCTTGGGTACACCACTATTCACCTTTCTCCATTGGGAAAATTGGCCATTTAGCCCTACCCTCTGCTTTCTATCTTTTACCAGTTCCTGAGCCACAATAGTACAGTCTCTTATCCCATGACTCTTTAGTTTTGCCAAAAGTCTCTGATGTGGGACCTTGTCAAAGGCTTTCTGAAAGTCCAAATACACTATATCAACTTTGTCTACCTGTTTATTCACACCTTCAAAAAAACATAACAGATTAGTAAGGTAAGATCTTCCTTGTCTAAAGCCATGTTGGCTGTCTCCCATTAAGCCATGACTATCTACATGTTCAGCAATTTTGTTCTTTATGATGGTTTCTACCATTTTTCACGGTACTGACATCAGGCTCAATGGTCTGTAGTTTCCCGGATCACCCCTGGAACCCTTTTTAAAAATTGGCATTATGTTGGCTATCCTCCAATTTTCAGGTATTACAGATGATTTTAATCATAGTTCACAGATTACTAATGTGAATTAAACAAAAAGTAGATTGGTCAAATCATAGAGCAGTTGCTATAGCAAAGAAATCCAAAAGTTTTATCTGCTCATAACTCACCACTAGAAACGTGGCTAATAGAAAATTATTATGTTAAGGTCTCAGTCAAACAACACAGCGTGTAATGAAAGCTTGACAAGTTTCCTCGCCAGCAGCTGTAATTAACATCAATGACCTTATTCCTACATACTCCTCCTATATATCATTTTTTTTGAAAATTTTTTAACTTTTTTCTGAATATTATTATTGTTCATTTCTCAGTCCCATTTCAAAAAGTTTTTGTTATACCATGTTTCAGAAGAGTGATCTTTTCATAAAAATTATTATTAGAAGTTGTATGCTACTAGTACTTAGCTTTTCACCGTGGCTCTCATCTCAGGTTTAGACCAGTTTTGTTTGAAAAATTTCTTTTTGTATTCAAAAAATGTCCTTGAGAAATTCTTGTAGATGTCTCTCACGAATCCCGGAATTTGTGCTGAATACTCATGTACCTAGAATTTAATTTACAGCGCAGATTGCTTCTCAAAGTTTACAATTTTTGGATGTTACCGTTTCTCTGACCCCTCGGGGCTTTGAGACGATCCTGTATTGTAAGCCGATGCAACGAAATACGTTGCTCCGGTATGATAGTTTTCACCCGAGGGCTTTGAAACACGGCTTGCCCTTTGGGCAGTTCTTACGCTTGAGGCAAAATTGTTCGACCCTACAGGACTTCAAGTTACATTCTGGGGAGCTTACATCACGTTTACTTCAGAGGGGATATCACCTCTCTGTCATTCGTAGGTCATACAAGCGGGCGAGGTACTCCCACCAGGAATGGCTTAGCACTCCACATGAGTCTAAAGTTATGGATTCGGTGGTTACGGGTGTTCTTCCTTATACTAAGGGTATTACACAAGTTACTCGGCTCCGTCGTTTTTGGCCAATTTTAGGGTTGCATTCTTGTTTTCGGGAGAAGACATTACAAATTGCTTATTCAAGAAGAACCAATCTTCGTGATTTACTTATGAAGACCACTTCTTTGGAGGATCATCCACTAACCCGGCATATGGACAGAGGACACTTTGCTTGTGGTGCTTGTACATATTGTTCATTGACTCTTGTTGGCCCAGATTGGAAGGATGGTCATACTTCCCGAATTTTTTCCACTAGATGGCATACGGACTGTTCATCTACATTTGTGGTGTACTTAATAGTATGCCCTTGTTCAGTTTATTATGTGGGTCACACTAAACGAGCAATCAGACTTCGGCTTTCTGAACATGCTTTGCGATTACGGACTAAGTCCCTTTCGGCTCCCCTAGTGGATCATTGTTTATCAACTGGTCATGATTTTGATACTTTACGCTGGAGAGTGCTTGATTTTATACCGGCAGATCCGAGAGGTGGGGACTGCGAGCAGAAACTACAGTGGCAAGAACAGCGTTAGATTCATTCATTGGATTCTGTCGCCCCTCGGGGCTTGAATCTCCAAATTGACTGGTACACCATTATTTAGTACTACCTTTAAGCTCTTGAGCTCCCGTAGAGGGATTCCCTGTTTGGTGGGAGTTCCCTTGTTTCTCGGGGGTGGAGCTTTCTGATTGGTTTCCTGTAATCCTCAGTGGTTAATGACATCAGACGCCGAAGAGTGAAAGGCAAGACACATCCCTGTCTGATAGCTTGCTACACATTTGCCAACTGCCGCTTATGGATGGACCTGAAGCAGGGTTTTTTGTGAGACAGACACAAATCCGAAACGGGCACTACATCGTCTTCTTGGCGCTATTGGCAGCATTCTGGCTTAGAAGCTTGGACATAAAAGTTAAGTTTGAATTTTTCAATTTTAGTATACATATTTAATAAAAGGAGAAGTCACAGTGGTATTATGAACGCTTTCACTACACTGAGCTGACTGACTCCGACAAAAAGTAATTAGACCTTCACGGGGATTTCTCATTATCAGAATTTTGGATATTTTAACCCCATTGCATGCAGAGACTTGTAGTTTACCTTTGTTTATGGAGTGCTATGGAGAAACCAGAACTACATGTCCCTACATGCAATGAGGTACACCCTGGACTAGATCTGGCCTATAGGGAACATATGTGGCCTGTTGCCAAGCCTACATGCAGCACTGATCACAAATGGGTACAATCAGGGACCACATATGCCATAAGGCATTGCAATGCAAATCAAGAGCAATACTGATAGAGAAAGGCCACCTGGGACTGGGGCCCTGAGCTACTCTGTAGGGTTGTCAACTGGCCTCAGATGCACCCAACAGACTTGATGCAGTCCTGGGTTAGCCCTATCACATGCAAGGACATGTAGGTCTGAATTTTCTATTGCACTTGATAAGAAATGGGAAACTACAGGTCACTGCAAGCAATGGGGTAAACCTGGGACTGGATCAAGCCTGTGGAGCCAGTTGCCAAAGCCTACCACTTGGGCAAGGGCAGTTGTACACAGGTACTCACCGCTCTAGCATAGTCTGCACTGTGGTTGAACTGGCACAGCATGTGCTGCCATGCCCTGGTTATCCGGCCCATGTTGTGTCTGGTCTCTGAGCTGGTGATCAGGGTCACCAGCAGATGAAAACCTGTGAGAAAACCTTGGCTTCCTGCAATTACTCCTCACAATGCCTAGTTTCATGTTTGCAATGTCTGATGTCTGATGTCATGCAGAAACGCAGTGTATGTTTAGTGTGAAGCACCCATTGGCCTCTGTGAACACACACTTGCATCATTGCACCCATTGTTTGAATGCATTCCAGCCCAGCTATGGAATGCGACTGGTGCATTAGCCAACTGGGAGAGTCCATAGGCAGTCCTGGACTTGTGATCCACCCATGTGATATATTATGGAAATGCAGCACAGAATCCAGTGATGCAAAGTGACCCAGTTCCACGATACAGATTGAAAGGCATTGCATGATTCCCAAGAATAGCTCTCTGATGCCTCATGGTAGTGCACAGATGCTGAGGAATAAGAACATAAGATATGCCATACTGGGTCAGACCAAGGTCCATCAAGTCCAGTATCCTGTTTCCAGCAGTGGCCAATCTAGGTCATACATACCTAGCAGTTTCCCCAAAAGACACAGGTTCCACAATGCTTGTACTGGGTCAAACATTGATATCCTGGGTCCCTTCTTAATAATGGTTTATGGACCTTTCCTCCAGGAACTTGTCCAAACCTTTTTTAAACCCCTTTGCTACATCCTCCGGTAACAAATTCCAGAGTTTGATTACACGTTTGAGTGAAAAAATATTTTCTTTTATTAGTCTTAAATAGATTACCCTGTAGCTTCATTGCATGTCCCCTTTCTATATTCTGATAACGTAAACAATCAAACTATGTTCACCCGTTCCACTCTGTTCATTAATTTATAGACTTCTCTCATATCTCCCCTCAGCCGTCTCTTTTCCAGGTTAAAGAGCCCTAACCTTTTTAGCCTTTCTTCATAGGAGTATCCTTCCATCCCCTTTACCATTTTGGTGGCTCTTCTCTGAACCTTTTCTAATAATGCTATATCCTTTTTAAGATACAGCGACCAGAATTGCACACAATATTCAAGGTGTGGTCTCACCATGGAACTATATAGAGGCATTATAATATCTTTTCTTTTATTTTCCATTCCTTTCCTTATCATAACTAGCATTCTATTTGCTCTCTTGGCCGCCACTGCACACTGGGCCGAGGGTTTTAACATGGTATCCACAATGACGCCTAAATCTTTTTCCTGGGTGGTGGTTCCTAATGTGGAACTTTGCATCGTGTAACCATAGTTTGGGTTGTTCTTCCCTAGGTGCATAGCTTTGCACTTATCCACATTAAATTTCATCTGCCATTTTGATGCCCAGTCTTCCAATTTATCAAGATCCTCTTGCAATTTTCCACAATCCTCATGGGTTTTAAAAACTTTAAATAGTTTTGTGTCATCTGCAAATTTGATAACCTCACTCGTTATTCCCTTTTCCTGGTCATTTATGAATATGTCAAAAATCAGCAGACCCAGCACAGATCCCTGGGGTACACCACTATTCACCTTTCTCCATTGGGAAAATTGGCCATTTAGCCCAACCCTCTGCTTTCTATCTTTTAACCAGTTCCTGATCCACAATAGTACACTGCCTCCTATCCCATGACTCTTTAGTTTTGCCAAAAGTCTCTGATGAGGGACCTTGTCAAAGGCTTTCTGAAAGTTATACTAGAGACTACAAAGACTGTACTCTAGTGCATTGAAAAGTTTATTTCCGAACAGCGGAAGCTTCTCACAGCAGGAGCTGGTTAAACTGCAAACTCTGGGAATCACAGCTGCACAATTCTGACCACACAAACCACGCTACCTCTCAGCAGGCTAATGATCCCAGCAACAGAGTCACTTGCTCACCCAGTTCCTGAAATGAGATTGTGAGCCAGTTCAGGTTTTCTATCTACACTATAATTCAAAACAGTGTGTGTGTGTCTACAAGTCAGTGCTCACTCCTGGTGACCCAGCAGCTCTTGTGTCCCACTGACAGTTTAACTGCAAGTACATTGCCAGGTGTTTTTTACAAGTCAATGGAGGGTTAAGTGACTATTCCAGGGATAGTGAACTCCAGTCCTGGAGTTCCGCAATACAGCCTGGTTTTCAGGATGTACCTAATGAATATTCATGATATATGTTTGCATCCACTGCCTCTTGTATGCAAATGTATCTCATGAATATTCATTAGGGACATCCTGAAAACTAGGCTGGATTGTGGCACTCCAGGACTGGAGTTTGCTATCCCTGGACTATAGCAAGGCCACAATGAGCACTACTGGGATTCAAACTCTGGGCTGGATTTTACTAAACCAATGTTCTATCCATTTGGTTATGCCTCCAGTCATTGCTTTATGGTATTCTCTAGAGTAAACCAGGCTACAAGTCTCTGCATGCAATGGCCTAAACCCGGGACTGGAAACAACCTGGCAGGCGCATTCTGAGACAGTTGCAAACCCCACCTAGGGCCTGCCTGCAGCAGTACACATGCAGTATGGACTGCACTGGACACTCAGTACTGCATCTGCATAACAGAGACACCACACTAGTATTAATCTCCTGTCCAATGGTCACACCACATGTGAGGACAAGATGTCCTTTCCTCCACTGTACCTCCTAAGCCAAACAACAGTCACACAGAGATCTACTAGGCCGCTGTGTGGCACTTATTCCAGAGGCAGCACATGTGCAAGGCATGCATTCCATTGTGACCTGCTATACACTAACTGAAATGTACTTTTGCATATATACCAAAATCGAACCTCATTCATGACCCATGAGACTGATGGTGGCACTAGGCAGATGTATGCCTATTCTAGACCATCCTTCCCTCTCAAGGAGGACCATGCACACTTGCTCCTTGTTCATACAAGACATGCAGGTACTAGACAATGCTCCAGTGCTCAGTGTAGCCACTACTGTATTGCTGAAATTGTGGCTATGTGTACTGATAGTGGTTAGCCCCTTCATTTCCCAGGATGCACCTCATAATGTGAACATCTATATATTACTTTTGGGGGCAGTTTCTCCAAATGGGTGAGTTTTGCACATACAATGACAGTCATGAATCTTACTTCTAACCCAGGATATGTGGAGTATGATCTCAGTTTCTCAAATTTACTGCTAATACTCGGCATAGTATTTGCATCTTGCCAAAGAGAGTTTCCTTCTGGAGTCTGTAAGATGTTACACATAAGGGTAATTTATCAAGGTGTGCCACATTTTCTTGGTCTCCAACTGCATCTCTTGGTACTTGAATATTTTCCTCCTCTTGACATGATTCACAGAGTAGTTGCTTGGAACTGACAAGTCTATAATCAACATCGTTCTGGTGTTTTTCTCTATTACCACTATCCAGCTTCTTATTGGTCAGAATGGGAGTATCCCAGATGATCAGAACCTCCTCATTCTCTGTAATTCTTTTAGGGTCATGATCCCAATGCTTTTTAAGCACAGTGATATTGTAGTGCTTACAGAGTTTCCAATGGATAAGGAGGGCTACTTTATTGTGCCTTTCTTATTTTATTTTATTTAGCTGTATTTATATCCCGCTTTTCTCCGGGTCAAAGCGGTCAATTGGGAGATATATTTAACACGAGGAGATATGACACACATACGCTAATACTTACAGGGAACATGGGCAATGGAGGGTTAAGTGGCTTGCCCAAGACCACAAGGAGTACCTATAGGACTAGAAATCCCAGTCCCTCCGGCCTGAGATTGCTGTCCCCAGGTGGGACTTGAACCCCCAGCCCTCCGGCCTGAAGTACCTTGTCCTAAGCACTAGGCCACTCCTCCCATCCAAAATTATAGAAATTTTCTGTCATCTGAACTTCACAGCTAGCTATGAGGTGAGTCACTGTTTCCAGGTCTTTCCCACAGAATCAACCTATGTCTGTTTTGCCTGTTTTTTTAATACTCGCTATAAACCATCTCATCCATAAGCTGCTGTCCTGGGTTCCATTTATCAACCTCTCATCCTTAGGTTTCAGTTCACCTCTCCTCAACCATTCATGTGTCTGCTCTTTATCGATAAAGGGTCACTGGAGTAACACTCTGTATTTCCCACTGTATATGCATTTGCCACTTGTATTTCCTCACTTGTTAATCCAATTCTTTGTAGAGTTTTTTTCTCTTGTTTTGTAAATTTTGTTACTTCCTTCCCTGTATATACCTGTGGATTCTTACTCATTCCTTCTAGTTGTTGGAATGTGTGTCCAAGTTTGATGATGGAGACATTCTGGATGTTTATTTCATATTTCAGCAATTTTTGCACATTTGGATCCAATGATGCAGTTAGGTAGACCTGGAGGCCTATGATAGTAGCACTCTATCTTCAATCAATCTCTATGAGGCTTAACCCTCCTTCAGCTCTAGGGATGTACAGTTTTGGCATACACTGATTCTTGTAAATTAATTTATGGGCATGGAGGAGTTTTCTTGTTTGCACATCCAGTTTTTCAAGATCTTTGAGAGACCAGTCCACATTCCCAAAGATGTATGAAAGTACAGACATTGCCAGCTGATTAATGGTCTATATCTTATTCCGTGATGTTGAAGCACTTTTTTATAATGATTTTAATCTCCTGTAGTATTCTTTGCTGATCTTTTTTCTGAGTTATTTCTGCCTGAGTGTCGTTCCTTCCTCTACTCCGAGATACTTATATATACCTTCCTGTTCAAGATTCTTGATGTCACAGCCCTCATTCAGGAAGATGTTTTCCGTTTTGCTCATTTTAACTCTAAAAAAGTTGCCTTAGCATATTTGTTAAGGCCTAAGGTCATTGTAATGTCATCAGAAAAGCTTTTCACCACATGGAGTTGCTCTGCTAATTTTTGGTCACTGGAACTATAGAGCTTCAGAATGTCAACAAATAATAAATGAGATGTTGTTTCTGGGTTGTTACGTTCTTTAGGATTCAGGCTAAATCTGTATCCCAAAGAGTTGATGAAAGTACTCATTGGATTAAGCACCACACAAAACAGAAGGAACGATAGGGAATCTCCCTGAAATATTCCTCGCTGGATGTTAATGTTAGGATGATGTACTGACCATCTTCATATCTCAAAAAGAGTGTGGTTTGTACATTGTCATGGTGAACTTAATGTACTCTATCAAACCGGGATTTAAATTTCAAGGCAATTTATTGTCTAAGAGTGCAGGACGCTGTCAAAAGCTTTTTTATAATCAATCCATGCTATACTGAGATTTCTGCATTTCTTAGCATTGGCCATAATGTCCTTATTCAACATTTACTGGTTCTTGGTTCCATATGCTCCCCTCTTATTGCCTTTTGCTCTATAGCCATGATGTTATTGGACTCAATATGATCATATATTCTGTCTGCATCTATTGCAGTCAGAAGCTTATAGGTAGTAGGTCTGTAATTATTGGGCATCTTACTTGGGTCCCCCTTTGGAAGGAGAAATGTTCATCCTGTAGTAAGCCATAGTGGTGTTAAGTCTGGCTGCTTGAAGAATTGATTTTTGCAGTTTGTCAGGTCTTGGTGGAGCAATGTGAACTGTTTGAGCCAAAAGTTGGTTACTCCATCTGGGCCAGGGTTTTTCCATTTTAGGGCTCATTTTTGGCTCTATGGGGAATGCAGCGATCCCTCACATCAGCTCTGGAATTCTGTGCTTCATCCACATAACAGTCACTATACGTGCAAGTGTCCTTTGTCACAAGTTACCCTAAATATGAGGAAGGGCACATATCACCTTGTCCCTGGACCAAGCACCACAGTAGTTGTTCTAGGTAGATGTTCACAGCAAAAATGTTGCAGCGTGTTAGAGTGGCATGTCCTTCCTGGTCTTTGTGACCATCACCTGTGGGCCAGAGATTTCTGTGTAACACCTTATGTCATGTTCTAGGCCTCTGGCAACAGTTTCCATAGAAACAGAATGCAGTGAGTGGTGCCTAGACAGAAGTGGGAGTGCTGATACCATCCAGCATGGCTGCCAAAAACAGTCACCAATTAGTTACAGGCAGCCCCTGACAAGTTGCTCTTCTCTCTTTCATAAACATCGACTCAGCTATATCCATCACAGTCAGCCTGCATATGTGTGCAATACTGCGCTGTTTCACCTACTCATATAAAATTTGCGCCTGGTCTGCTAGTCACCACATGTGCACTGCATGTGCACATGACCAACATGAAAGCATTGGCTTCATTCAAACAGCCTGGCCTTCCAACAACCTGACTAGTGACTGGGTTGTCATATGGAAACAGTGCCTGTATCACTTCAGCATGATCCTAGAAAGCACAGTGTGAATACATAGCCCTGACATGGTCACAGATTGGTCAGAGTGATTGTAGCCTCTCAGCATGAACAGCTGTGTGCAGTTAGACCATGATCATGCCAGACCCATGTTAATATGGCTCAACCATTTACCCCACCTCTGATTCATGTACCTTCTGTGCAAACTGCTCAATTTTAGATAATGCCCAGAATCCCCTGCTCTTCATTTATGTGCCCTTGTAGTCTGAACTTGGTAACAGCTAATGCTATGTGAAGAGCACTGGAAACTGATGCAGAGACATGCTGTGCATGCGTGTTGACCCACAGTGCCATGCATCTGTCATATGTGTGTTGGCCCACAGTGCCATATGTCTGACACATACCAGAATACTGTGTCCCCCTACACAGCTTTTGTCAGTGAACACTGAACATAGTGCCATGCTCGTATTCCAATATAATGTTATGTCAGGGCCGACCCTAGAATTAGTTCAAAGTGTTGGTGTCCTAGATGAACGTCAAGCTCTACACCCCCTCTCGCTGCCAAAATCCCTTTTTACATGGAATTTCAATCCATAGAGATTCTACAGCAAATTTTGTTTCCTGCAAAACTTTAAGCCTTTGTGACTCAATGCCCTTTCTAACATAGAGCGCAACCCCTCCACCAATTTGATCAGCTGTATCATTTCGATATAGTTTGAACCCAGGTATCACAGTGTCCCACTGGTTGTCCTCCTTCCACCATGTCTCTGAGATACCAATCATATCTAACTTCTCATTTAGTTCTATATATTCTAACTCTCCCATCTTATTTTTTAGACTTCTAGCATTTGCATGCAAGCATTTTAGAGACTGTATTTTTATTCATATTAATCTGGTTATTGGTAGGCAGGGGTAAATAGTCGGGTGGATCTGGCTTGCCCAGGGCTAGGAAGAAGTGGGAGGGGGCAGAGGAGATACCCAGCAGCCTGACCCTTAGAAGGCCAGCTCGTAGGTTGGGCTGCGGGGAAAGCACCCTTGCAGCCAGCGGCCGTGGATCGCGGCTTTTTAATGGAGCCATCGTGCCATGGCAACTGGATGCCATGGCGCCATGGCTCCATTGAACTGCCCTGACTGAGTTAACTAACTGGAAAAGGCCTGAACATGCTGGCCAGACGGAATCGCAGTCCTGGCCTGTGCATACAAGCCTGTTCGCTATTCTGATCCCTTGGAATCCGAATTGCGACTACTTCTGTGCATCTGGTTCCGAAAGGGGCGCACAGAGGGCCAGGACGTCCGGGTTGTAATCAAGCCTAAACTGTATATCTCATGTTAAGGTCATGAGTTGGCAGGGTGAGGCGCATTGTGGGCATGGTGTGCTCTGCACAGTTAGCACAGAGTTTTCACCATGCACCGAGAGCCTTAGCACAGGATTACCTTCTGGCACTTCAGTAGGTGGCATTACATATACCCACACTAACACCACACAAACTATGAGCTCCGCTTTACCTGCCAGTGACATGCTTGTCATGCCTCTGACAGTTAACACAGCAGACTTGCATCTGACACGCAGGGCAGGCCAAAAGGTTTATTCTGCCTCAGACCGCAGCTGCAGCTGCTGCCACTGCCCTCTCCCCCTGCTGTCACCCCCTCTGATTCCGTCTTGTCATCTTGTGGGGGGGGGCCCTAGTGGTATGACTCCATCTTGAAAGCGGCGGCAGACATACTTACCAGCGCTTGCCATATGGAGTCGTGTCACCATTGATGCCCCCCCCCCCCCCCATCACACTACTGCAAGATGCAATGATGGATTGGCCGGGCAGCGGTGGTGGGATGACTGGTTTATGACAATAACTCACGTGGTCTCTTTGTTTGAGCGATTACTTCACAGTAATACTAAAAACAAAAAATATTCTTCCATATACCTTTTATTCACCGGAACTCCAAAGGGAATACTTAACCTCTTTCAACTGTTCCCTTCACAAATTCCCACAAAAATATTTTACCAAAAGACTTTCTACTGCGGAGTTGAGTCCAGCCGTAATGAGTCCTGAAAAATCGATGGTGGGGCAGAGGGGACACAAAAAGTGTGCAGCGTGTTCTATTTGTGACATCACCGTGGAGATAGTGAGTTTTGAACATAAAGGAGTACTCTATAAATTAAGGCATAGAACCACGTGTGATTCATTGAATGTGGTTTACATAATAAAGTGCCCTTGTGAATTGTTGTACATAGGGAAAACCACCCGTCCGTTTAAGGTTAGGATGGGTGAGCATAGAAGTAGATTAAAAGGTAGGAAGAAAGAAGCTCCTTTAGTGCAGCACTGCATTACTAAAGGACATGTGTTCGAACAGTTACGATGTTGGTGTGTAGACCAAGTAATGACAGGAGTGTTAGGTAAGTCGTTGGACCAAGCGTTAATCATTAGAGAACAAAAGTGGATATTTAATTTGGATACTGTTGCACCTATGGTTTTGAATGTAAATTTAGATTGGGCAGCTTGCCTATGATTGAATCTCAGTGAATAATTAATGGCTTAGCGACCTATGAAATGGTGTAATTTCGGTAGGTGACGAAAAAAAAGAGGGCGGCATAGGGTGGTTGAACAAGTAGGTAGATCTTTAAATTGGGAGTCTAGACCTACAGTCCGCATGTGCGGCGTTCTTTACCCAGGTGGAGATTTTGGAACCGGCTCGTTAGCAGAAAGCTGTGTAGTTTCTGCTTTGGGATACGTGTACAGCATTATCCTACAGGTTTGGGATTTTTTTGTGGGTAAGGTTGTATTGTGTGGAGAATGTTTTTTAAAATTGGAGGTTTGTAACAAGATAGTTGTTGTTATGATTTTTTATAGAATGTAAGGACGGAGAGTAGATCCCCTGAAGAATCCGGTTTCGGAGAAACGCAAGGGCGCCTGATTATTGGCGTAGGGAATTTTCGAAAGGAACAGTTGAAGAGGAGTAGTGATTTGAGAGAAGCTAAGTACTCCCTTTGAAGTTCCGCAGTAGAAAGTCTTTTGGTAAAATATTTTTTGTGGGAATTTGTGAGGGGAACAATTGAAAGAGATTAAGTATTCCCTTTGAAGTTCCGGTGAATAAAAGATATATGGAAGAATATTTTTTGTATGAAAATTAACCTTTACTCATCACAGAGGTCATTGATGTCAACAAGCACATTATTAGGGCATATATTATGTTCATACAATAGTGCCAAAGGTTGTCTGAGACTTTGTGACGAGAGAATACATATAACAACAAAACGTGAAACCAAATTAATAAGTTTTGTTGAGCGAATTTTTGTTTTTAGTATTACTGTGGTTTATGACAATGGCAGCATGTATGTGTGGCATGGCTTCCACAACATAGTCATGCTGTCCATCAGGATTGGCCACCCTAGGCACCAGAGTGGATGGACTGGCCTTACTAACACGTCATCATAGAATCACTTTTGCCATGTTGGTGCCAACATCATAGTGCCCTTTATTAAAAGGCCTCATGTTGTGATAGGGAGTGCACCACACCTAGAACTCATTTATGGACTGGGGTCTGAGTGGTACCCACTGCATACACCTTAGTGCCATTCATAGAAACATAGAAATATGATGACAGAAAAAGACCACATGGCCTATCTCGTCTGTCCTTCCATATCAACAACTACATTCAAGTGCAGTCTGTAACCCACAAAAACAGCTTTCTCCCTGCAAAGGAGCCCTTAATGCCCTTCCTTAGCTGGCATTAAAGTTCTCTGTGCTATCCCATGTAATGTGTGCTAATCTTCTCACGTGTTAAGGGGCAGTCCATTGTCTCTGCCCAAAGACCACCCACATAATGCCCCTTCTCCACCTCTTACTCTCTTTTCCCGCAGTAATGACCTAACTGCCATTAAGCCAGATTTATCAACACCTTCCTCCACATTAACCACTATCCACAAATCACCTATCCATCAACCTCAAGAAAAGGCTCTTCTTGTTACCAGGAATGAATCCTTCACCCCTCCCTCTCCTCCATTACCCTTAACACAGAATTCCAAATAAAACCTGAAGTAAAGTACCTGGGAATCACCATAGACAGCCACCTCATGCTGAAGACTCAAATAGCGAACGCAGCAAGAGTCAATCTATTTCAAAACCTAGACCCTATTACACCTCCGCCCTCTCCTCACCCCATCGGTCTTCCACTGAGCTCTACAAGCTCTCACAGCACCCCAAGCAGACTACTGCAACTCAATATACCATGGACTACCAAAATTAATACTCTGTCCCTGCAAACAGCTCTCCACATGACAGCAAGGGCCATCACAGAAACATCCAAATAGGAACACATCACTCCCATCCTCAAACACCTCCATTGGCTCCCCCTGCAAAGAAGAATACTCTATAAAATCCTTATAATTATTCACCAAGCTCTGAACCATCAATCATCCACCTACTTTTGCTCTCTCATCATACCACAGCATTCAAACGGAGCATGGAGAGCCTCCACCATGAACACGATGACCACCCCCCAAGCCCATGCCAGATCCTTTGAACTTTACTTTATCGATGTAAACCGCGCTGATGTCGAATAGTGCGGTATATAAGAAATGTAAAATAAATAAATAAATAAATTTACGCACCAACCACCTCGAACTCTCTCCCCGCTCACATAAGAAACACCACAGACCTCCTAGTCTTCTACAAACTCCTCAAGACCTACCTATTCACCCTCCACTTTGGCCCCACTCCCTCCTAACCCTACCCTCTCCTCCCACTAGCCGAACAGTATTTCTGTATCACATGAAGGACTTTACAAGAATATGTAAATAGTTTGTCATCCTGTACATAGTTAATCATAAACTAGATCTGATCCTCATCACAGAATCATGGCTCTCTGATTCTGATGCAGTTCTTACCAATTAGCTTAAGATCCCCAACAGTGATTTGTACAGCTGTTCAAGAACTAACAGAAGAGGAAGTGGCACCCTTATTCTGGCTAGATCTGACCTACAATTCCAATTCCTTAACTCCCACAACTCTTCCAGTCTTGACTCCATCATTATTGTAAAGAAGCAATTAGCAACAGCGCTTAACTATCAGACTTCATCCCATTGTGCAGATGACCTATCCATGCCCCTAGATGTAGTTTGTAATCATTCACTGAAGTCAGTACCCCTCTGTATCATGGGAGACTTCAATCTACCAGCATTATCAAGGAAAAAATCTGCAGCTTTTCTTGAAGCAATGTCTACTCTTAATTATGTTCAAATACTACATGTCCCTACTCACGCTAAAGGAAATACTTTGGACCTTATCTTTGCTCCCTCACACATATATGGCTCCGATTTCTCCTTCCAGTCTCAAATTCTTCCAGTCCCTTGGTCAGACCACAAGGCCATTATATTGCACATTCCAGCCACCACCCATGATTCACCTATCAATACAACATTACCACCAGCTCGTCGCTTTAAACCTTTTATCAAAGATGCATTCTTTGATGAAACTCTGCCTAAACTTGAATCCTGCTCTTCAGACTTAGATGATATTATACAATCTTGGAACATGACCCTAAGCCAAGCAGCTCTTTTACCCCTACACAGGCATCCTTCGAAGAGGCCACATTCTGCCATATGGTACACAGCTGACTTACACAATTCCCTACTCAGTCTCAGGAAACTAGAGCAAAAATGGCTCAATTCCAGACTTCCTCATGACAGAGATATTTACATGAAGGCCCTACAGGACCATCGCACTGCTATTATGACAATAAGGAATGAATACCACACCAAAATCCTAATGCACTCCCTCAATAGGCCCCGTCAGCTCTTTCGTCAAATCCAGTTTATCAAACTGAAACTTGCTTCACCCACAAGACCTTGCCATACATTTCCACAATAAAACCAAAGTGACCATCATCAATCATATTGGAGTTCCTTCCATAGACAGCCTTTCAACAGAAAACACCAATTTCCCTGCATTGACCTCTTTCTACCCTTACTCCACTGAACAAATTGAAAATATAATAAAAGGTCTTAACTCCACCACCTTACCCACGGACCCATGCCCATCACACTGGATCAAGTCTGCTTGTGCTGAATTAAGTCCTCACATCTCCAAAATCATTCACTTTTCCTTCAACAAGGGTATTCTACCAACATCTCTGAAAACTGCCACCATCAAACCACTTCTAAAAAATCCCAGGTTAGATCCTAGTGACCTGAACTCCTACCAGCCCATATCTAGTCTTTCCTTCCTGACCAAAATAATCGAGAAAATAGCACAACAACAAATCCAAGACCACATTGATGTTTACGCTTCTCTGGATCCTCAACAGCATGGCTTCCGTCAGCATCATGGTGTCAAGACCTTGCTCACCTCCCTATTTGATAACCTGATTAAAGACAAACCAAACAAGGCTTCATCCATATTTTCTTCGACATTGCCTCGACTTTTGATACAGTCTCTCACAGCCTCTTGCTCATCCAACTTCAATTTAAAGGCATTCAGAGTTCAGCACTAGATTGGTGTCGCTCTTATCTGATCGCCAACAACAGGTTCACATTGGTACACAAACATCAACTATGTTCCAACAAACCCAAGGAGTACCACAGGGCTCTTCCCTTTCAGCCCTTATATTCAGCCATTATATTCAATATATATATATATATATATATATATATATATATATATATATATATATATATATATATATATATATATATATATATATATATATTCAACCATTATTCACAATCATTCAATCATTTGGTGTTCACTATCACATCTATGCAGATGATGTACTACTTTATGCCCCTTTCTCATTGGATAACCCGAACATCACTGGAATCACAGACTTCTTTAATTCAGTATCCGGCTGGTTAGGAGCACACAACCTGAAAGTAAACTATAAGAAAACAGAAGTTCTGTACATCATGAAGGACCCGACATTCATACCTCCACCTAACATACATGTTAAGAATGCTGAACTGAAGACCAATCATGAGGTTAGATATCTAGGTGTCACTCTGGACCAACACCTAAATATGGAATCCCATATAAGCAATATCTCGAAGGCTGTCTACTTCAAAATACGTTCCCTCCACCAGCTCAGACCCTTATTGGATCCTTCTGACTTCTGTACTGTCTTCCAGGCCCTTGTCACTTCCCTTTTCGATTATGTTAACATCATCCTGCACGGCTTACCTGCATATGTTATCCATCCTTTACAAATGGCTTTAAATACTGCTGCCCAAATAATTTATGGTGCCGCCAGATATGATCATGTATCACCTCTCCTGGAACAGCTACACTGGCTACCAATAAACAATTGACTCAAATACAAAACCCTGCTATTGTCATTCAAAATCCTTCACCATCTCTCTGCATCCACCCTGGAAAACCTCTTGCAATGGATGCCCAACAACAGAACCAGGAGATCAATTATGGCAAACACTCTTACCAGTCCAGCTATAGCTAGTAGAAGCTCCAAATCTGCCAGACACAGAGCCTTCTCCATTTTTGCCCTTCTGCTCTGGAACTCTCTCCCTACTCATAACCGCCTCA
This sequence comes from Ichthyophis bannanicus, assembly GCA_033557465.1. Lineage (NCBI taxonomy): Eukaryota > Metazoa > Chordata > Amphibia > Gymnophiona > Ichthyophiidae > Ichthyophis > Ichthyophis bannanicus. The sequence goes on along the minus strand of CM066031.1, from coordinate 1,328,075,418 downwards.
TCCCTGTCAACTTTCTGTAAGGCTATTAAGACACACCTGTTCCAGCTTTCATTCAATCATGTACCATAGCTTATTGTGATCTCCCCCAATATACTTTGACCATGTACCATAGCTTATTTTGATCTCCCCCCCCCCCCCAATATAAAGCAACCTTCAATTTGTATATAGTATACCTTCCAGCATGTTTATAGTATAGTGACCTATTTCTATTTATTGGAATCCTCTATGGCATTAACTCCTGTTACTTGTTCTTTATAACTGTTCAATGTATTTAACTTATTCTGTTCAATGTAAAGAGTCATTCTAATGTAAATTGCGCTGATTACAAAAGTGTGGTATATACCACCAAATAAATAAATAAGTTATCCACCCTGTTCCTTATTCATTGTACAAAGTTACCTGTTACAATGTAAACATGTGTAAAATCACGTTCTCTGTTAACTGCTTTGACTTTTGTGAAAAGCAGCCAAATAACTAAATAGTGGGTGCCAATAACACCCGCTAACGGCCCGTTATGCTGTTACTATACTTTAGTAGAGATACCCCATAGAGTTAAAGGATCCTTTATATCAAGTCTATTTGAGCCTCTCTGATCATTTTGCATACAGTACTATTAACATTTAGTAATATCATCCTTGTTTTTTGCCATTAACTAATGCAGTTCAGTATAGAATGTTTTCTTGAATTTTTTTTTATTGCTCTTAGAGAAAAAAAAAGTAAAAACATGTTGAGTGAATAAATACTTTACCAGAGAAAAATCTGAAAATAAACCTTAAAAATTTAATATATCTTGTTGGGCTATAAATATGGCTCCCTTACCTGTTGCTACCAAAAGCGCATGATGAGTGAGACCTTCCTAATAGTCCCTGCTGATTTATAATTTAAACAGTCATAAGTTAATGTATAAAAGTGCCATAGTAGCATATTTTAACAGGGAACGGAGGAAAAGTTAAACTGCATACCATGCATAACAACAAGCTTTCTCCTACTGCCAGAAAATTTATATTCATGACTAAATTAGTTCCTAATAAATTATGTACAACCTTTTATGAAGTTAGCAAAAAATGTGAAATATATTATTGTACATTCGGCGCTAGGGTCAGTTTTGGTTTCAAAATGTATCACTAATAGTTTGGTAAGGTTTTCTGATCACAATGTTATCTTATTTTTAAATTATTGCCTTAGAGGAAATAGCCTTGAAAGCATGAGTCAATGTCTTACTTTTATTTTTTAATAAGAAGTTTATACTATATCATTTCACTATTGTGGGTTCGGATTTTTTTTTTTTTACTACTACATATTAAATTGCTGGCTGATTCAGGGGGAAGGGCAACTTTTTTTTTTTTTGGGGGGGGGTGGGGTACTGTTTTCTGGTGCCAGGGGGAAGGGTACCCCCAACTGCTCTGTGAGAATTTGATCAGCATAACACAGACACTCACTGACCCTTATTGCACAGTCTGTTAATTACTGGACACTATGGGCCCTGATTCCATCCTGCACTTAGATCCCCTCTGTATGTCTGGTCTGAACCGGATGCACAGAGGGGATCGTGATTCTGATCCTGTGGGGCATGTCTAGCCCAGCAGGATAAGAATCACGAACAGTCCTGCATGTGCAGGCCGGGACTGTGATTCAGACTGGCCTGCATGTGCAGGACTGCCCCCGGCTAACTCAGTCAAGGCTCCTCAATTGAGCTGTGGCACCATGGCATCATGTTGCCATTGCACCAGAGCTCCACTGAAGAGCCACGATGCTGGCCGCCTAAAAACAGGTTTATTCCCCACAGCCTGACCCCCAATCTGGCCTCCAAAGGCCAGGGTCGGGCTGTGAGGAATAAACCCTTCCCCCCACCCCCGACCCATCCGCGCCTCGGGCTGTGCAAAAATCACGTTCAGGGAAGTTATTCCACCTCGGAGATGGAATAACTTCTCCGGACATTTTTCCAGCTCTGGACATACAGGGCTGACATTAGAATTGGCCCTGTACATCTAGGGTCAGCGACCGCCCACTGCCTGCCCAGACTCTGTCCCCAGGCTGCCCATTCCCCGCTCCCATCTAACTTCCCCTCACAACCGGCGGGGAAGATAGTCAGGGGCAGGAGCAGGCATGAATAGCGGGGATGGATGTCCCATCAGGCTATCCATCCCCACTATTCGCTGCAAAGAATAACCCCTTATCTGCTCTTTACTGACTGCTCATCTCACAGGATAGACTAACCCTCTCTCATACTTGCCATTTACGATATTCATCTATTGGATAGATTACTAGGATTGTGCTCCCTAGCACTAGCACCCTGGTTGTAGACAGCTGCCTGTTCTATCACATCCCTCCTCTAGCATTAGCACCCTGGTAGTAACAGCTGCCTGTTCTATCACATCCCTCCTCTCCTAATACTATCAGCTCTAACCTCTCCCCCTTGACTCGCCATGAAGACTAAACCTTCCCTCTGTCTCATAATTCAGAGCTACTCCCATCCATATATACAACACTAACACCAATGCATACCTATAATTAATAACCAGACTTGATACAACCCCATTGTCATGGGTTATAAAACCACAACTGGATTTAAACAGAATCCAGAGAGATTAATTGTTATTGAACCAGACAGGACTATTACACACTCTAGCCTAGACACACCTAACCCAATGATAATAATGTGTTACCTTGCTAATGAACAATCTGTAAGGAATAAAACAGCTGTAATCAGAAACATCATTACTGATAACAATCCTGATGCCGTTGTATAATAGAAACATGGCTATATGATTCAGACACCGTGCTAGTCAACCAGCTTAGGATCCCAAGGTATTATTTATTCCACTGCCCCAGGGTAACAAAACAAGGTAGAGGTGTTCTCATTGTCATAAAAGAGGAGCTGAAAGTCTCCCTCCTCACATCTAAAAATGTTGAGGGCATAGACATCCCTACCACTGAGAACCACCTATCCTTCTGTCTAATATACAGACCCCCGAATGCTAACCCTGACAGTCTTGATGACCTCATCGAAACTGTCTGTACCTCTTCAAGTAAAAAGTTGCTTATCCTCTTAGGTGACTTCAACATAGCCTCAATACATAATACCCATGCTACCGCATTCCTAAACTCTATGACTGACATGGACTATCACCAAATAGTCAATGTCCCTACCCACAACAGAGGATATATTTTAGACTTAGTTTTCATACCCAATGATATTTGCAAACATTTCCAACCTTCACTCCCACAGACACAATAGGTCCTATGGTCTGACCACCATTTAATAAACTTTCAATTACCATCCCATATCCCTACATTATCAGCAAACACTAGGGATGCCCCGACCAGAAGATATAAGCTGTTTGAAAAGAATGTATTCTTAAATGACACACTTCAGTGATTTAACCCTAACCTAAAACTTAGAAGCTATAATATCCAACTAGAATGACTCCATAGAGAGTACTGCTACAGCACCAACTCCTTGACAGAGTATTATTATTATTATTTAGCTGTATTTATATCCTGCTTTTCACTGGGTCAAAGTGGTCAATTGGGGGATACATTTAACATGAGGGGATATGAGACACCTATGCTAATACTTACAGGGAACATGGGCAATGGAGGGTTAAGTGGCTTGCCCAAGACCACAAGGAGTGCCTATAGGACTAGAAATCCCAGTCCCTCCAGCCGGAGATTGCTGTCCCCAGGTGGGACTTGAACCCCCGGCCCTCTGGCCTGAAGTACCTTGTCCTAACCACTAGACCACTCCTCCCCTAGAGTAGGAGACAAAAATGTCATGCAAAAATGTACACTCATGATCTAAGAAAGACAAAAACATCCTTATGGAAGATTGAGCGTACTTGGAATATAGATCACACTACAACACTACAAAGTCATTATCAATAATAATAATAATAATAATAATAATAATGAGTATAATTCTAAAATACTCACTAAATCCCTCAACCGCCCCAGAGAGTTGTTTGAAATTGTAAAAAACCTGACTCGCAACCCCAATAATGATGATATAAACAACCCCCAAATTGAACCTCAAGTCCTGGCTAATCATTATAAGGGAAAACTAAAACTACCAGCTATGGATACAGCTCTCTCCCTGGAGGGCAATCCCAGGATCACTTGGTCAACATTCCCACAGATCAAGCTAGAATATCTTAACAACATAATAACCAAAATCAATACGACAGCATCTAGTCTTGACCCATCCTCGGTTAGCTGGCTAAAGGCAACTAAAATAGAACTATCACCCATCATACTCAAAATTGTTAACACATCCCTGAAACAAGGGCACATGCCACCAACATTAAAACAAGCGATGAAATGCCCTATCCTGAAGAACAATTCCTTAGACAAAAACAATCCCCCATCCAGTGGTTCCCAAACTTGTCCTGGGGGACCCCCAGCCAGTCGGGTTTTCAGGATAACCACAATGAATATGCATGAGAGAGATTTGCATGCACTGCCTCCATTGCATGCAGATCTCTCTCATGCATATTCATTGTGGATACCCTGAAAACCTGACTGGCTGTGGGGTCTCCCAGGACAGGTTTGGGAACCACTGATAGACCAACCTCAAGCCTCCTATTTTTGGCCGACATTATCAAGAAAATATTACAAACTCAACTCCAGAACCATGTGGACCTGCATACCCCACTAGATGAACACCAATACGGCTTCAGGCCATACCATGGTGTTGAAACTCTCCTCCTTGTGCTATTTGACAAGTTGATATGAGGTATAGACAACACTAGATAAGCATTCATACTTATATTCTTAGATATCGCCTCTGCATTTGACAGTATCAGCCATGATGTAATGCTTACCAGGCTCCAAGAAATAGGGATACAGGGGAATGTCTTCCAATGGTTCCAGTCTTACTTGTCAGGCAGAACCCAACAGGTCAAAATTAAACAACACACATCCAAACCATACAAAACTCCAGCCTCCTCGTCCCGCTAGTCCAGCCACAGCTCTCCCAGGCGGGATCGAGCTTGCTGGAGCCGGAAACAGCCGTCCCGCAGTGTGCTCTGCCCAATCGGGGCAGCCCGGCACAGTTCAAAAGGAGCGCCATCGGGCGCCGACGACAACTCCAGCCTCCTCGTCCCTCCGACCCTGCCACAACTCTCCCAGGTGGGATCAAGCTTGCCGGAGCCAGAAACAGCCGTCCTGCAGTGTGCTTTGCCCAATCGGGGCAGCCCAGCACAGTTCAAAAGGAGCACCATCAGGCGCACCCACACCTGGCGCATCCGCACCTGGCGGGGCCGTACCTGAAGGCCTTGACAGAGGGCCCTTTGGTGTGGCCCTTAGGCGGAGGCCAAACCGTGAGGTAATCCACACCAGTAAACCCACCTGACAAACGGCAAGGCATACGACTACAACCCCCACAGGAACACAGCCAAAGTGAGTAGTATCCACTACCCCAACCTCGGTTGACCAAAAGAAAACATTCCCTGGACGCTAAAGCACTTGTAATACTCTGCTTACGTGACTCACCAAGTAGCGATTAGAACGAAAGAATTGCTTGCTAGAATTGCTGTTCTTGAATCCTCCTTAGAACTGCTTGCTGAAACTGTTGTTCTTGAATCCGCCTTAGAACTGCTTGCTGAAATTGTTGTTCTTGAATCCGCCTTAGAACTTCTTGCTGAAACTGTTGTTCTTGAATCCGCCTTAGAACTGCTTGCTGAAACTGTTGTTCTTGAATCCGCCTTAGAACTGCTTGCTGAAATTGTTGTTCTTGAATCCGCCTTAGAACTGCTTGCTGAAACTATTGTTCTTGAATCCGCCTTAGAACTGCTTGCTGAAACTGTTGTTCTTGAATCCACCTTAGAAGTGCTTGCTGAAACTGTTGTTCTTGAATCCGCCTTAGAACTGCTTGCTGAAACTGTTGTTCTTGAATCCGCCTTAGAACTGCTTGCTGAAACTGTTGTTCTTGAATCCGCCTTAGAACTGCTTGCTGAAACTGTTGTTCTTGAATCCGCCTTAGAACTGCTTGCTGAAATTGTTGTTCTTGAATCCGCCTTAGAACTGCTTGCTGAAACTATTGTTATTGAATCCGCCTTAGAACTGCTTGCTGAAACTGTTCTTGAATCCGCCTTAGAACTACTTGCTAGAATTGTATCACATACTGTATCCCACGGTTGTTTCACAGATTCAAATCACCCGGACCACAAAGTAGACACCCAAAATGGCACCCTCCCTTCTAGCAATAGCCAGCTGTTACCTCCTTGCCAGCCTACTCCACAGCGCCCACACCCTCAACCCAACATGCAACCCCATACCAGTCCTATGGGGCCCTGGGAGGAGATGGTCGGGTACCTCCGCCAAGCAGCAGTGGAAGCGAAACACACCCCATACCCACACCTACTCTATGTCTCATGTCAGCACGCTAAAAAATCCCAATCGGAGAAGTGTTCACACCCCCATAACCTGAAATGTGCCTCATAAATGCCCGTTCAGTCCAGAAGAAATGGCCAGTCATCTCCGACCTGATTACAAGCCACAGCCTAGACATCCTACTGGTCACTGAAACATGGCTATCCGACTCCGATGCTGTCATCCTTAACCAAATCTTCCCACCCAACTTCTCAATTCACACCTGCCACAGAACAGACCGCAGAGGTGGAGGTGTACTCGCCCTTACAAAAATGGAGCTCCAATTTCAGCAGACCTCTGCCAGCAGCACCATACACCTCGACTCTATCACCATAACCAACAAGCACATCTCCATCAACCTAATCTACAGATCCCCGTCTCCCTCCCCAGATGACCTCTTGACAATAATCGATCTTGCCTGCAATACCAAAAACCCACGCACACCAAACTGGACTATAGGAGACTTCAACTTGCCTGCCTTACTGGATGCTCAATCCAGAGCCTTCCTAGATGCACTTAACAAGTTGGACTATGAACAGTTAATCAACACTCCCACTCATTCAAAAGGAAACAAGCTGGACCTGATCTTCGCCCCGAGGTCGAGCACAGACCCGTGCCACACATCTGCCCTATCCATCACTCCAGTTCCATGGTCTGATCACAGCCTAATAAGATTCCAAATGCCCACACATCTGGATAACACAAGCTCACGTACCACAGCCGAAGCCTCCTCAGCATCAAAGTCATGTTTCTGGCCCTTCGACAGGGAAGAAATACTCAGCAAAACCCTACCACTACTCGACCTCACAGAACCTAGCCTCAAGACAATGCTCTCCATGTGGAACAATAGTCTAGGCTCCATTGCCCACCGACCAACTCTGAATACACCACCGAGAAGAAGAAAGACTGCTCCATGGTACTCTCCTGAACTACGAGCATCACTCCTCCACCTAAGGAAGACTGAAAGGAGATGGCATCGATCATGCTCCGCTGCCAACCTGGGATCTTACACCACCCACCTGAAGAAACACTGTGAGGCAGTCATGGAAAGAATGAAACAATACCACGCAGAAATCCTACAGCGCTCCCTGAACAAACCGCAGGATCTATTCAATCTAGTGAGGACCCTCACAAAAGAACCATCCCCCACCCAACTGAACATGCCAAATCAACAGGAATTTGTGGACTACCTCCAGTCAAAAACAATCCAGACCGACAAAACTATACCTCCCAATGCTGAGCACGGACTATGCCACCCAACACCACTAACCACATTCTCAACACCATCAGAAAGAAGCATTGAGGATATCATCATGGCTATTAACACCACCACAGCTCCAAATGACCCCTGCCCAGCGTTCTGGATAAAATCACTACGCAAGGAATTTAGCCCATTCTTGACCAAACTTATGGATCTATCCTTCTCAGCAGGGTCATTCTCAAGCAGCTTGAAGCAAACATCCATTAGACCACTCCTAAAAAACAGCAAACTCGACCCCCAGAAGGTAGATTCATACAGACCAATCTCAAGTATCCCGCTAATGGCCAAAATAATCGAAAAAGTCATCCAACACCAGATCCAACACCACATTGAGACCACCAATCCCTTTGACCCATGTCAACATGGATTCAGGGAGTCACACAGAGTCGAGACGCTCCTGACCACCCTCTTCAGCACATTAATTACCAGACTGGACAACATCAGACTAGGATATGCCATAATCTTCTTGGATATCGCCACGACATTTGACTCTGTCGACCATGAACTGCTCCTGGCACGCCTCGCAGAGAAAGGGATCCAGGGCACAGTCTTAAGCTGGTGCAAATCATACCTGACAGGCAGATGGCAACAGGTACAGACCAGCCCCATGACTTCCAAACCGTTCCAACAGGAACAGGGCATGCCACAGGGCTACTCACTCTCGGCTCTGTTCTTCAACATATATATGCAGCCCATCTGTGCAATCACCCGCTCCTTCATTGTCACATGCCTGGTATACACTGTCGTGGGGAGGCCATCTACGTCTATGGCAATCCACGGCAAAGATTATTTTTAGAGAGCCACAGGGAAAGTAAGGTTCATCGCCGTGGTAAAATGTCCTCACCAATTCCGGCTGCCTAAAAGAACTTAGTAACAAGACCAAGTGGAGGGAATTAAGGCTTTTATTCCCCGTCGATGCAAGGGTTCAAAAATAAGAGATGGATAATGAAACAGAAAGTCCTTTGTTGCAAAAGGTACCAGTATTCAAAAACATGTGCTTAATTGTTATACTTCACAATTAATGCAGAGGTCAGGTAACAGGAATTCAGTTCATTCAAAAAGCATAAACCTTTTATAAACTCTTCCATTTTACTCAGAGACTACAGACTCTTGACATGAGGCTGTGCACAGGTCACATTCCATCTGTTCTGGTGGAGATAGGGAAACTGTATCAATGCATTCTGTCTCCATGCATTCTTCCTCACTAGAATCATCAGGGGAATAAACACTGTCCCTGTCTGACTCGGGTTGGTGTGCTATGCCTCTGGGACCTTGTCTCCAATAACAGTCTCTTCTCAGGGCTTTAGGGATTTTATTAAACCAGTCTGGTTTCTCCTTCCTTGTAAAGTGAGGACTGGTTTTACCAGGGCCTTTAGGCTTCAAGCATTCAATAGCATCAATAAAGGTTTCATACCTGGAACTTTGCTGGCTTGACTCCACAGAGTTTTTCCTTTCAGCAACTTTCCTGTTGTAGCAATCTCTCTGCCTCTCAGCATTAGGCAGGGCTGTGCTTCTTGGCAGTTTGGTGAAACCTGGTATAGATTCTCTTTCCTCCCTTGATAAGAACTCAGGTTTATTATAAAATGCCTTTCCTTTCTTACTTGGTAAAACTGGGTAATTATTTCTCAGAGACTGTAAGCTTCTCACCAAACCATTCCCTTTGGCTTCTTGCTTAGGTCTCTCTCTTCTTAAGTCAGGAACTCTGTGAGAACAGGGCGTGGCAGAGCCTCTCACTTCAGAGCTGGCTCTAACAAACTTTCTTGGGACCGCTGCACAGTCAGCCTGGCCCTTCTGGATTTCACCCTTGTGAACCCTGTACCTGTGGGCTTGCTCCTCTAGGATTTCTTCACTGTTCCTTCTCAGGTCCTTCTCTTTCTCCTCTTTCTCTTTCCTTGGTGAAGCCGTGCTCCCCTGTGTAGCCATGCACCTCTTCCTCAATGCAGCTGGACCCTCTGTGTAGCCTTGCACACACCTCTTGCAAGCATTCAGCTCTGGCTTATAAGGAAATATTTCCTGCCTGACTTCCGGGGTCATTTCCAGGTGCAAGTCATTAGGCTTCTCCAGCTCATTAGCTCCTGAATGTTCCTTCCTGCTCCCTCTAGCTGTGCCTGGAGGTAATTGCACATCTAGATTCTTAAAAACAGGATTTCTTTTCAAGTTCTCAACTTTATCAATACCCACATCATGACACATCCCCCCTCTTAAAATATTACGGGCTGAATGTTCATCATTACAGCACGTAATCCTGGACCTGTTCTGTGCTGACGAAAATAAAGCTAACCTCTCGTGCCATCTTCGTAGAACATTTATGTGGTACACTTGTTCATGTCCTTTTCCATCCCATATCAAGTAGGATGCTGGACCAAGTGATTTGACCACGACATAAGGTCGTTTCCACCGGGCTTCAAACTTTGGAGTGGGGCCTGATATCAAGATGATTACCTTCTCACCCGTGGTTAGATGTCTAGGCTTGGTATCTCTATCATAGTATTGCTTTTGCTTTTGCTGACTGCCCTTCAGCTTTTCTTCAGCAAAACGTGAAGTCCTTCTTAATCAGCTTCTTAAATTTTTCAAAAACTGTGGTATCCCTATTTCATTCTCTTCAGGTTCCACCCATTGCTCTCTCAGAATATCGAGCACTCCTCTGGGTGATCTCCCATACATTAGTTCATAAGGCGATGTGCCTAATGAAGTCTGTGTCCTTTCTCTGCATGCGTATAGTATAAAAGGTAGCATTGTATCCCACTCTGCCATCTCTCCATCCAGCGCTCTTCGCAGCATCTGCTTGATGGTCTGGTTCATCCTCTCGACCAAACCGTTGCATTGGGGGTGATATGCGGCGGTTTTGAGATGCCTGATGCCAAAGGCATCCCAGACTTGGGCTAAATATTTAGACAAGAAGTTTGTGCCCCTGTCCGTTAAAACTTCTTGAGGGAATCCCACCTCGCAAAACAGCTTTATCAGCTCCAGGGCAATGGATTTGGCTGATATATTCCTCAAGGGCACCGTCCAGGGGAAACGTGTTGCCTGGTCCATTATGACCAATATATATTGGAAACCCCTAGGAGTTTTTATGAGGGGACCGACTATGTCCATGGCCATCCTTCTGATGGGATCTGTTATTGCTGGCATCGGCAGTAATGGCATCCCAGCTGGTTTTATGGAGGTCACCCTTTGGCAGGAAGTGCAGGATTCGCAGAAACATGAGACCTCCTTGAAGACTCCTGGCCAATAGAACCACTGGGTGATCATGTGCTAATCTTAGCACTGCAGACTTAAACGTGTTTGGGACTACTAGCTGTTTGCGGACATCTCTAGTCCGTGGGTCTATTCTTTCTCTATATAGGAGTCCTTCTTCCTTTATGAATCGAGGAAAAACATCTCTCTCTGTTTGGGCATATTCCAATGTGCATGCCAGCGCAGGGTCATCCCGTTGCTCTGCGGCAAATGAAGGGAACTTCTCTACAAGCTCCGCTGGAATCCAGGGTAGTTCCTCACCCGCTTCCAACTCTGCTCGGCCCCGAGAACGTCCCTTTCTCTCTTTTCGCTTTTCAGCTTTTGTCTTCCTATCCCTATCTGGAGGAATGTTGACTAAGTCATCATGGGATGGAAGGTCAGCTACACTTTCTTCCCTAGAACATGAGGGTTTTTCTGAGGCACTCGCCTGACTGCGAGTGGAGACAAAAACTTCTCTGGGGTTTAAACCTTTTTCTAGGCCTCTTTCAAACTGTGGCCAGTCCCTACCTAAGACCAGCTCCTTAGGTAACCTGGGCACTACAGCTATTTTTCTCTAAACCCAAACCTCTGACCAGTAATTTGTACACAGGGTAAAAGGTAGCAGCGCCATGCACACACTTTATCTTGACTCTACCCTCGGGTTGATCTGGGGCGGACGCCGCTTGCTCTTTGATAATGGACCAGAGCTTGCGCGAAATCATTGTCTGGTCCGCGCCAGAGTCAAGTAAAGCCTTGGCAGCTACTCCTTGTACCGTAACGTCAAGTACAAATCCCTCTGATACCAAGTGTCTGTGCTCCCCCATGAGCGCAGTGCGTACTCGGCACTCATTCATAAGGTGACCCAATTTTCCACAGCCAAAACATTTTTTTGAATGACTTTTATCTACATTCTTATCAGCCTTCATATTTTGAGTTTTAAACTGGGAGAGACTTCCTGATGCTTGCCTGAATGTCGCTACTGCTGTCTTTGCTACCTCCCCAGTACACTGGGTAGCTAATTCAGCCTCTAGATACCTTTCTGTTAAGGCAATAGCCTCTGCAGTAGTGCGACAATTCTGAAGAATAAGGAAGCTCTTTATTTTACTGGGTACTGCAGTCATAAACTGTTCAAGGATTATTACATCCATTAGCGCTTCTACAGATCTTTCATTGGGCCTTAGCCACTTCTCAGCCAAGCTCTTAAGCCTGTGTCCCAATGTTTTAGGCGTTTTGCCTACCTCAAGATGCACAGCACGTAGCTTGCGGTTATAGACAAGAGGAGTCAGGCCGAGACGTTCCCTAATGGCCTTTGTCACCTCATTATAATTTTTAGCCAACGAAGCGGGCATTGCCTTATAGGCTGATAGTGCCTCTCCAGTAAGGGATACTGCCAGTCTAATGGGCCATTGCTCCTCCGGCCAACCCACGGAAAGAGCAATTCTTTCAAAAGAGTCCAGGAAGTCATCTGGATCGTCATTCACTCCTAACTTCCCTAAAGTTAGAGTCTCGTAGGACCCTAGTCCTACCGGCCAGTTGCCCAGTCCTGAGCTCTGCTTCATGAGTCCAGCGGCTTCTTCCTGTGTCTTTTGTTGATGGCTCATCCAGGTTTCCAGCATCTGCAGGACTGGCTTTTGTTGCTCCTGCATTGCCAGGATTGCATGCTGCTGGGTTTGCGCAGCCAGTTCCGCCTGCTTGCTGAATTGTGCCGCCATCCAACTAAACATCTCGCGCTGCTCCATCGCGATGAGATCCATGGAAAGGAAAGAAAAACAAAAAACCAAGTGTGGCTGCACAACAAAAATCAGCCCTACACTTCCCTTTTTTTTTTTTCCAAATTTTCCCTTTAAACTTTCACTTGTATCCACACAAGTTATGCCCTTCTACCTGTTACCTGGTAGAGATGTAGACTCGAACTCTCAGCAAGGGTGGTGCTGTTCTGTGTTGTAGCACTCTCCAGCAACCTCGCCTTCTGTTCCGGATTCGCTGCTGTCTGGTCCACGTTTTTCTACTCCAATCCGGTTTCTTTTAACACCAGTCCGGGTTTTCCAACTCCAGTCTGGGTTTTACTTTTTTTTTTTTCAGACTGAATACTGGTAGTTTTTTTCTAATTTCTTTACAGTATCTCTTAGGATTATATCCACAATCCAAACAACTACGCCATTTGTCGTGGGGAGGCCATCTACGCCTATGGCAATCCACGGCAAAGATTATTTTTGCCGGGACTGTACAAATTTGTTGTTGACTGTGAACCGAGCTGATTTTAAAAAGTGCGGTATAGAAAAGACTTCAAATAAATAAATAAATAAATACGAACAAGAACAAGGCCTACCTCAAGGCTCTGCCCTATCAGCCCTTCTTTTAAATATATTCCTTCAGCCCATCTGCGCTATCTTTAAAAAATTCTATGTAGGTTACCACATTTATGCAAATGATATAATGCTATATCTTCCTTTTAACATCATAAACCTCATCCTCCACTAAATTACAGATTGTTTTAGTGAAGCATCAAAGTGGCTTAACAGTCATAACTTCCAAACCAACTTCAGCAAAACCGAGGTGCTATATATAACAAGGAACCAAGGTTTTACTCCTCCCCCAAAATTGTGTCTTAGTGAGACTGATCTTTCAGTAAAAAACAAGGTAAAACATATTGGGGCCATCTTTTTTAGACCAGACTCTCAGTATGACCACACACATAAAACTCACCACCAAAAAAAAAAATCTATTGTAAACTCAGAATGATACAACAACTAAGACCATTACTTCCAAACCATGAATTCAGATCAGTCCTCCAGGTGTTGATTAATGATGAGGCCGCCGGGCCGGTCCCGCGGCCGATTGTAACTCGGGCCCGGGCCCGGCCTCGGCCCTCGTCACGTGACCGGGGTGCGAGCGAAGGTGGGGGCCAGAGAGCAGGGAGATGGTTGCCATGGGATCGCTTTCCGCGGTTGCGAGAAGCGATCCTATTGGCTCCATCAAGCAAGGGGAGGGGGTAGAGAGTGCGAGGAGCCGCGTGGCTTGGCCTTTCCTGCGGCTCCTCGCTGACGGTCGGTGGTGTTTCCCGCCCTCCCTCCCTTGGTTTTAGGGTGAGGGGGTGGTGGGGGGGTGGGTTTGTTGCAGCTGGGGGGGGGTGGGGTATCAAGACAGCGCACGCCGAGGCGGCGGGAGTGCTAACTGCTTTAGGAGATGTGGGGAGTGAAGGGCTCCCCGGGGGTGGGGGCGAGACATCCCGGTTGGGGGTCTCGGCCCGGTAGGGGGGTGTGAGAGCCGGCCTTTGCTACTAGGATGGCGAGGCTGGCGGTGGGGGGGGGGGTTGGTGAGGAGGATGTTCCGCCTTGATAATATTTTGGCAGGCTTAGCATCGTCCGGTATGGGGTGGGGTTTGTGATACAGGTTGGTTGCCCATGTTGGGCGGTTATTACATGTATGCATTGGTAAATAAAGCTGCGACCAAGGTTGTACCATGTTAAGGTGTCTGTGTATTTATTATGTATAACAAAATATGTGTGGGGGATGTGAAGATGCGTTAGAGGGCGAGGTGGGCCTCCGGGTTACCTGAGTTACTCCACACTTCAAGTTTTGCAACAGCATCCTGCAAGATCTATCTAAACAAGCCCTAAACCAACTGCAGATGGCCCAGCATGTTGCTGCATGCGTTCTCTGGAATGTCCATATAACAGACTACATCACATCCATATTATATAACTTACAATGGCTTCCAATCCAAAGTTGTAAAAATTACAAATCGCTAATTACATCATTTAAACTTTTCAGAGATATAGCCCCTTCTTACCTCACTTCTCTCATCAAACCAACAAATGCACGAACAAACTGACAAAATAAGAGCAATCAATGATCTCTTCACATTCTGTACTGAACTCAAAACATACCTTTTTAAGCAGCCTTTTGGAAATACACTGGAACCTGTCAACGCTGACCAAACCTGATACCCCACCTAACATACTCCCCTCAGTAATCAGATGGCCCTTCACTCCCAACATAATTCCGCCTGATTCCAACAACTTTTCTATATATACAATATAAAAAGAGCATGTTCTGCAATTAGCAAATGTTTTGTAAATAGTGCAAGCCTAAGCAATAGTGCACACTCTATTTATGAAAACAAAACACTCTCTACACTCCTTAGTGAAGGCAAAAACATTAACTCATTGTAAATAAGTGGACTACAAATGCAGTCCCAAGTTTATTGTTTATAGTTACTTGAACAGTTCTAAGTAATTGATCTCGTTTTAATTTATATGCAGAACAAATCATCAGAGAAGCAGGATTGTATGAAGACAACAGAGGTGTGAAGATTGGTGGAAGACTCATCAACAACCTTCGCTATGCTGATGATACCACATTACTGGTTGAAAGTGAAGATGATCTGAAACATTTGCTTCTCACAATCAAAGAACATAGTCTCAAAATGGGCCTGCACCTTAATGTAAAGAAGACAAAGATCATGACAACTGCCTTAATCAACAGGTTCATCGTTGAAGGAGAAGAAATTGAAATCGTGAACAACTTTAACCTACTTGGATCAACTATCAATAAAGAAGCAACAAGCAGTCAAGAAATCAGACGACGCATTGCTCTTGGCAGAATGGCTATGAAAGACCTAGATAAGATTCTCAAGACCAGAGATGTCTCTCTCCATACAAAGATTCAACTTGTTCAAGCCATGGTATTTTCAATAACATCATATGGATGTGAAAGCTGGACAGTGAAAAAGATAGACAGGAAGAAAATTGATGCCTTTGAATTATGGCGCTGCCAGCGAATACTGTGTATTTATTTATTTATTTATTTAACAATGATTTATATACCGCATCTTCCATAGTTCAGTTGCGGTTCACAATAAACAACAGTTAACAAATCGGAGTTTGTTTTACATAAAACATCATATAACCAAATAACAATAAGATAAACAACTAGTGTTAATACAGAACAGTATAGAACAGTGTAAACTATATACATTATGTACAAATACACATTATGTGGGGCTTAAGCGTTATTCAAAGTACAGTATCAGCTATGAAGAATTGTATGTGTAGGTCATTTGGGATTTGTTAGATAAAAACTGGTTAGCCATTATCTAAGTCTATTGAGGGATGATCTGAGTTGTTGTAATGTTTAGAAAAGAGATAGGTTTTCACTTTTTTGCGGAATTCGATGATCTCGGTTAGCAATCTTAGATCATCTGGGAGGGAATTCCAGATTGTTGGAGCTGCATGAGAAAAAGCTCTATTGTTTGTGAGTTTATTTGCTTTTATGAAGTCTTTGGGAGTTTTTAGTTTATTTGTTTGTCCTTTTCTTTGAGTAGATTTTGAGTGCTCTTTGCTGATTAGGTTACTTAGGGTGACTGGGACCATGTCGTTTAGAGTTTTAAATGTGGTTATCAATGTTTTGTATACTATCCTACTTTGTATAGGCAGCCAGTGAAGGGATTCTAGTATTGGTGTTATATGTTGATGTGCGTGTACTTTCGTTATTATCCGAGCTGCTGCATTCTGGGCAAGTTGAATTCTTTTAATGTTTTGTTTTGTTATACCCAATAAAATTAGGTTAGCGAAGTCAAAGTGGGGGGTTATGATGGCTTGAATTATGCTGATGAAATCATGTAGTTGTTTAAGGATTTTGAGTTTGAAATAGATTTTCTTTGTGGTGTTTCTAATGTGGGTGTCTAATGTAAGGTGTTTATCTAGAATAACACCTAGATATCTTACTTCATTTTTTATTTTAATTTCTTGGTTTTGAAGTGTTATGTGTGTAGGTGGAGTATAGGATTGGTTTTTGGTGACGATTAGCACTTCAGTTTTGGAGTGATTTATTTGGAGATTGTGGGTATTTAGCCAGGATGTGACTTCATTGAAGCAATCTGACAGAGTTTGCATCGGTAAGTTGGGAATCGTGAACGGAATGTACATCATGATATCATCTGCGTATAGATGATAGAGTACACCAAATTTTTTAAAAATATTGCAAACAGGTTTTATGTATATGTTAAATAGGAGTGCTGATAACGCTGATCCTTGAGGTAAACCGGTTTCCAGTTTGTATGAATCAGAGGTTTGGTTACCTATTCGTACATTTTGTGTCCTATTATCTAGATAAGAGGAGAACCATTTATGAACTGTGGCATTTATTCCTATTTGATTCAGACTATTGAGCATTATGGTATGGTGGACGCTATCAAAAGCAGCTGAAATATCAATAAATAATAGAATGAATGCTTGTTTGTGATTGTCGATTCCTCTTAATAGCGTATCTGTTAGAGCTGTGAGGAGTGTTTCCACTCCATGCTTTGGGCGAAAACCATATTGCTGTTCGTCGAGTGGGTAAGATGAGTCTAGGTGCTCCTGCGTCTGTATTTGTACTGTTTTTTCTATTACTTTTGCTAAGAATGGTATACTTGAGATGGGTCTATATGATTTTGGTGAGGTTTTATCAAGGGTGCTGTTCTTGAGAATTGGTCTTATTTGTACGTGTTTAAGTGTGGGTGGGAGGTAACCTTGGAGTAGTGAGAGATTGACAATGGGGAGTATGAATGAAAGAAGGATTGGGAGAGTGTTTTTTATCCAGATTACTGGGCAAGGATCTAGGTAAGAGGTAGTGGTGTTTAGGTTGAGTATGGTATTTTTTAGTGATGTTTTGGTTATAGGGTGAAATTCTGACCATACGTCTATCGGGTGATGAGGTTTGTGGAAAGAGTCTGGAGTCGTGAATTGTAGTTTTGTTTTGTTATGGTAATAGTTAGCTAATGTTTGTGCTGAGATGTCAGTGATTTCCTTGCTGGAAGTTTGTGAGTTATTAGTTAGGTTACTAACAATGGAGAATAGTTCTCTTGGTCTATTATAAGAATTTGATAGGATGCTGGCATAGTAGTTTTTCTTTGTGTTGTCTAGGGTTTCCTTGTATAATGTGAGGTGGTTATAATATAATTCTTTGTGGATGGTGGATTTGGTTTTGCGCCATTTGGCTTCTAGTTTTCTTAGATCTCTTTTCATATGTTTTAAAGTACTGTTGAACCATGGGGTGATTTTGATTTTAGTATTGGTTGGCTTTTTATTATTTTGGTTAATTGTGGCTGCATTATTGATGGTGGTATGCCAGTTTTTGACTGCGTCATCTAAATCTGTTGGAGATGATGAAAGGTGGGGTATTGTAGAGTCTAGAAATTCAGTTTCAATGAATTTCTTAAATTTTATAGTTTGGTCATTTCTTGTGTGTTTTATGACACCGATAATGTTGTAAGTGAAGTTTATTTTAATTAGATGATGATCAGACCAGGGTATTTCAGTACATTGTAAGGAGTCTGGGTTGAAAAGTTTAAATAGTGAATGAGGAAGGAGGACAAGGTCAAGTGTACCACCTTTAGTGTGAGTTGGTATGTTTATAATTTGATGGAAGTCTAAGTCAGTTATGGTTTCCAGGAAGAGGTTGGAATCAGTATTTGCAAGTGATGGGAGGTTGAAATCTCCTAGGATAATTAGGGGGTTTTGTTCTGTTGATGAATTAAGGAGTTCAATTAGTGAGTGAAGACTGTCTGCGTTTTGGTTAGGAGGTCTGTATATTAAGCAGATTCTCAGTGTCCGATTTCTATTATTAGAGTGTCAATGTTATTGGAGGTGTTAGATAGAATTTTCTTGGCTTTTAGGTTTATTTTTGTCATAATCAGTACACCACCACCTTTTTTGTTAGATCTATGTGTGTGGGTAATATCGTAATTTAAGTTGTCAAGTTGGTTTAGAAGGACTGTATCAGTATCAGAGAGCCATGTCTCTGTAATACATAGAATATCAGGTTTTAAGTCAGATAACAAGTCATTAATAATTGGGAGCTTATTTTTCAAAGATCGTGCGTTTATAAGGATGCACGATAATGACATTGCATGTTGAGGGGGGTTTGAGTGGACTGTGTGTTGTGAGATAGTCTGTTTTATTTGAATGAGTCTGTGGTAGTTTATTTTTGATTGGTTGTGAGGGTGATAGTGTCCAATAAGTAGATTGTTTCGATTGGATGTATGGATTATAGGGATTGTCATGTGGTTTTTACTGTTGAGACTTAGAGTTAGGTCGATTAGGATTGTTAGAGATATGAAGAGGTAAGAAACTTTTAGTAGCATGGTGTTTGTTTGTATCATTATGGTGTATGTTGGTAGTTTGTAGGAGAATTTGATGTGAGCTACTGTTAGTAGAGTTATGCAGTTATATACAAGGTTGGATAATTTGAGAAGGCAGTAAGTCACTGACAAATGAGGCTATGCAGGGTTAAGGGAAAGCTGCTAGAGGCAATATTAAAAATTGAATGAGTGCTACTGACAACAGTATTGGATTTAGTGATAGCTACTGGCTACAGTAGTGAGTAGGGATGCTACTGACAACAGTAATGATGCTACTGACAACAGTATGCTACTGACAACAGTATTGACATATATGATAGTTACTGACAACAGTATAGAATGAAAATATGTTACTGATAGGATTATTAATGTAATATAGGGGCGCTACTGACAACAGTAAATAGTATATTCAGGAAATTGTATAACAGCTGACAATGAAACCTGATCTAGTTTAACGGTATAAGTATTATAAGAAGATAGGCTGCTGACAACAAAACTGTAGGAAAGCTACTGACAACAGTAAATGGTGAATTAAGGACAGTATATGACTGTAAACAATGAGACCTGATCTGGCTTATCAGTATAAACAGAGTCGTAAAGTAAGATCAAGATCTAGGTTGTGAAAGTCAGATAACTAGAGATTGTTGAGGGTATACTTGCTGCGGTGGAAGATCTGTAGATGGGGTGAGGTACGCGAGCTCAACCCTGGGGGAGCTCAGCTGTACTTAGGTGTAGATGCGGATTCGACGTTGCATATTTCTTCGTTGTTTCAGTGCAAAAGGGTAGACTAAGCGCCTTAGCCTAAGGGCCGTGCCAAAGGGCCCTCTTGCGCGGCCCTCAGGCACGGGCACGCAAGCGCGGGCACGCTTAGAGGTTCGCTCTTTTCAGGCCCACAGAGGGCAGTCCTGATAGGTCGGAAGAGCGGCTGGAGGCGGAGCGCAGGATCGCCGGTGGAGTCGGTGGTGCTTGATCACACGTGAGGGCCTGTCTCTGCCCCGATTGGGCAGTGGAACGGCGGGAAAAAGCTGCTGGTCCCGGTTTGAAGCAGCCCCAGCTGCTCTATCTCCGGCTGAGAGAGCTGCTGCGGGCTGAGCTGGGCAGCGAAGAGGACCCTGTGCTGGGAAGGAGCTCTTTTATAGGGCCTGCCTCTGCCCTGATTGGGCAGCCGAACGGCGGGAAAAAGCTGCTGGTCCCGGTTTGAAGCAGCCCCAGCTGCTCGATCTCCGGCTGAGAGAGCTGCTGCGGGCTGAGCTGGGCAGCGAAGAGGACCCTGTGCTGGGAAGGAGCTCTTTTATAGGGCCTGCCTCTGCCCCGATTGGGCAGCCGAATGGCGGGAAAAAGCTGCTGGTCCTGGTTTGAAGCAGCCCCAGCTGCTCGATCTCCGGCTGAGAGAGCTGCTGCGGGCTGAGCTGGGCAGCGAAGAGTTGTATACCATGGACTGTCCGAAGAACAAACCAGTCGGTACTAGAGGGGATCAAACCTAAGCTTTCTTTAGAAGTTCAGATGACAAGACTTCAACTTTCATACTTTGAACCCATCATGTGAAGAGAGAGATCATTAGAGAAAGACATCATGCTTGGCAAGATAGAAGGTCAGCGCAAAAGAGGAAGGCCAGCAATGAGATGGATCGATACAATAACAGCAGCTATGGGTACCAGTCTGTCAACAATGAGCCACCTGACTCAAGACCGAACACAATTTAGAATAGCTATCCAGAGGGTCGCCATGAGTCGACTCCGACTCGACGGCACTTAACAACAACAACAACAACAACAGATGACAGGTGACAGTAAACAAAACTCACTCAGATGAAAGGAAGGTGATTAGCAGTGTGCCCCAGGGTTTGATCCTGGGACCGGTACTGTTCAATGTATTTGTGAGAGATATTGCTGAATGCTATGAATGGCTATGAAGGACCTAGACAAGATTCTCAAGAGCAGAGATGTCTCTCTCCATACAAAGATTTGACTTCTTCAAGCCATGGCATTTTCAAAAACATAATATGGATGTGAAAGTTGGACAGTGAAAAAGATAGACAGGAAGAAAATTGATGCCTTTGAATTATGGTGCTGGTGACAAATACTGTGTATACCATGGACTGCCCGAAGAACAAACCAGTCAGTACTAGGGGAGATGAAATCTAAGCTTTCTTTAGAAGCTCAGATGACAAGACTTTGACTTTCAAACTTTGGATACATGATGCGAAAAGAGAGATCATTAGAGGAAGACATGATGCTTGGCAAGGTAGAAGATCAATGCAAAAGAGGAAGGCCAGCAATGAGATGGATCGATACAATAACAGCAGCTATAGATGCCAGTCTGTCAATAATGAGCCATCTGACTGAAAACCAAACACAATTTGGGAAAACTATCCGGAGGGTTGCCATGAGTCAACACTGACTTGACGGCACTTAACAACAACAACAACAACATTGCTGAAGGACTGAATGGAAAAGTCTGTCTTTTTGCAGATGACATAAAAATTTGCAATAGAGTGGACTCCTCCGAGGGAGTAAATAATATGAGGAAAGATCTACAAAAGCTAGAAGAATGGTCTAATGCTTGGCAGTTAAGATTTAATGTGAAGAAGTGCAGTGCTATTCACTTGGGAAGCAGAAATCCAAGAAAACTGTATGCGATAGTAGGTGGAAGGTTGGTATGCATGGACCAGGTGAAGGACCTCGTAGTGATTGTTTCTGAGGATCTCAAAATGGCAAAACAGTGTGACAATATGGTAGTTAAAGCCAAAAGGATGCTGGGTTGCATAGAGAGGAATTATCAGCAGAAAGGAAGAGGTACTAATGCCACTGTACAAGTCACTGGTGAGGCCTCACTTGGAATATTTTTTTCAGTTTTGGAGAACATGTCTCTCAAAGGACATAAAAAGTCTGGAAATAGTTCAGAGGAAGGTGACCATGTGATTTGAAGCCTGCATCAGAAGACTTATGAGAAGAGACTTGAAGACCTAAAAATGTGCACTCTGGAGGAGAGGGGAGATATGATTCATACCTTTAAATACTTAAAGAGTATTAATGAACAAACAAACCTCTTCCAAAGATGGGGAAGCTGTAAAATTAGAGGGCATAACATGAAGCTGCAAGGGGGTAAACTGAAATGCAATGTCAGGAAATACATTTTCACTTAAAGGGTGGTGTATGCTTGGAATGCCCTCCGGATGGAAGTGGTGGGGTCAAACATAGTGACAAAATTCAAAATGGCATCGGACAGATACAGTGGACATTTTTATAGCAACAAATCAAACCCTGCTGCACCAGGGTTTGAAGTCACATAAGTCTTTTTCTTCATTTAAAATGAACAACTATAAATCTTTTATTTTAAGTGAGGGAATCGTTGAATATTCTCTTTTACCTCAAACTGCCTCTATTATTCTATGCAGTTACTATTCCATATAAGTAGGTAATCATACACCTGTTGAACTGAGTTTGAATAATTTTCCTGTAAGAAAACACCTATATTAGTGTGATAATCTCAGATATCTAGCGGATCATTTACAATAAAGAGAGAGTTACATTTTCAAGTCACAGCGATCCCCATTCTCATTTCTTTAAATTATCCCAAATGAACCTTAAACCCTGAATATTGTCCAAATTTCTGCTTTGTTTGAATCAAAGGGGGGATAGAACTATGTGGTGATTAAAAAAAAATCATAACTATGTGATCAGAGTATAATGCTAGCTTATGTTTCTCTCTGTCTCCAATATCCCTGAATTGTACAAGGGTATCAGATGGGCAAAATGACTTTTATGGGTTAGCTCACATCTTGAGGGCAATTAGGAGAATTTATTGCATTTCTGGATTTATTTGTCCACTTAATTGGCTTTGAAAATTGTCCATAGTCTGTTTTGCATTCTTCTGTTTAGAGATGTAAATGCACACTTTCATCATTATACTTTGAAAAGAAAATAATATATACCTTCAGGTTTGTATTGTTAGATGTGTGAAGTTTGTGATTGAAATGGCAATGTTATATATGCTTTCTGCTTTAGATGTACAAGCTACAAACAGAAATGATCCTACCATTATCTATCCATTTCTTCTGTTTGAGTTGGAGGCCTGTAGACTGCACCAGTATGGATTAAAGCCGCTGAATTGCAGGGGATGTGGGGAAAAGAAGAAACACTGTGGATTGTGTTGGAAAGAGGAGATGCCACTCTCACCCATACTGGTGTGGTCTACAGGCATCCAACTCAAATGGAAGAAAGGGATAGAGACTTGATCACTGATACTGCAAAAGCAGCAATGAAGGGAAAATGGACCATATTGGCTGACTTTAATCTACCAGATGTGGCTTGGAGTATTCCTTCTGCAAATCTAGAAAGAAATAAAATGATTGTGGATGCCTTCCAGGAAGCACTGCTCAGACAAATGGTGATGGAAATAACCAGGGAAAGTTTGATGCTGAATCTAGTACTCACCAATGGAGATAGCGTGTCGAATGTCCAGGTGGGTGCCTATGTGAACAGCAGCATTCATCACACAATGTGGTTTGAAGTAAAAGGCAAGGCAGAGTTCAATCACAGCAAACTCAGAGTCCTAGATTTCAAAAATGCTGACTTCAGTAAAATGGAAAAGTACCTAAAGGCGAAGTTGGCAGGGTGGAAGAAGATAAGGGAAATCAAACAAAGGCATAGTGCACAGAGAGGTGGGTCAAATCCTAAACAAAAGCATAGAGAAAAGTGACTTACATAGAGTGGCGGGTGCAACCCTAACAAACGCATAGAGGGGGTGACCTGTATGGATCAGTGGGTACAACTACTCTAGCCACCTTATTGGCCAGACTAGATTGTTCTTTATCTGCCATCATATAATGTTACTATGTTATGATTAATTATAATTGAGCTAAACTTCTATTTGATATTTGTAGAATTGACCAATCTTTGTTTAAAAGAAAAGGCAAGATCTCAGGAATAATGAAGCAATTTTAAAAGGCTGTGAGATGCCTACACATGTACAGTAAATAAGTGCTGAATTTAGAACCAATGCTATTTATACATTAATATAAGAACATAAGATATGCCATACTGGGTCAGACCAAGGTCCATCAATCCCAGTATCCTGTTTCCAATAGTGGCCAATCTAGGTCATAAGTACCTAGAAGTTTCCCCAAAAGACACAGAGTCCACAATGCTTGTATTGGGTCAAACAATGATATCCTGGGTCCCTTTTAATAATGGTTTATGGACCTTTCCTCCAGGAACTTGTCCAAACCTTTTTTTTTTAAACCCAGCTACACTAACAGCTTTTACTATATCCTCCGGTAACAAATTCCAGAGTTTGATTACATGTTGAGTGAAAAAGTATTTTCTCTTATTAGTCTTAAATAGGTTACCCTATAGCTTCATTGCATGCCCCCTAGTCTTTCTATATTCTGATGAAGTAAACAATCGATCTGCGTTTACCCGTTCCACTCCATTCATTAATTTATAGACCTCTATAGATATCTTTTCCAGGTTGAAGTACTCTAACCTTTTTAGTCTCTATTCATAGGGGTATTCTTCCATCCCCTTTACCATTTTGGTGGCTCTTCTCTTTTCTAATAACTCTACATCCATTTTAAGATACGGCAACCAGAATTACACACAATATTCAAGGTGCGGTCGCACCATGAAACACTACAGAGGCATTATAATATCCTTTATTTTATATTCCATTGCACCTTGTTTTATTTTCCTTATGATACCTAGCATTCTATTTGCTCTCTTGGCAGCCGCTGCACACTGGGTGGAGGGTTTTAACAAATTATCCACGATGACACCTAAATCTTTTTCCTGGGTGGTGGTTTCTAATGTGGAACCTTGTATCGTGTAACCATAATTTGGATTGTTCTTTCCTAGGTGCATAACTTGGCACTTGTCCACATTAAATTTCATCTGCTATTTGGATGCCCAGCCTTCCAATTTATCAAGATCCTCTTGCAATTTTCCACAATCCTCATGGGTTTTAAAAACTTTAAATAATTTTGTGTCATCTGCAAATTTGATAACCTCACTCGTTATTCCCTTTTCCAGGTCATTTATGAATATATATAGAAAAGCAGCGGACCGAGGACAGATCCCTGCGGTACTCCACTATTGACCTTTCTCCTTTGGGAAAATTGGCCATTTAGCCCTACCCTCTGCTTTCTATCTTTTGACCAGTTCCTGATCCACAAAACTACACTGTCTCCTATCCCATGACTTTTTGGTTTTGCCAAAAGTCTCTGATGAGGGACCATGTGAAGGGCTTTCTGAAAGTCCAGATACACTATATAAACTGACTCACATTTGTCTACCTGTTTATTCACACCTTCAAGAAAACATAACAGATGAGTAAGACAAGATCTTCCTTGTCTAAAGCCATGTTAGCTTTCTCCCATTAAGCCATGACTATCTACATGTTCAGTAATATTGTTCTTTATTATGGATTTTGCCATTTTTCCCAGTACTGACATCAGGCTCACCGCTCTGTAGTTTCCTGGATCACCCCTTGAACCCTTTTTAAAAATTGGCGTTACATTTCAGATTATTTTAATGATAGTTCACAGATTACTAATAGCAGGTCTGCAATCTCATATTTCAGTTCTTTCAACACCCTTGGATGTATACTATCCGGTCCAGGAGATTTGCTACTCTTCAGTTTATCAAATAGTTGTAATATATCTTCCCGGTGTATGAATATTTCTTTCAATTCTTCTGCAGTATCACCTTTAAATACCACTTCAGTCAAGGGTAACATCCCTACATCTTCCTCAGTAAAGGCAGAAGCAAAGAATTCATTCAGTCTCTCCACTATGGCCTGGTCTCCTCTTAGTGACCTTTTTACCCCTCTATCATCTAATGGTTCAACTGACTCTTTTACAGGTTTTTTGCTACAAATGTACTTGAACAAGTCTTTATTACGTGTTTTTGCTACCACAGAAAGCTTCTTCTCAAATTCTCTCTTTGCCTGCCTTATCAATGCCTTGCATCAGTGCTTGTGCTGTTTCCATTTTTCGTCATTTGATTCTTTTTTCCATTTCCTGAAAGATGTTTTTTCGGCAACAACAGCCTCTCTGACCTCACCTTTAAACCATGCTGGCAGTTTTTTAGACTTTCTTCCACTTTTCTTAAAGAATGGAATACAGCTGGTCTGGGCTTCCAAGATAGTATTTTTAAACAACATCCAAGCTTGATGTAAGTCTTTAACCTTTGCAACCACTTCTTTTAGTTTTTTCTTAACTATTTTCCTCATTTTATCATAGTCTCCTTTTCGAAAGTTAAAGGTATTACTGTGGCTTTCCTTACCATCCCTACTCCATTAATTAAATCAAACACAATCATGCTATGATCGCTAATGCCAAGTGGCCCAACACCCTTATCTCTTGCACCAGATCCTATGTTCCAATAAGGACGCGGTCCAAAATAGCTTCCTCTCTTGTTGGTTCATGAACCAGCTGCTCCAAGAAGCAGTCATTTATTTCATCTAGAATCTTTATCTCCCTAGCATGTCCTGCCGTGACACTGACCCAGTCAATACCGGGGTAATTGAAATCACCCATTATTATTACTGTTCTGTAACTTTTGTTAGCTTCCCTGATTGCTTTGAGCATTTCATCATCTATTTGTTCATTCTGGCCAGGTGGTCGATAGCACAACCCCATTGCTATTGCCTTCCCATTTTTACATGGAATTTCAATCCATATAGATCCTATAGTGAATTTTGTTTCCAGCAAAACTTTAATCCTTTGTGACTCAATGCCCTCTCTAACATAGAGCGCAACCCCTCTACCAAATTGATCATCTATATCATCATGATGTAGTTTGTATCCAGGTATCACAGTGTCCTACTGGTTGTCCTCCTTCCACCATGCCTCTGAGATACCAATCATATATAACCTCTCATTTAGTGCTATATATTCTAACTCGCCCATCTTATTTTTTTAAACTTTTAGCATTTGCATACAAGCATTTTAGAGACTGTATTTTATTCATATTAATCTGGTTATCGGTAGGCATGGGTAATTTGGAATCTTTAAGCTCTATCTGCTCCATACTCAAGGGCATTTGGGCTACTTTTGTCTTTATTGGAACCTCTCTGCTGATATGCCCTAACTTCATTCTTTTGGTAGTATCCTTAAAGGATTCATTGTTATGAACCATGCACTCTTGGGCAACTATCGGCTCTCCCTTATTATCTAGTTTAAAAGCTGCTCTATCTCCTTTTTAAAGGTTATGTCAGCAGCCTGGTTCCATCCCAGTTAAGGTGAAGCCCATCCCATCAAAAGAGCCCCTTCTTTCCCCAGAATGTTCCCCAGTTCCTAACAAATCCAAAACCCTCATCCTTGCACCATCATCTCATCCACGCATTGAGACTCCAGAGCTCTGCCTGCCTTTTGAGTCCTGTGCATGGAACAGGAAACATTTCAGAAAATGCTATCCTGGAAGTTCTGGATTTCAACTTCCTGCCTAAAAGCCTAAATTTAGCCTACAGAACCCCTCTACTGCATTTTCCTATGTCATTGGTAATGACATGTGCCAAGACAGCAGACTCCTCCCCAGCACTATCTAAGACTTTATCTAGGTGGTGTGTGAGGTCTGCTACCTTCTCACCAGGCAGGCATGTTACCAGGCGATCCTCATGTCCACCAGCCATCCAACTATCTCCATGCCTAATGATCGAATCACCAACTATAATGGCTGTCCTAACCCTTTCCTCATGGGCACATGGCCCCGGAGAAATTTCTTTAGTGCGAGAGGGTTTTTCATCACCTGGAGGATAGGTCCTAGCTACAGGATCAGTTCCTACCACACCAGGGTGATTATCTCCTGTCATGTGACCTCTCTCCTCCATGGCAACAGGGATGCTGCCAGGCTGGAGGTGGGACGTCAGTACTATATTCCTGTAGGTCTCAAATATATATATATGATCCACAGCGAGATCTTGAACCTGTGACCATCCACCCATATAAACAGTGGCATTGTGTATTGCGCCACAGAGCTGCCATATACCAGTGGATATTGAAATACTATAACACAGCTTCTAGACATTAATGAAGGAGGCATGTTGGGAGCATGTTCAAGGGTGTTCCATCCCTTTATATGTGTTCAACATATTTTTGAAAGTTCATGCACATTGAAGGAACCAAATCTTTATGATGGTATTTATATTTGCTTTTTACATTGTGCACAACATCCCTCAAAATTGTCTTTGTTGATCTGTGCTTACTAAGATGCTTTTGGAGAAGATTTGCAGCTGGTGTTCCTTTGACTCTCTTTATTATCATTGCTCCAATCTCTCCCTTTAATAGCACTTTAAAGCCCATTCTATCCTCCTGTCTCATCATTTTCTCTCTCCCTTCTCCCCCTCTTTCTCTCTTCTCCTCCTTTCCAGTCCTTTCTAATCTCCTCTCTAATCTCTCTTTCTCACTTTTCCCCCTCCTTTCATCTGCCATTTCCTGATGTGTTTGTCTTTTGTTGATTTGACTGTGTGCCTTTCGGCGGCTGTGTGAGTGGATGTATGTTAGACTGTGTGTGGCTGTGGCACAGGTGGTGGGCTCCGGGGGTAATGTTCATGGGATGTGTATATGCTAGTGGTAGGCTCTTAGTTTATCATGTTACCTAAATGATTGAATACTAAGAACATGATAGGCAAAATGTGTAGTCAATAAAATAAAGCATTCACATGTTTAATCTGAAATCTAAATGCTTAGTGTGCATGATAATGAGCAAATTAAGCCTGAGCTCTGCAGTCCACACTATTTACTTTCTTTGTGCTATTTTGTGCATGGATAGTGACATATGCATTAGTTTTCATGCAAATTAAAAAATCAATGAAAATTGTGTTTTTCAGTTCATTCTGGGGCCAACTAACTGACAGTATATGCTTGGAAAAATGTCCTTAATTATCATTCATTATTCTCATACTCATCAAGCACATAGGAGCTGTCAGACACACTGGAAGCAATCTTGGAGGAGGAGAAATTCAAGGAGGGGTGACCAGCAGTCAGCATGAAGCACTTCAGCCAATCATGCTGCAAATCATTGACAGGCAGCCATAGAAATGTATCTCAGCCCGAATTATGAAAATCTTAAGGGTGATGAAGTCACAGCAGTGTCACAAGAAATAGCCCAGCCTAAGCCCCAAATGACTATTTTATGTCTGATTTTCAGAAAATGAGGAAGGAAGGGGTGCTGGGGGTTAGGATTGCAAATGAGAAAAAAAAAAGGAGTGAAAAAACAGCACCATCATCTGTCTTTGAGGGAGTGGGGAAGGGGTCCTTAAGGCTTACGACTGCTTCCCCCCCCCCCCCCCCAGCATGAATAGAATAGAATGTTATGTGTCCCTATTGCAACTGTACCTGCCTTTGCTTTTACCACTAAGGAGTGGAAAGATTTTGTAGGCTTCCTCCTCTTATCTGTTCCTCTAGGGACTATCTCTCTGGAGTCGGGGCATACATCAGGAATGTCAACGAGGTTCTAGGAAAATTATACCTTTAAAGTTTTCCGATTTTTTTATTGCCCTAAGCATTGGTGTAACATGTGCACTTTATTTGTACAATACAAACAGTAGCAGTGGGGCAGGATGGCTCTTTATCAAATCTATCTATTCTATTACACAACTATAGTGAAATAATTCTTGTAACAATCTTGTTCACCTATTGTCTGTAGCATCAGGTATGGGGGTGGGAGGATACCTTTATGTATCTATCTCTTCCATTCTATGTTTATAGAATACAGCTAAACAAATCTAAAAGTTAAAGATAAACTAAGACAGGCAGTCCCTGCTCTCAAGACTTGGAAATTCATTCCAATGGGAACATTAGTCAGCAAGCATAGTTCCCCTCACCCCGGTCCGTTGAAGAGTGTGAGCAGGCAGGCAGGGTAACTGGGAACTGCATGTCTTATGCTATATGGGTAACTCTGGGTCAGTATCTGAGGGAACACACTTCAGGTCTGTACAGGCCTGATGGTTGGCACAAGATGCTAAAAGACAGACTTCTCCTAATCCTAATAACTGGGTATCCAGTATGATAGAAGTATTAGCTTGGCAAAATATTGCCTATCTTTAGTCCGTTGAAGAGTATGAGCAGGGAAGCAGGGTGACCCCAGGGCTAGTAACTTGAGATTAAGATACTCCAGGGTTACAAAGGCCTTCTGGTTGCCACAGTGTACTGAAAACAGGCAGTCTCTTCTCTCAAGAACTGGTAGTCCAGTCTGATAAGAGAATTAGCCAGGCAAACACATTCCCCCCCGTCCCCAGTCCATTGAAAAATATGAGTAAGCAGGCTGGGTAACTGATCATTGCAGAGCAAATGCCAAGATGGGCAGGTGACCCTGAGTCCACTATCTGAGGGAGCATACTTGGGGTGATGATACTCTAGGTCTGCACAGGCATGCTGGTTGCCACAAGGTGCTAAAAGTCAGGCAGTAACTGCTGACAAGAGCTTGTATTCCAATCTGAGCATATCATAATGCTCCAGAAGGGTATGTATATGGTTTATTAAAATTTGATATACCGCCCTTCAGATTATCAGGGCAGTTAACAATAATATATAAAATCCATAATAATAAAAGAAAACAGAAAAGAACTCCAATAAAAACAAGAACAAAGGTTACAGAGGTCGGGGGGGGGGGGAGAGATATAAACACAACCTCAATCAGTCACTGGGGAAAGAAAATATCACTGAGTTAAAAGCGTTTCTAAACAAGTGAGTCTTCAACATGTTCTTAAATCCAGAATAGGAAAGCTTTTGCCTGATGTCTACTGGCAGAGAATTCCAGAGATATGGGGCTAAAAAGTCAAAAGTGCTGTGTCTGGTAGATTCCAGACAAACCTGGGATGGAGAAGGTAGGTGCAAAAAAAGACCATGAATAGTCCGCAATAAGTAAGGAGGTGCATGTAGAATAAGAGAAGAAGATAAATATTGAGGAACACCTGAGTGAAGGATCTTATGTGTGAGAGTGAGGAATTTATACTGAATACGAGATGTGACTGGAAGCCAGTGGGCATGGATGAAGAGAGGGGGCACATGGTCAAACCTACTGGCATGGAAAAGCAAACGAATGGCTGCATTCTGAATGGATTGCACATGCTTGAGTTGAAGCTGAGAAATGCCTGCATAGATTATATTACAGTAATCAATTTTTTAAATTACCAATGCAAGAAGTAGTATGAGAAGAGAAGATTTGGAAAGATATGCACAAATTGGGCGAATTTGATGGAGAGATGGTACATTTGGTATGTTTGGAAAATTAAATGGTTGTAGAAGGAAAGAAGGGAGGGAATGTGAGAGCAGTGCTGGAACAAGTACACAGAAAGAGGCAGATTGTTAGCATGGTATTCTTATGGGCTCTTCAAATCTGCTGATAAAACAAAGATAGATAAGGGTAAGGAAGAGCTGCATCTGTGAAAGAGCAAGTGTCTGGTACCACCTCCACAGAAGCACAAAGCAGCAAGTGAAGGAACGCAGCAGGTGCATCAAACTTTGTGCTGAAACGTGTGTGGAGATGGTCTTGACAGATACAGAATCCAAACAATCTATATGGGAGCCACAGTCCTGATTAAGAGGAATGTCAAATTGCACCTTGACAACTTGCCTATACATGTTACATCTTATGAACTCCAGAAGCAAGCTCTCTTTGGCACAACGCAAGTATTACTTCAAACTTTAGCAGTGAATTTGAGAGTCTGAGATCATACTCCACATACCCTGACTTAGGAGTGAGGTTCATGACTGTTCTGGTATGGGTAAAACTAACTCATTTAGAGAAATTGCCATGTAGGATTTACAATGAGTCATCCATTACACAGGTACACTACCAAAAAACTGCCTCCAGTTTTGCAACTGATTCCTATAGATTTTGGGGTGCTGAATCCAGGAAAAATAGCCAAAATGTTCCATCACGTCACGTTTTCTTGCAAAATTAGATTTATTACCCATATAAGGAATGTTCACATAATTTCTTTTTAGCCGACTGCAGTTTATTTTCTTGGCCCAAAATAGAGGTGGTAATGGTTAACTAACTAGAAACACTCCCTCATGATATTTTAGAGTGTTTTGTATTCATTTTATACATTAACAGGACAATTGGGAGGCGGGGGCTAAATCCAGTACTCGCGCTGGCGCATGTTCTTTCCTGTTCGCCTCGCCTCGTTCGCTCGCTCAAACACGGTGGTTGCGACATGAACGTTCCTGTCAAATTTCAGTTTCTTGCAAGTTCATTATTACCTTTTGTTTGCTCAGTCGTAATCCAGCTTTATTCCGAAGTGGTTCACTACAGTTGTAGTTTGCAGTGCTGTGTATTTGTGATGGCTCACAGAGCCAGAGGTTGCGTCAACTCTCCGGACAGTTTTTTGTTTTATTTGTGGGGAATATACCGTGAAAAAGCGGCAGAGGAACATTTCTGCATTTATTAAAAAAGTATATTTCGCCTATTTCGGTTTGAAGTTAGGCGATCAAGACAAACCGTGGGCTCCTCACAAAGTGTGCAAGACATGTGAGGAAGATCTACGCTTATGGATGAAAGGTAAAAAACAAGCATTTCGTTTCGGAATACCTATGATGTGGCGTGAACAAAGAGACCACAGCAGTGACTGCTATTTTTGCTCTTGCACTGTGAAGGGATACAACTTAAAAAATAAGAACGTAATAAGTTACCCCAACCTTCCCTCAGCAATTAGGCCTATGCCTCATAGCAACGAAGTACCTGTGCCTGAACCACCAAAATCTTTGGATCATATTTGTGTGGACGGTTCTGATCATGATGAGACTCATCAGAAGGGTTTTCCCGATGAGTCCAGTACTTCTGAGTTTGAAACTGAACCAGATCCGAAACCTGAACTTTCCTCTCAAGCTGAATTGAATGATTTAGTCCGGGATTTAGGACTCCCAAAAGATGCTGCCCAACTGCTAGGTTCTCGGCTTAAACAGAAAAATCTATTGTCACCAGGAACAACTTTTTATTGGTACCGCAACCGCGAGACACAATTTTTGAAGTATTTCAGCAAAGAGGAAGATTTGGTATTTTGCAATGATTATATACGGAGTGATGGAAAAGTTTAAACTCAAGTATGATCCTGCTGAATGGCGGCTGTTCATTGATTCGTCAAAAGACAGCATAAAAGGTGTTCTTCTTCATAATGGCAACACATTCGCTTCAGTTCCTATTGCTCACTCTGTTATTCTCCAAGAAAAATACGAGAATTTGGCCCTGATTCTTCAGAAGATTCGTTATGATGAGCATAAGTGGATGATTTGTGGAGACTTTAAAATTCTATCCATGCTATTAGGGCAGCAATCCGGTTTCACCAAATATCCCTGCTTCCTTTGCTTGTGGGATAGCTGAGCCCGCGACCTACACTGGGGGAAAAAAGACTGGCCAATTCGGGAGTATTTGAGACCCGGTGAGAAAAATGTTCTTCATGAGAGCTTGATACCTCGTGATAAAATTCTATTACCACCTCTCCACATTAAGTTGGGTCTCATTAAGCAATTCATCAAGTCCCTTCCAAAAGATGGTGAGTGCTTTTGGTACCTTTGCTCAAAGTTCCCCCGACTTTCTGAAGCAAAGCTAAAGGAAGGAGTGTTTGGTGGCCCTGATATAAGGAAACTCATTTCAGATGGAGCATTCGCTGAAACGATGTCTGAGAAGGAAAAAGAAGCCTGGGATTCCTTCAAGGATGTTGTTCTCAAATTCTTGGGGAACAGACGGGATGAGAACTATAAGGATATTGTTGCCAGGATGCTCAATGCCTTCAAAGAACAAGGCTGTAACATGAGCCTGAAAGTCCATTTCTTGCACTCCATGTGAACTACTTTCCCGAAAAACTTGGGGGCGTACAGTGAAGAACAAGGTGAAAGGTTTCACCAGGACATCAAGGATGCAGAGAGAAGGTACCAAGGAAGATGGAACACCACTATGATGGCTGATTTCTGCTGGTTGCTGCTGCGGGAAACCCCAGATGAAAAATACGCCAAGCAGCGCACCAAGAGAAGCATTCGGGGGAAGAAGAAACGGGCCCACCAGGAGATTGATTGACCCAAGAATGACTTTAAAATCTAAACTGTGTTGACAAATATCGTGTTTTTACTAAACTTTGAAATAAAAATTTGCTAGTTATTACCACAGTGTCGGATCTCATTTATTAGAATTTTATTTTCACACCATCAGGTGTTTGTCTTCATGTATTGCAATGGTGCGGTTTGCGTTTTCTATTCTTACATACATACCTGTACAACATTTTTTGCACATTTCTTTGCTTTGCTTTGTGTCTAACCTCGCTCTTATATGCTCAATGTTTGTGCACATGTATGTGGCTGTTTTAAGTGCAGACAATTTTGCTACCATCACAGTGTGTTTTGTTGACATTACTCTATTCTTATGGGCTGCCTTGTTACAATTTTCTTTATTCTTATTTGAATAACTACTAAACAATTAGTATAAAGAATTCATCCAAGAAACTTTTATCTCGATCGCACTCAATCTGAAACGTTCACCTCAAACTGCTAACCCAATGTAGCAAAAAATCTGTACGTGATGGAGCAAATTGGTTACCAGATTTGGATTCAGCGCACCAAAAAACGTAAAAATCAATCGAAACATTAGAGGCAGTTTAAAAAAAAAGATTTTTTAGTGTACCTGTGAATTATTGAAAGTGTACTGGCTGAAGTGGATGTTGAAGAAACTGTTGTTAGCATGCTAACTGTTGAGGAGATAAAACGTGATACTGGCAGCACCAAGGACAAGTACTTGCTCAAGTAGAGGGAACAATAAAGAGTCTCTGGCATGTCATCCTCTCCTCCGTACCCAGTCAGAGGTCCAGCAGCGCCCCTCCCCCAACCACCAAGAAAGTAGAAAAAAAGGTCCTGTAAAAACTCACAGGTGTGGAGGTATTTTAAGGTGCTTGAGCACCAGTAGTATGCAGAATGCAATTTCTTTTGGAAAGACATTAGCAATAGGTCATCTTATGGATGATGACTTAAGGCCTCATTTCCAAACCAAAAAATTCCGATAACAAAAATCTCCCTATGTTAGAAAAATTATTTTTGTCGGAGAAAATCATCCCAGTGCTATGTATACGAACAGAGCACCACCGTGATGTCTCCTTTTATTAATATCAATTTATGAAAATGAAGAATTACTTAGCTTCAGTAAGAAGAACTGCCATTATTGCCAAAACGACACAGCACATCAGGGACATGATAGTTCTGAATGACCATCTCCGGAACATGGTTGCAAAGGTGGGATTTCAGAGGCTGCGGTATGCCTTAGATCATGATTACTGACTTGCAGGATAATTTTTTGTAGGCAATTGATCCCAAGCCTGTATAATCAGTTTTGTCTCTAGCTGAAGACAGAGGTGACAAAAGCAGAGGCCAGTAGTATCATTCATTTCACTACTGACATATGGACTAGACTATGCATGCCTACCTCTCCCTGACAGCAGACTGGCAGCTGCCAAACAAGGCAAGAACAGAAGGAGGGTACCAGTGGGCTGTGCTGCACAGACAGGTAATAGATGATGGACTTATTTGTACCCATATCTATCAGAAATAAGGGCATGCTCTGTTTTTGCCCTGTGCTGTCACATAGGGAAAAGATAGAGCACGGTGCTTCCAGGTTTTGTTTAACATATTGCAGAACAAACATGGATAAGATAGTGAAGGAGGGGGGCTTTCAAAGGATCAGATGTTTTAGGCCTAGGGAACAAGGGAAGTGGCAGCCCTGTCCTGAGGAAACTAATCCAGAAGTGCCGAAAAATAGCTGGGTATTTTCACCATAAGAAGCAGGAAGCAACAGGACACCTGTGCACTAGCACAAGCAGCATATTGACATCATGTGGAATTCCTCTTATGACAAGCTGGAGAAGTTACTGGAGCAGTAGATGTCATCAGAGAATGAGACTGGCATTGATAGGCTCCTGGGTTGCCAGGACTGGGCAAATATTATGCAGGCGATAGAAATCCTAACGTCTTTAAGGATGCCATGCAGGAAATAAGTTCCACAAGGGCTACCCTTGGCCTTCTCATCCCAGTAGTGAATATTTTAAAGATGAGGTAAGAGGGGTTTTAGCAGCGACAGGGTTTTGCATCACAGGCTTAGTGATGGTAGACTTCTTGCATGGTCAAATGGGGAAAAGGTTGCAATCTTTTATGAAGGAGGATGCTTATATGTTAGCTGGTCTCTGACAATCATGGAAGAAAGGAACTATCCACTCTACAGGGTAGCTCATGGGCTTACTAGAAGGAAAAGCTGGCAACTGAAGTGAAAGAAAGGAAGCACCAGAAGCAGAGGTGAAGTGGCAGTGACGATGCAGCAGAGAAGTAGTGGCCACTCTGGCAAGCAGTGCTAGTACCATCCTGTCACCTAACACCAACTGGTACCAAGGGCACCAGCTCCCCCCACCAGCTTCACATGCCAGTGGCCCATGAGCCCCAGCCAGGAAAAATCTTTGGTGACTGATGTCCTAGCTACAAGTCTAAGCAGCAGAGATCAGTCTACCACCAGTCAGACTCCTGAATGGATTTCAATGACACACTACTATGCAGCACCCACTGGGACTGTGCACAAAGATCCACTGGCATAGTGGGCACACATGTTGACAGTCTGACCAGACCTGACAAATAGTTGTGCAGCATTTCCTGTCTTGACCTCCAACCAGTGTGTCCAGTGAATGCATGTTCTCCATGGTAGGAGTATTGATGGAAAATCTAGTGTTTTCAAAGACAAACCTCCCCTTTGCTTGCTTTCTGTTCATTTTCATGCAACTTGGAGGAGGAATGAGTGCAGAGCTATATCAAGGGGCAGTTGTCCACACTGCCTTCAGTGTCTAGCTGTGTTTTTGTCAATTTGCACTGCAGTCTTTCTGGAATTTCCAGTGGCTACCTTTCAGCCCCCAATACCAAAACTTAAAAAAAAAAAAATCAAAGCAAGAAATTAAAAATAATAGAACAAAAACAAAACAAACAGGAATTTAAAAAAATGAAAAACATCTCATAGTCCTGCCATTCCTTTCATGGCCTGCCCCTATGTTACCAGTTCTGCTTTTGAGATCCCAACCACAGATGTATTCTAGTGGTCTTGAATCCTGATCTTGCCTGCCCAGCCTCTCTGTGGCCTGCTATTACATTTCCAGTAGGACTATTTAAGCCAACATGGCAAAACTAAATTTAAAAAAAAAGCAAGAAAAACCTGAAATAAACAAAATGCAAAGTAGAAAGACTGCCTTTCTCCTGGCTTCTCTCTGACACTGCTGTCTGCGTCACTCTGTTGGCATTGCTGCCATGGCTTGCCTTGCTGCTGTCTTTCACCCTTCTCCTGCTGATTTGGATAGTTCATGCCACCCTTCCAGCTGCATGACTCTGTCATCAGTGCGCTTTGACTGTTTCTGGAGCACTCTTCATCCTCCCCCTGCTTTGCACCTTTGTGTGTGTTTTAGGCTTGCCATTATGTGCTTCTTTAGAGATTTTGCTACCTGCTTTGGCATGTAGTTCATAACAACTGAAATACAGGGGAAAATGAGCCTGGCACAATGGGGTAACACCACCAGCTTCCTATCATCGACGAACCTTGTTTGGAGATTCATGCAGGGGAGCTCATCTACTGCTATACCCTTGAGAATACAATGGTATTTTCTCTATCAGGAGGAAGCGTGGAGCATTGAGAGAGGAATAGGACCTCACCTCACCAGCCTGATAGCCAAATCAACCCTATTTCTTATGGGGTGACTGATATCCCTCTCATCCATGATCTCTCTTTACTGTACTTGTTATAGTAGTCAAGTTGTTGACTAAAATCTTTAGCTTGTTCTGAATGACTGGAGTGTACTCAATGAATTTGTTTTTTACCCAAGCATCTCTTCTATTGGGAGGGATAAGCCCATTGTGGTGAGGAAGGAAGGGCACACCTACCTAGCCAGCCTGCCAGCCAAATCAACACTAGCTATCATGTGGTGTCCTCACATCTACCATTGTACTTGTCACCTATCAATCTTCTGCCACAATTACTAGCCTTTCTCAGCTCCTCTGGGCAGTCAGTGCTCCTGTTGCAACCCCATTCCCACAGTTTTTAGACTCTTCACAATGGTGCATCTTATTTAAATCCCTCAGCATGTCCTCCAAGCAGTCTATGAATTTTTTTTTTTCACTCAGGGGGGAAGGGGAGATTTCCTATGTACCGTACTTGTACCTATGGTGAAACCAAAGTCCTCAGTACCAGGACTCTAATTTGTAAAAACTCCTGCAGCCTGGGCTCATGCCACCTTTTAATGCTGTTGTGTTTGCTTTCCTCTGGTGTTTTAGGACCATGCACTAATCTGGGTGCAATGCTGATCCTCCAGGATTAATTTAGGGCCTTGCAGATGATCAAAGTGCTGTGCCGGTCCTCTTGGCATAAGTAGTGTCTTGTAGCCAATCTTGGTGCTCCGCTGGTTCCCCTGGCATATTTAAGGTGTTACAGCTGATCTGGGTGTTGTACTGGTCCTCCTGGTGTAATTTAAGGCCTTGCAGCTGATCTGCATGCTCTGCTGGTCTTGCTATTTTACTCCTGTCAAAGTGCCTTGCTGTGCTTCTAGTGATTGTGGTGATGCTTTGCCCTCTCCCACTATCTTGAGGTATTCATTTTGCTTTGCCCCTGTGGTAGTGGTCTCTGGTACTCATCCTTCTTCTGTATGTACACTCTGCCCCTCTTCTCGTGCCCCTCATCAGTCTGTGACACCCTTGATGGCTTGTAGTGCTGTAACAAATGCAGGTTTGATTGAAAATAGATGGCAATCCTCAGTGTGGCATTGTGAACTATCCTCGTCCAGTAGACGCTCAAGTTCAATCCTGGAATTCCACCCTTACAGCTGCACTCAATGTTTCTGCCCCTCCTCTACCCCTCCACCCTCCTCTTACTCCCCACTGCCATCCCTAGTTTCACCCAGGTCTTTTTCTTCACCGCTACTAGTTACGTCGTGCTGAGCGGCATTGGCGCAAACATCCCTCACCTACCTGGTGCCAAGATCCAAAATGTTACGGAGAGTTTGCCGAGACTCATCAAGCCCACTGACTATTACCCAATGTTGCTAATCCATGTTGGAACAAATGATACTGCCAGGTATACCTCGGAACGTATCAAAAGTGACTTCATGGCTCTGGGACAGAGGGTGAAGCAGGTAGGTGCACAGGTGGTGTTCTCTTCAATCCTCCCTGTTGAGGGTAAAGGCCAAGGCAGAGAGGCTCGCATCCTGGAGATTAATGCATGGCTGCATGGATGGTGTCTTCGAGAGCGTTTTGGTTTCCTAGACCATGGGATGCTGTTCCAAGGGTTGCAGAGCAGAGATGGCATCCATCTGTCCAAGAAAGGTCAACACATCTTTGGTAGTAGACTGGCTAATCTACTGAAGAGGGCTTTAAACTAGATTCGTTGGGGATGGGTGAAGAAAGCCCCCAGGTAAGTGAAAGCCCCCAGGTAAGTGATACATTAAATACCTTTATGGAAATGGGTAACAGGGGTAACATATGGAAAGCAGTTTGTATTAATGCCTGTAGCATGGGAAATAAGATCTCTGAAGTTGAAGCTTTGGTGGGAGTGGCTGACTTAGATTTAGTGGCAGTTACAGAAACATGGTTCACAGAAAACCATGACTGGGATGTAACTATACCTGGCTATACTTTATTCAGAAAGGACAGGGTAGGAAGAAGGGGAGGAGGAGTAGCACTATATGTAAAAACTACTATTAAAGCTTTGGAATTACAGAGCTTAAAAGGGAGAGAGGAGGCATTGTGGGTTAAACTAGAAAGAGGAAAAGAGAAATCTATTTGCATTGGTGTGATATACAGACCTCCCTCACAAGAGGAAGAGGTGGACAGAGAGTTAATTGAAGATATACTCAGCAGCATTGCTAGGAAAGGGGAAGTGCTACTGCTAGGAGATTTCAATATGCCAGATGTTGATTGGCACATTCCTGCTGCAGTATCATCTAGGAGTAAGGAGATCCTGGATTCTCTACAGGGAGAACTATTCAGGCAATTGGTAACAGACCCCACACGTGAAGGGGCCATACTGGACTTGGTGCTTACCAATGGTGAAAGTGTTTCTGATGTTGTAGTGGGAGATCATTTTGCATCCAGTGATCACCAGATGGTGTGGTTCAGTATTAGGACTAGGGCTGTTAGAATCCATTCCAAGGTGAAGATCTTAGACTTTAGGAAGACTAACTTTGCGAAGATGGGCCAATACCTCAGGGAGTCATTAGTGGGATGGGAACAGCTGGGGGATGTAGAACAACAGTGGACAAAACTGAAAGGGGGTATTTTAAGGGCAACCAACCTTTTTGTTAAAATCGTAAATAAAGGCAAAAGGAACAGGAGACCGCTATGGTTTTCGAAGGAAGTAGCTGAAAAAGTGAAGAAAAAGAGGGAGGCCTTCATGAAATACAAGAGATCACAGAGAGAGGAAGACAGGCATCTGTATTTGGAAAAACTTAGAGAAGCTAGCAAAGTAGTCAAGAAGGCAAAGATTCAAAAGGAGGAGGAAATAGCCAATGCAATAAAATGGGGGGATAAGACATTTTTCAGATATATTAGTGAGAAGAGGAAGGGCAAAAGTGGTATTGTCAGACTCAAGGGTACGGGGGGGTAATATGTAGAAGCTGATAAGGATAAAGCAAAATTGCTTAACAAATATTTTTGTTCTGTGTTCACAGATGAAGAACCAGGAGCAGGACCTCAGAAAACACCCACAAATAAGAACAGAAGCGAGGGACATCTTGAACAATTTTCAGAAGACTGTGTTCGTGAGAAACTAGCTCAACTTAAAGTAGACAAAGCGATGGGACCGGATGGGATACACCCTAGAATACTGAGGGAACTTGGGGACGTTCTAGCAACTCCACTGACTGACCTTTTCAATGCCTCGTTGGAGTCGGGAGTGGTGCCAAAGGACTTGAGAGAGGCTCATGTGGTGCCTTTACACAAAAGCAGAAGTAAGGATGTGGCTGAAAACTACAGGCGGTTAGTTTAACTTCAGTGGTGAGTAAATTAATGGAAACGCTGTTGAAAGAGA
Organism: Ichthyophis bannanicus; assembly: GCA_033557465.1. NCBI lineage: Eukaryota > Metazoa > Chordata > Amphibia > Gymnophiona > Ichthyophiidae > Ichthyophis > Ichthyophis bannanicus. The sequence continues at coordinate 1,328,034,422 of CM066031.1, read as the reverse complement.
AAATAGTGAGGTTTCTGGAGTCCAGCGGATTACAGGATCCGAGGCAGCATGGATTCACCAGAGGCAGGTCTTGTCAGACAAATCTGATTGATTTCTTTGACTGGGTGACCAGGGAGTTGGACCGAGGGAGAGCTCTAGATGTGGTGTATTTAGATTTCAGTAAAGCCTTTGACACTGTTCCTCACAGTCGACTTATAAACAAACTGAGCACCCTAGGGATGGACCCTAAAGTTACTGCTTGGGTTAGAAATTGGTTGGGTGGGAGGCGACAAAGAGTACAAGTAAAGGGAGCTCACTCTGAGGAGAAGGATGTTACCAGTGGTGTGCCCCAGGGATCTGTCCTTGGTCTGATTCTTTTTAACATCTTTGTTAGTGATATAGCGGAAGGGCTGTCGGGTAAGGTTTGCCTCTTTGCGGATGATACCAAAATCTGCAATAAAGTAGACACCCAGGAAGGTGTAGATAACATGAGGAGGGATCTGGCTAAGCTTGAAGAATGGTCTAGAATTTGGCAACTGGGATTTAATGTTAAAAATATAAGGTCATGCATTTGGGCTGCAGCAATCCAAGGGAGCAATACAGTATAGGAGGTGAAGTACTTTTGTCCACTAAAGAAGAGCGGGACCTAGGCATAGTTGTGTCCGATGATCTTAAAGTAGCTAAACAGGTAGAAAAGGCGACGGCAAAAGCTAGAAGGATGCTTGGGTGCATACGGAGAGGAATGGCTAGCAGAAAAAAGGAGGTGATAATGCCTCTGTATAAGTCTTTGGTGCGACCTCATTTGGAGTATGGTGTGCAATTCTGGAGACCGCACCTTCAAAAGGATGTGAACAGGATGGAGTCGGTGCAGAGGGTTGCTACTAAGATGATTAGTGGTCTTCATTATAAAGCATATGAGGACAGACTTAAGGATCTTAATATGTACACCTTAGAGCAGGGATGGGCAAACTACGGCCCGCGGGCCGTATATGGCCCGGCGGACCTTTTAATCCGGCCCCCTCTGCCCGGCTGAACTCTCCCGGCGCGGCTGAAGCCCTCTGCTCCAGCTTGCAGATACGCGAAGGGAGAGTGTCTCCCTCGCGTCTCTGTTAAGCCCGCAGGGGCAGATGGGAAATTTCCCATCAGCCCCTGCTTCCCATCAGCCCCTGCGGGCATAACAGAGACGCGAGGGAGACACTCTCCCTTCGCATATCTGCAAGCCGGAGCAGAAGGCTTCAGCCGCGCCAGGAGAGTTCAGCCGGGCAGAGGGGGCCCCGCGGGACACTCCATGCTGCTGCGGTGGCAGCGGCCAGCTTTTTTTTTTATTTTAATTTCCATGAGCCGATGGGGGGGGGGGGGTTAGGACTGACAATGGGCTGTGGTCTGATGGGGGGGGTTAGGACTGGTAATGGGCTATGGGGGGGGGTTAAGACTGTCAATGGGCTGTGGGCTGATGGGGGCTGTCTGGAAATGGGGTAATGGGGGTTAGGACTGGTAATGGGCTATGGGGGGGTTAAGACTGGCAATGGGCTGTGGGCTGATGGGGGCTGTCTGTAAATGGGTGATAGGTTAGGACTGGTAATGGGCTATGGGGGGGTTAAGACTGGCAATGGGCTGTGGGCTGATGGGGGGGTTAGGACTGGTAATGGGCTATGGGGGGGTTAAGACTGGTAATGGGCTGTGGGCTGATGGGGGGGTTAGGACTGGTAATGGGCTATGGGGGGGTTAAGACTGGCAATGGGCTGTGGGCTGATGGGGGCTGTCTGGAAATGGGGTGATGGGGGGTTAGGACTGGTAATGGGCTATGGGGGGGTTAGGACTGATAATGGGCTATGGGGGGCTAGGACAGGAAATGGGCTGGTCACTTGGGAGGATCTGGATATCCCACTTCCTGATGCTTCGGCACGCAATAACTGCAGATTCATGTGAGGTGATTCAGAATCTTAAATCTCGCTCATATCTTGCCCACCCCATCTTTTCGGATGAAGCGGGTGGGACAGCCCCCACTTTGGCTACCACACTTCAGAAACCAAAAGACCCACCCACAGAAGGAAGTAGGGAGGCATGGTCTAGTGCAGGGATGGGCAAACTACGGCCACTAAAATTGAAGGTACTATTTTATGAAAGAAATACATTGCATAAAAGTTTTGCAAAATAACTCTTTTTATGCTTTTCTACCTTAAATTAATCTAAACATTTAATGTTACAAATTTAAATTTAATTTATATTAATTCACACATACACACCGTCCATCTACTCTTGGTACGGCCCCCGGGTCCAATATATGAACCCATTGCGGCCCTCGAGTCAAAATGTTTGCCCACCCCTGCCTTAGAGGAAAGGCGGGATAGAGGTGATATGATTGAGATGTTTAAATACCTCCGTGGCATAAATGTTCAGGGAGAGAGCCTCTTTCAATTGAAAGCAAGTTCTGCGACGAGGGGACATGGGATGAGGGTGAAGGGAGATAGATTCAGGAGTGATATGCGGAAATATTTCTTTACGGAAAGAGTAGTGGATCCGTGGAATAGTCTCCCAGTGGAGGTGGTAGAGATGAGGACAGTAACTGAATTCAAAAAAGCATGGGACCAACACAGAGGATCTCTAAAGGTAAAAGTGGACTGTTGTAGTTGTTATGGAAGGACAGACTAGATGGGCCTTGTGGTCTTTTTCTGTCATCATGTTTCTATGTTTCTATGTTTCTATGTTTCTATCAGTCTGGCCCACTTTCGGTATTGTCACTCTCACTATCGCTCCGTGTTACATTCCGCCAAACTAGCATATTTCTTCAATCTCATATCCTCTTCCGCAAACTCCTCTCGCCAGCTATATTCAGTCTTTCACTCTCTCTCTGCTCCCCCTCCCTTATTTCCCCTGTCCCTTCCCCCCTGTTCCAGAACCCGCTGTTCTGGCTTCACACTTTGCCTCAAAAACTCTCTCTCTTCGCCTGCTCTTCCCTAACTGTCCTCCCCCCTCCCTCCCCCCCAACAGCATCCTCTCCCCCTCTGGCCCCTTTCTCCTCCCTCTCCCTCCCCCAACAGCTCCCATTCTCTCCCTTGTCCCTCCCTTGCCCCCCTCCCCTTCTCTGAAAGTTCCTCCGCTCTCTCACCTCTGGTCTTCTTTTCAACCCATAACCCTTTCAAACCTTACCAAGACCTACACTACTATGCGCAAAATCTCCTGCATCGCTAACCCTATACCTTCCCGCTGGCTCCTAGACCCCTCCGTAGCATTCTCTCCACTTATTCTTTCCATCTTCAACTCAAGTCTCTCTTTGGGTATATTCCCTCCACCTGGAAACATGCCACAATACGTCCCATCCCAAAGAAATGTTCCCTAGACCCCTCCTCCCCTGCCAGCTGGTGCCCCATCGCTAACCTCCCCTTCCTCTCTAAACTTTTGGAAAAACTGGTCTTTACCCAACTCTCTTCTCACCTTGAATCTTTCCTAGCACTCCACCCCCGTCAATCCAGTTTCCGTTCTGGCCACAGTACAGAGTCCATCCTTCTCTCCCTTCTTAACAAATTACATACTGCTCACGATCAGGGTTCCTATTCTAGCACTGTCTCCTTAGATTTATCTGAAGCTTTTGACCTTGTAGATCACCGTACCCTTCTTGCATGCCTTCGCTCCTCTGGTCTCTCTGGTTCAGTCCTTCTCTGGTTCCGCTGTTTTCTTTCCAACAGGTCATTCTCAGTTTTCTCAGGTTCTTCCTCCTCTCCTTCACCCCCCCCTCCTCTGTGGTATCCCCCAGGGCTCTGTTCTAGCCCCCCCCCCCTTCTATTCAACATTTTCTTCGCCCTCCCCTCACCCTTTTGGTACAGCAACACTGTATATCCGATTACTACTATGCAGATGACTTCATCCTTCTCTATCATACAGACGCCGCTTCACCCGACATCAGCCCTCTCAATTCTTTCCTGTCCACCATGGCCTCCTGGCTATTCCTCAAACTTTCTACATATCAACCTCTCAAAAACCTCGGCCATCTAGTTCACCTCCGGAAACCCTATTCCTCCTCTTGTCCCTCTTCTATCTGCCACTCCCATCCCGGTCATATCTTCTCTGCGTTATCTAGGGGTCACCCTTGATTCTTCCCTGTCCTTCAAAGATCAAATTTCCTCAGTAGTTCAGCGATCCTTTTACACCCTGAGACAACTCCATGCGGTTTGCCCTTTTCTTTCCGTCCCCTCCCTCACCACCCTTCTTCTGTCCCTAGTAGTATCCCGCCTCCACTACTGTAATATTTCCCTTGCCAGCCTCCCCCAATCACAATTGCGCAGACTACAACTCATCCATAACTCTGCCGCCCGCCTCCTGACCCATGCCTCCAGCTTTTGACCACAACACCCCCATCCTGATCTGTCTCCATTGGCTCACAGTTCCCTTCAGAATTCAATACAAAGTGCTTACTTACATCCATAAATCCATTCACTCCTGCTCCCCCCTTTATCTCTCAGACCGTATTCGCCTCCACACACCGCACCGCTCTCTCCAGTCAATAGACACTAATCGTTTATCCCTCCCTTTCCCATCTCAGGCCCATCTCGAATCTACCCGCTCCTCAGCCTTCTTTTTCCTGGGTCCCTGGCTCTGGAACTCCCTCTTCTCCACCCTCCACCTCGAACCCTCCTACATTACCTTTAAGGCATGATTCAAAACCCACCTCTTCTGCTCTGCTTTCAACTTCCTCCCTCGCCCCTGTCCCCTCCCCCCCGCTGATGTCCAGCGTCCCCTCCCTCTCCCCTGAGTAGTGCACCTGTCCCTTTGGCGCTTTTATGTCTATCCTCTCTTTCCTATTATTTTATGGCGTTCCTGACTTCCTTTTCCTAGGAGTACAAAACCTTTTATTTTGTAAACCGCTCTGATGCACCTCTGTCTGAGCGGTATATTAAGACTGAAATAAAGATAAAGATAAAGGAATGGAATGAATGGACAAATGTTTTGGCTCCCGCAGACTAACTGAAGGGATATATTCTAACAAAGAAAAATGAAGATGAAAATCTTTGGGGCATATATGCCTACAGTATGTACTGTATAGTGCTGGCTTTTTATTGTTCTTTCCTTTCATTACAGAAATTCCTAAATTAAGCCAAACAGCTGTTTGTCCTACCAATGTTGTCTTCAAAGAGGGGAGAGCAATTGAGCACAGGCATGGGAAATCTGTTTGAAGAGAAAGAGGTGATTATTAAAACAGTCTGGTGTGTGTGTTTTATACTCCTTGAATTCTCAATGGTTTAACTTCCTATAATAAGATAGATACATGATGGTGTCTCTGATGGCAGAAAATTGCCTCATCCAGTGCACCCTGTGATACCTGTCAACAGTACACATGATATATTCCTGCTGCCAGCTATAAGGCATCATCAGTTATAATATATCACTTCTTATTCTGCAGTTTTTGCCATGTTGCTGCTTTATACTCCATCCTCTTGAGTAGATACAAATGCAAGATCCCCTTTTTCAGTTTTCACCAAACGACTCTCCTTCTCATGTCTAACTAAAAATCGATGAAATAATCTAATCAGCTACAAATCCAGCATGACTATTCAGGGATGGAGCTATGGTTTCTGATGTTTCCTGCAACCTATCGGTGCCCTGCCTCCCTTGTGTAAAGATAGTAGAGTGGTTCTTGCAGTAGATTTTGGTGCTCCCCAAATGTCAGCACCCCCCTCTTCTACTTACTACATTGTGCTGGCCCTGTGGTTATTGCCTGAACATTAGGCCCCTAGATCTTTGGGGCTTTCTGGATGGAATCTTGCCATTACCTCCCTATTCAGTAGATGACAACAGGCAAAAACAGAAATGGCCCATCTTATCTGTGCCATTTGTAACTACCACTCTATGCAACTTACTCTCATTTCTTCTTGAGTGCAAAAACTCCTTTCACAGCTGTTTTGAGTGGAAGCACTCAATTCTTGTTTTCCATCTTGCCATTTACGGATCCTTGTAGTATATTCCTTTCCTTTTAGAATTCCATTGCTGTTTTTGTCTCCCCCTCCTCCTCTGAGAAGCCATTTCCAGGCATCCATCACCATCTCTTCTATTAAAAAAAATATCCTGCAATTTTTCAAAATGACTAAGCGTGCTAAACTCAAAACAATTTCCCTTCCCTGGACACAGTGAAGGAGTTTGCTCAGTAGTGAGAATGCTCAAGCGCCCACTGTATTCACAAATCTGCAACCAATTCTTCTATGACTTCTGGTTATTACTGTACCTACAGCCTACCAGGTAGACTCAACTACTACATACTCTCACTCCAGTTAATTTTATCATTGCAACCTGCGAGAGAGATCTGCTGAATGGTTTGCATTTGTTTCTGCTAGGACTTCTAACATTTCATATTACTCACCTTGCCATTCATTCTGGTAGCTATAGCACACATTGATCTATTAGACTAGGGCATGTTAAACACATGAATTTAGGCTATGCTTATACTATCTCTCTACTTTTTAGGATTTTTTTTAAAGTAAGTATGCCAGGAACACCTTATGAACCTGACGATTTGTCCATCTGCAATTTTTTATCATTATGTATAGAAAAGTGGCTTTGTGATTAGAGCAATGAGCAGAGAACCAAGGAATCCAGGGTTCAAATCTTGTTTTTACTACAGATGGTCCTTGTGACTTTTTGCACGTCATTTTATCTCATTGTTTCAGCTATACATTAATATTGTAAGGTTTTTGGGGTAATAACCAATTATACCTGTGTACTTATCAGCACAGGGTCCGATATTCAGCACTGGCGGCTACAGTAGTGCTCCTACAACGGCTACCTGCCAGTGCTGAACTTTAAATCTGGAAGTCAAAGCTGGGGCCATATCTGGGCTATGTCACTGAATATCTGAGTTGCCCAGATCACCATGAAGCTAATTGGGTAGCAGCGCTATTGGGCTGCTGCCCAGTTAGCTTCTGCGGTGAAAGATAGGTCAGTTTTCTGTGTCTGTCTCACTATTGCTGCTGCCTAGTTAGCAACGGGTGCCACCCCAGAACTTCCACAGCTTGTCCCGATGCATACTGGCTAGCATTTGGGGCATGTAGTAGCATCACCTGTGGATGTTCAGTGGCACTAACCATGTTTATCTTTTGCATTGAGTGTCATATATATGATTTTATTACAGTTGGTGAGAGATCTTATATGTGTACTAGGTGCAAGCAGTTCTTTGTTCTCAGAGAACAAGTCTGATCTTTGGAGGCTAGAGTAGCATACTTGGAGGCCCTAAAGAAGAGAGAGTGGTATATAGACGAGACCTACAAGGATATAGTACTGAAGTCCCACCTGTAGTCTGGCAGCTTCTCTGTTGCCAGGAAGGAAAGAGGTCATGTGAAAGGAGAGCATCACTCGGGGCCAAATGGGTTAATTTTGTGGATATAATGACAGTCGTGAACCTCACTTCTAAGCCAGGGTATGTGGAATATGATCTTAGTCTCAAATGTACTGCTAATGCTTGGTGTAATGCTTGCATCGTGCCAAAGACAGCTTCCTTCTGGAGTTCTTAAGATGTAACAGGTATGGATAGTTTCTCAAGATGTGCTTGGAAATTCTTCATCAAACCTGTCACTTCCAATACAATGGGAAAGATATCTGTATCTTTCTGCCACATTTTCTTCAACTTTGACTGCATTTCTTGGTACTCCAGGATCTTCTGCCTCTCCGCGTGATTCACAGAATAATCACTTGGTACCAACACTTCTATTATCAATGCCATTCTAGTATTTGTCTCCTTTACAACTAAGGGGCATGTTTACTAAAGTCCGCAAATCTGCGCGCCGCAAAATAGCGCACGGCAACGCGGCATTTAAATGCGCAGAAACACGTTTAAACGCCCCGCACACGTGCGTGTCACCCCCGCACAGGTACGCGGCACACTAACGGGCCCCGTACAAGTGCGGGCCCGCAAATGTCCGATAGAGGCGTGGAACGGCTAAAAGAGGGCGGAGGAAGGCTCCTGAGGGGCGGAGGGACGGGGTCAATGGGTGGAGAGTGGGAGGGGAGAGGCTCCCCGCACAGTATCGGGCCCGAATTTCCATGTAAAAATTAGCGCGAGTGAAACCCTCGCGGTAGAGGGCATTTAAAGGGAAGAGAAACCATTTACGTCAGCAATGTACAGGAACACCGGGGAAACCTAAAACACGTGAGCAGTGTGATATATGTGCACAGAACAAAATTGCAAATAGAACCTGAAAATGACCACAACAAAACTATTATAAATAGTAATTCAGCTGGGGAACAGTTATAGTGATGGGAAAATATACAAAACACACCCAGCAAAGCTCCAGAAAAAAGAGATGAATATTGGAAGGGTCTACGGAGCGGAGACTCTTCCGAAAAACATTTCCGTTTTTGGAGCTTTCCTCGGAGTGTTTGCTATGGTTGCCCATTAATACCACTGTCGCCCAGCGTGGTGATATTTTGTCCCCCATTTTCCCGTGGTCATTTCTGGTGTTTATGTGCACGTTTGTCACCAGACAGGGTGCATATGCCCACAGTAAAAATGAGTAGAGCAGGGTTTGTGACTCCATCCTGCCAGGCATACTGCCTCCAGGGGCTGCACTGTCTCTGTGGCCAAAGTGTGGTACAGCGGACAGAGTCATTACCTCTAGGACCAGAGGACAGAGGTTCAAAGCCCAGCTGGGGCTACTGCCAATCCTGCCCACATATTTTTCCCACAACTAAACAGTGATAGTAAGGACACACCTTTCATGGCGGGGACATATGCAATGGTAAGACATCTATCTTTTACCCCACTGAGCACAGACACCATGAACAGGGGCAGTACCTAGAGCAGAATCACCCAAATGCAGTCCTGGTGGGCCACACACCAGTCAGGTTCCATGCTGACACTCATACACATGCCTGTGCTGTATATCTATGCACCACCCCCATGGCATGTAGATGTAGCCCATGCATATTCATGAGGGATAGCAGGAAAACCCGAACAGTGTGATGCAAACCTGGACTGGAGTTGGGAATCTGTGCCGTAAAGCAGCAGCCATCAAGGGCAGACACACCCACACCCACAGGCCCCATTGGCCAATGTCTCCTGGAAAGGCAGAACATTGGACCGTGCATGCAGCACCCAAAACGAGCACTTGCATAACTTACCAATGTCACCCTACACCTGAGGTATACGGTACACAGCTCTGAGACGTTTGCTAGGAGCACAGGCAGGCAGATATCCATACGTTACGTACATACTTCTAGTTGACCCCATCCAAACAATCTGTTAGGTGTTTGCGGGGCATGCTCCAGGCCTGGCCTCTGACGGTGTTTACCACCCTGGGGAGTGACCACCAGCTGTAATGCGTACCATATCCATGCCTTGCCGTGCTCAGGACCGGTTTGGTGGGCAAGGCTACTTACCCCCTCAATCGTAGCACCATGATGGCAGAGGTGTGGAAGTGTGTGTCTGTCTATACAGTGGGTGTTGGCTGCAAGCCCCTTCAACAGCCCACACTGCCAGCACTGTTGCCAGTATTGGCCAGCCAATGTGCATAATGAGGTGCAAGGTACCATGGGTATAGCCAGGGCAGGGTGGCGTGGCCAGGATGCATCTGCACTGGGCATAGGGCCCTGGCAGGGACATTGGCTGGGATATTGTAGTGTCCGGCCACCACCTACACAGACAGGATGGCCAAAGCATGTCCTTCTGGGGGATCACGCTCACCCTGACTGTGCAGTGACCACAGCATGGCTAGGCCCCCCCATAGTGCTGTATAGTAGTTCTCTCATGTGATAGGTATGGGCTTCTCTTTGGGGCCCAGTCACTGATCTATCTGCTTGCTGTGTATGCAGACAGCCCAGTTCTGGGTGCATGCATCTCCATTGGGAACATGCACTATGGACTAACTAGCAGACTGTTTGTAGCTGGTAAATGTCTTGCTATAATGGCTTGCAGGGTGCAGTGGCTGTTGGCTTGCTGCAGGGGAATATCTGGTGGTGGAGTGCAGCTTACCATACCCTGGGCTTATGTCTGTCTGCTATTGTGTTATGGATGTGTATGGAGCTGCCTGCCTGGGGGGGGGTGGTGTTCCTCAGCAGGACTGGGGTTGATGTTGCCCTCTACTGCCACCTTTGCAGGGAGGTAGAGTGTGGATCCCTTTGCCACGGGGGGGGGGGGGGGTGGGTGCCTGATGGTGGCAGACAGGGATATCCATGGTGTTTGTGCAGAAACTAGCTATCTTACACATTAACACTGCTTTGAAACACCCGCTTGGCCTCCATCAGCCATGGCAGGTGTTGTTGACCTGGTCCTGGCCACCTCATTGCACACTCAGGGTGAGCACAGTACCCGCACGATGTAACGGTGTGTGGCTTCTCTGTGCCAGTAAAACACCCGGTCAGTGCCCCCTACTAGGCCAAGGTGCTGTGTGGGTGCACCCGGTCACTTCCCCCAACAGAGCCGAGGTGCTGTGGGGGTGCATTCCCCATCTTGTGTCCATCTGCGGACAGCTAATTTGCATGTGCAGTGCATCATGGGTACGGGTGGCCTAACCCTATCCTGTTGACACCAGCAGACTGTCTGTGAGGGGACGTGTAGGCTATCTGCAGCCAGCCAGGGGCCTGCTTACAGCTATGGAGCTGTAGCGCAATGGTTACATCACTGCCTATGCAGCCAGAGGTCATGGGTTCAAACTCACAGTGGGGCCCTTTGGTAGGGCTGTCCACAGCTTATTTTTATTTACTGTACATATGTCTATGCCGGCAAGACCACCCTCAGCTTACTATACCCATTAGGTGCCTCTGAGGGTGCTTCATAGGGCGCCCTGTAGGCCACCTTATGGTTGCCATCCCTATAGGGTGCACTATACATTATCCTGTGTCGCAACATACATGCTGCCCTATAGGGGACATTCAAGGGTGCCTTGGCGAACAGTGCACTGTAACATATGCCTTATGGGCCGCCGTATGTTAACATGCTGGGAGAGTGCGTTTGCTAGTAGTGATAACAAAATAAAATTATACAGCCTCCTACAGCACTCCACAACATAATACATACTGCCTCAGCAGGCAGTTTTCACTGGGCATTGTGAGGAGTTGCACCCCTGATCCCTGCACCATTGGTAAGTGTTTTAACCATTGTGCTGTGGCTCTGTTCCTGTGCTTGTGCATCAGTGCGCCGCCTTGTGCCTATCAGCGCGCCGCCTTCTGCCGCCCAAGGGGACCAGTGCGCCGCCTTATGCTGCCCAAAAATAACTGTGCGCCGCCTTATGCCACCCAAAATGCACTGTGCGCCGCCTTATGCCGCCCAAAAATAACTGTGCGCCGCCTTATGCCGTTCCAAATTAATTTGCCTCCTAGAACAATATTAATCATTACAGTTACTGCCTCAGCTGACCTTTGTTGTTGCGCACACTGGGGGATTGAACCCATGGCCCCTGCACCATTGGTCAGTGTCTTCACCATTGTACTACGGCTCTGTTGTTTTGTATACTCAGCAGCGCGCCACTTTGCCTTTCCACGCGCTAATGTCGACCCCCGCACATTAGCGCGACGCGCACACGTCCGGTTGCTTACTACCGTTTTTTTTCTATTTTCTGCCTGAACCGCCCACTCCTTATATGGCACAGGCACACTAGCACGGCCCCGCACGTTAGGAATGTTTAGTAAACATGCCCCTAAGTCAGGTTTCCTGGCATCCAGTTTCTTATCTGTCAGAATAGAAATGTCCCAGGTGATCGTAATCTCTTCATTCTCTGTTATTCTCTTAGGGTCATGATCCCAGTGCTTTTCAGGGACAGTGATGTGCTTACAGAGTTTCTAGAGGAGGAGGTATGCTACTTTGTTGTGCTTTTCTGTATAGAATTTTCTGCCATCAGAACTTCACAGCCTTCTATAAGGTGAGTCACTGCTTCCAGCTTTTTCTTACAGAATCGACATATGTCTGTTTTGCCAGTTTTTTTCATACTCGCCGTAAATCATCTTGTCTGTAATCAGCTGTCCTGGATGGCAACTATCAATCTTTCATCTTTTGGTTTCAGTTTACCTCTCCTTAACCATTCATGTGTCAGTTCTTGAATGACAAGGTTCTTAGAGTAGCACTCCATATTTTCCACTGTATTTGTGCTTTTGCTACTTGTTTTTCCTCGCCTGCTGATCTAATTCTTTGAAGTTTTTTCTCTTGTTTTGCAAATTCTGTTACTTCCTTTCCAATGCACGCCTGTGGATTCTCATTCATTCCTTCTAATTATTAGAACACTTGTCCAAGTTTGATTATGGAGAGAGATTCTGGATGTTTACTTTCATATTTCAACAAGTTCTCTAGCCCTTCTTCAGCTCTAGGAATGTACAGTCTTGGAATTTGTTGATTCTTGTAAATTACTTCATGACCATGGAGTTTTCTTGTTTGCACATCCAGTTTTTCAAGATCTTTAAGAGGCCAGTACAAAATCCCAAAGCTGTATGAGAGTACAGAAATAGCCATCTGATTAATGGCTTATATCTTATCCCATGATGTTAAAGCACTTTTCAATAACAATTTTAATCTCTTGTAATATTCTTTAATGATCTTCTTTCTGAATAGTTTCCGCTCAAGTGTCATTCCTTCCTCTATTCCAAAATACTTATATATGCCTTCCTGTTCAAGGTTCTTAATGTTGCAGCCCTCAGCAAGGGATATGTTTTTTTGATTTGCTCAAGTTTCCTCTAAAAAAGGTTGACTTAGCATACTTGTCAAGGCCAAAAGTCATCCTGATGTCATCAGAAAAGCTTTACACCATATGGAGTTGCTCTGCTAATTGTTGGTCATTGGAACTGTAGAGCTTTAGATCATCTATACTGTAAATGGTAGATGAGAAGTTGCTTCTTGGTTGTTACCTTCTTTGGGATTCAGGATAAATCAGTTTCCCAAAGAGCTGATGAGAACACTCATTGGATTAAGTGCCAAACAAAACAGAAGTGGTGACAGAAATCTCCCTGAAATATTCCTCGCTGGATCTTAATTTATTTATTTAGACAGACTTATATACCACCTTATCCTACAATCAAAGTGGTTACATCACATCACAATTGGGTTACATTTAACATTTGGGTGCTTTACAACATTTAACATGAGGGTATTTAACAACATTAAGATAAAACATTAAGGCAACACAATTTTAGGGTTACATTTATCATTATATTGTCGTGGGTTTAGCTGTGTTGGTTAGGTATTGATTTTGCAGGGGTGTTTATGTTGCTATCCCGCTCGGGTGTGGGCTGTTGCGTGTTTGGTGGGGGCTGTTGTTAATCTGCTCGTATGTTTCTGTGAAGAGCAGGGTTTTAAGGGCCTTGTGGAAGTCTGTGATGTCCTCTAATTCCCTTAGGCACGTTGGGAGGGAGTTCCATAGTGTGGATGCCATTAATGATGGAGCTCTTCTTGATGTATTTTATTTAGTCTTGTGATATCCTGAAGGTGTGCTGATCATGTTGGTATTGTTGTTCCTCCTTGGTCTATTACTAATGTTTCTTGTTACAATTTCTTGCAGTGCATCTGCTGAAAGATGGTGGATTATTTTGAAAAAGATCAAGATTATTTTAAATTTTGCTCTGGCCACCACTGGGAGCCAGTGTAGTTGCTGTAAGGTAGGGGTGATGTGTTCTGATCTTGCCGTGTCAGTGATGATGCATGCTGTAATGTTCTGCACCATTTGGAGTGGGTGTAAGGTTTGCTGGGGGAGGCCTTGATATAGAGAATTTCCATAATCAAGCAGAGGTGTAATGAGCGCTTGGCACACTGTGCGGAAGTGATCCTGGCGGACTAGTGGCTTGATCTTGCGTATGGTCCTCAAACATTGATAGGCCTTGTTTGCGGTTTTAGCGATATGAGATATCAGATTCAGAGCTCTATCCATTGTTATGCCCAAGTATCTAACTTCATCTTTGACTATTATGAGTTTGTTTAGAATACTGATATTCTGCGGTGGAATGAAGGTAGGGTTCCTGGTGACAAACATTGCTTCAGTCTTATCGTAGTTGACCGTCAGGTTATTGTCTGTGAGCCATATATTCATGTCTTCAAGGCATTTAGGGGCTTGTTTACAAAGCCGCGGTAGCGGTTTGCGATCGCAATCAGAGCCGCGGCCCCATTGATTTCAATGGGGCCGCGGCTGCGATCGCGATCGCGAACCACTACCGCGGCTTTGTAAACAAGCCCCTTAGTCATTGTTGTGATGTTAAGTTCTAGTAGGTTGATTAGAGCATACACCATGATGTCAGCATATATGTGATAGAGGAGTTAGTTAACGTTAGGAATGATGTAATGACCATCTTCATATCTCAAAAAGAGTGTGATTTGCCATATTGTCATCATGAACTTAATGTACTCTATTAAGCCAGGATTTATTTTATGCATTTCAAGGTAATGTATTATTCAAGAGTGTGGAACACTTTCAAAAGGATAAAGTGACTTGCCCAAGGCTACAAGGAGTGCCATTGTGAATCAAACCTAGACCTCTTGAGTACTAGACTGTTGCTCTAACTGCTAGGCTAATATGAATAAAATACAACTTCTAAAATGCCTGAATACAAATGCTAGAAGTCTAAAACATTAGATGGGAGAATAAGAATATATAGAACAGAATGAAAGGTTAGATATAATTGGCATCTCAGAGACCTGGTCACAGGTGGACAACTAATGAGATACCATGATACCTGGGTAACATACCGCAATGAAAGGGCAGATCAAATTGATAGAGGGGTTGTGTTCTATATTAGAGGGGGAGTTGAGTCACACAGGATACATTTTTTACAGAACACAAAACACACAGTAGAATCTCTATGGATAAAAATTCTATGTAAAAAGGGGAAGGCAATGGCAGTAGGGGTGTACTACTCTCTGCCTGGCCAGAATGAACAGATGAATTATGAAATGCTAAAAGAAATCAGAGAAGCTAACAAAAATGACAATACAATAATAATGGGTGATTTCAATTACACCGGTATTGACAGGGTCAATGTTCTATAGCAGGACATGCTAGGGCAGAGGTTTCCAATGTCATTCCTCGGGGAACCCCAGGCCAGTCAGGTTTCAGAGTACCCACAATGAATATGCATGAGATAGATCTGCATACAATGGAAGCAGTGCATGCAGATCTATCTCATGCATATTCATTGTGGGTACTCTGAAAACCTGACTTGGCCTGGGGTTCCCCGAGGACTGGGTTGGGAGCCACTGTGCTAGGGAGATAAAGTTTCTAGATGAAATAAATGACTGCTTCTTGGAGCAGCTGATTCATCAACTGAAGAGAGGGGAAGCTATTTTAGACCTAGTCCTTAGTGGAACAATGATCTGGTACAAGTGATAACAATGTTAGGGCCACTTTGCTACAGTGATCATAGCATGACCACATTTAATTTAATAAATGGAGCGAGAATGGCAAGGAAATCCACAGTACTACCTTTTTAACTTTCAAAAGAGAGACTATGATAAAATGAGGAAAATAGTTCCGAAAAAAATAAAAGAAACATCTGCAAAGGTTAAAGGTTTACATCAAGCATGGGCATTTTTTAAAAATACTATCTTGGAAGCCCAAATCACATGTAGTCCATGCTTTAAGAAAGGTGGAAGGAAGGCCAAAAAGCTTCTAGCATGGTAAAGGTGCAGTTAGAGAGGCTGCTATAGTCAAAAAAATCATATTTCAGGAATTGGAAAAAGGAACCAAACAATGAAAATAGGAAACAACATAAGCACAGGCAAAGAGAGAATTTGAAAAAAAGCTTGCTGTGAAAGCAAAAATGCATAATTAAAACTTTTTAAAAGGGGCACTAAGAGGGGACAAGGCCATAGCGGGGAGACTGACTGAATTCTTTGCTTTGGTCTTTACTGAGGAAGATGTAGGGACGTTACCCATGCCTGAAATTGGATTTTAAAGGAGATGTATCAGAAGAATTGAAACACATTTTGATAAACTGGGCAAATATATTACAATTATTTGATATATTAAAATTATTTGATAAACTAAAGAGTAGCAAATCACCTATATCAGATGCTTTACATTCAAGGGTGCTGAAATAACTGAAATATGAGATTGAAGACCGAGTAATCTGTGAACTATCATTAAAACCATTTGTAGTACCTGAAGACTGGAGAATGGCCAATGTAATGCCAATTTTTAAAAAGGGTTCAAGGGGTGACCTGGGAAACTACAGACTGGTGAGCTTGACATCAGTACCGGGCAAAATGGTAGAAACCATTATAAAGAATAAAATCACTGAACATGTAGATAGTCATAGTTTAATGGGAGAAAGCCAACATGGATTTAGCCAAGGAAGATCTTGTTTTACTAATCTGTTGTATTTTTTTGAAGGTGTTGGAGTACCCCAGGGATTTGGGCTAGGCCCGCTGCTTTTTAACATATTCATAAATGACCTGGAAATGGGAATGAGTGAGGTGATCAAATTTGCAGATGACATAAAATTATTCAAAGTAGTTAAAACACAAAAGGATTGTGAAAAATTGCAAGAGCACCTTGATAAAGATTTGACGTCCAAATGGCAGATGAAATTTAATGTGGACAAGTGCAAAGTTATACACCTAGGAAAGAACAACCCAAACTACACGATGCAAGGTTCCACATTAGGAACCGCCACCCAGGAAAATGATTTAGGCATCATCGTGGCTAATATGTTGAATAACATGGGAACTAGTTGCAGGTAGATCAGGTTAGCCATTATCCTGGCTTAGTAAACATACCCCTAAGAGTTTGAAGATGCCTAAACGAACCAAATAAATACTAACAAATGCACATCCCAAATGCAAGTCTTACTTCAGGTCCCCATGATATTAGTTTAGTTACGGTTTTCCTTGCCTATCTTTTCGGCACAGAGTACTAACTGGGCAGCATGCAATATTGCTTCTATCCGGTTATCTTATGCCCCTTCCTCCACTCTACCCTGGAATGCCCCCAACATGCCCCCAATGCTAGCTGGATAGCAGTGGGACGCATAGGGGACATAGATGGGGATATTCAATGGCACTACCCAAGTAAATGCTCTTTGAATATCGGGCCCATTGTGTCCAAATGTGCATTTTTATCAGATTGTTCTGGGAGGGATGGTGTTGAGATGATTACAAATGAGTTTAATAATTGGACAAAGGCGGTATAAAAAAAACCTGTTAAATAAATAAATAAAACTTGGGTAGAGGGTGAGCACTTCAGTGGAGGGTGAGCACTATAAGATAATTGTGAACTGTCACAAGGCTGGTTTCGCCTATGGCACATAATATCCATGCACCAGCACTGGCCCCACCAAAGCATGTGTACAATAGCTCAAGTATGAACATATAAGGCCTGGTAATCAAAGGGCAGTTACATGATTTGCAGCCCTGTAAACTCTGTTACTGCTGCTGAGAGTGATATTCAACGGCATTAACACGGTTAGTGGCACTGAATATCCCCAATTATGGCCCTTATGAGCGCAGATGCTAATCACTTAACATCGGGGTATGTCGGGAGCATTCTGGGAAGGAGAGGAGCTGAAGATGATCGATAACCAGGCAGCAGCAATACTGCATGCTACCCCGTAAATGACCTGCACCTAAAAGATAGGCAAAAAAAAACCCTTGCCTATCTTTTAGGCGTAGGAGTTAACCAGGCAGTTTGCGATATCGCTGCTGCCTGGTTAGCTACTGTGGCTTCCGATACGCATGGCGATCCCCAGATATTCAATGTCAGGGCCACATGTGACCCCGGCATTGAATATCCAAGGTTAAGGGTCAGCAGTTTGCCACATTGTCATGGTGAACTTAATGTATGCTATAAAACCAAGATTTTTTTTATAAATTTCAAGACAATTTATTATCCAAGAATGTGGGACACTGTCAAAAGCTTTCTCATAATCAATCCATGCTATACTGAGATTTCTGCTTTTCTTAGTTCTGGCCATGATGGCCTTATTCAATATTAACTGGTCCTTGGTTCCATTTGCTCCCCTCTTATTGCCCTTTTGCTCTATAACCATGATTCCTCACAGTTGAGAGAGAAGAAGGATGCTCTCCTCTACCGGTACTTTCCTCTGGAGTTTGTAGCTTCTAAAACCCCATTCTATTCTATCCTGAATCCCTCTTGCTCCACCTTGATGGCTCCCCTCCTATATTTCATTCTGATTTCTGAACTTCCATCTATCCACTCCTGTCTTTGGGACTCTTTTCTTACTGCTCTCTCTGAGGCTTCTTTTTGCTATCCCCATCTTTTGCTCTTAGGTGACTTCAGTGTCCACTATGCCTTCCTGCAAACTGCTTGTGACAGGTTCCTCCTTCAGCTTTTCTCTGACTTATCTTTTCTACAACATATATCTTTCCCTACACCTTCTGATGGCCACTTAACCCTCCATAGCCCATGTTCCCTGTAAAATAGTTATCTCCAAGTTATAATGCCCTGTTCAATGTAATTTCAGTTTGTTCAATGTAAAACCGCCTTGATATCATGAAAGGCGGTATATAAGAAATGTTAAATAAAATAAATAATAAATAAATCATTGACCCTATGCTTTCCTCCTCACCTTTATCCCCAGTCCTCTCTTCTTTTTCCCCTTCCCATTCCTTGGCCAGACCACTTCTGTATCCTTTTCTCTATACTGTATCTCTCATCTGCTTCTCAATCTATTCCCTCCCATTACTTGTCTTTCATAGACGTGATCTCTCTTCTCATACCCTCGAACATTTCCCACCTTCCAGAGACATTTTCCCAGATGATTTCTCCTTTCTTCCAGTTGAACCACAAGCAAATCTTTGGTACTTGTCGCTCTCTGCCACTCTTGATTCTGTTGCTCCTCTCCACCCTCACAATTGTCCCACCAGGAACTATCAGCCTTGGTTCCAACAAAGTCTCTTTCTATTTCACGATCAATTATGTTGGTCTGAATGACTGTGGAGGAAATACTCCCCATCCTCTCTTCAACATTTTAAAAATGTTCATTCCATTCTCAAAACCATCTACCTCTGCTACTCCTCCTTCCGAGTCCCTCCTTCCTCAATCTCAAGATATTGCTAGCTATGTTTATAATAAAGTCTCTTCTCTCAGGTCTGCCTTTCCAAATTGTCCTGTTCTCCTCTCTCTCCTCTCTCTCCTCTCTCTCCTCTCTCTCCTCTCTCTCCCCATCTCTCCTTCCCTCTGGATTTCCTGACCATCTTGCCCTGATTTCCCCACCTGGTCCCTCTCTTTCTCATTCATGGTCCTCTTTTATTACAGTCTCATCCATTGGAATCATAAACATTATTAATTCCTGTCATAAGATTACCTCACCTGCTTACCCAATCCCCTTATCTTGGCTCCCTACTCCTTATCTTGATCTTCTTCTTTTGATTCCATTCATTCTTAACAATAGCTTATTGTCTGGTATTTTTCCCTCCATCTGGAAACATGCCACAGTTCAACCAATCTGAAGTCTGCATCTTTGGACCCCTCTACTCCATCTAGCTATTGTCCAATCTCTACACTTCCTTTCCTTTCCAAGTTACTTGAAAAGTTGTTTGGTGCTGGATACAGCACCAAAACTATTCTTCTTTCTTGGCAAGCTCCAAAAAGTTCACAATCAGGGTAACATTTCAGTGGTGGTTACTCTTGATCTGTCCTCTGCCTTTGATCTTCTTGATCACACTGTGCTTCTCTCTAGGTTGCACAACATTGGTCTTTGGAGTACAGTTCTTCAGTTCTTTTCTTTCACAGCAGTCTTTTTCAGTTTTGGCTTAAGGATCTTCCTCCTCTTCTATCTCCCTTCTCTGTGGTGTGCCAAAAGGTTCTGTATTTGCTACTCTTTTATTCAATATCTATCTGACCCCCTTTGCATTACTCATAAAACAGCATGGAATCTCCACTCATTATTATGCAGATGACATCATATTATTACATCACACCGGTCCTGTTGCTCCTGACCTCTCTCCACTACATGGTTATCTCTCTGTCCAGTATTTCTATATGGTTATCTGCCAACTTCCTCTATTTGAATCCTCTCAAATCCACAGCACTCCGGTACACTTTTGGCAGTACCACTCCTACTTTGGCCCCTTCCATCTCTAACTCATCCATCCCACTTATGTATTTATTTATTTATTTATTTAACTGGTTTTATATACCACCTTATCCTTCAATCAAAGTGGTTAATAACACAGCATGGTGTTTGCATGCAACAAGAGGGGACTGACAGGACATACACATAAACTGTTGTGAGTGGTACAGTTCTCACCATGGCGTGCATACTATTTGAAATTTAAATTATTTGTCGATATGCATCTACAAACAGGTGTGTTTTAAGGGATTTATGGAAATCCTTGAGGTCATTCTGAGCTCTTAAGTCTTCAGGGAGGGAATTCCACAGATCTGGCGCCGAGAGTGAAAAAGCTCTTTTGGACATCCCTTGTTTTGACCTATGGTAACCTGCGGGAGTGTGGAGTCTGTTAATGCTTTGGGTTTGCCTAGGCCTGCTGTTCCTGTCTTTAGATATTGTGACCTGCAAATTGTCTGTTGAGCAATGATGTATAACTTTGAAAATGATCATTAGTGTTTTGAATCTTGCCCTTGCAATAATAGGAAGCCAATGCAGCTGTTGGAGTACAGGAGTAATGTGCTCGTATTTTGCAGTGCCTGTGATAATGCGTGCTGCAGTATTCTGAACTAGTTGAAGTGGATGGATAGACTGCTTGGGAAGACCCTGGTATAGTGAGTTTCCGTAGTGCAGTAACGGAGTGATAACTATTTGGCATACCGTGCGGAAATGCTTTTGGCTGAGGACTGGTTTAAGTCTCCTGATGATCTTTAATTGGTGATATACTTTTGTTGCAGTCTTATTTATATGAGATTGTAAATTCAGGTTATTGTCTAAGATTATGCTTAGATATTTTACCTCACCCTTAAATGCTATTGTTCTGTTTAAGATGTTGATTTCTTTGGGTGGGCTGAATGTCTGGCTTCCGGAAATGAACACTGCTTCTGTTTTATCAAAGTTCACCTTTAGGGTGTTGTTAGTGAGCCAAGTATTCATATTGTCGAGGCACTTGGTCACAGCCACGCAGCTGGCATGACCGCCTCTGGATCCCCTCCCTTTTGCCCTCTCCCCTCCCCGCACTCCCCCTCCCCCCCCTGAGACCCTCCCCCTTAATAATTCACCACGTTACACCGAGGGTTTTCTTTCACCAACTAATTCTATTTATTTACAGACAATGGTTATTAACAGCACCAAACTGTTGGCCACAGCATGCACGTAACAATCCACACAACACAGTATACAACTTCTTCCTCTTGCCCCCTCGAGAGACACAGCCAATATCCCACGTACTTTGTAACTGTCCGGCGGCGAAGTTATGCCGTAAAAGCATTATTCTCCGTCCCTCCGTCTTTCATGTCCTTCAGGCACAAGCTGTTACGCCTGCCGTTCAAGCAGACTTGGCAACCTTATCATTGTTACCTCCCTCCTTTTGCCCGCCGTCGAAGCCAGGCAGGGGGCCCTCTGAGCGATGTTCTGGTCACCATCTTACTCTCTCCGGGGACAGGTCCATGTTTCGCTCCTGTACCTTGCCCCCTTTACTTAAGGCCTAGGCTGTGTTCTCTCTCACCGGGTGTGTTTCTTCCGGCCGTCATGCGTGCTGTGACTCTTCCCCCCCCCCCATTGTTAATTGGGCGGGTGTCCGGCTTCCTCTTGGAAAGGGGGGGGGCGAGCGGCAAAGAGGCCGAGCACGCGCCGAGCGCGCGCCTTTGTACTCGGCTCTTTGCCCGCCCCCCCCTCCCCGCCCCCCTCACCGAAATCTCGGCGAGCCATCGCGCGCCTGTGCCGGGCCGCGTTGATTCGCGGCCCGGACTCAGCCACGCAGCTGGCATGACCGCCTCGGGATCCCCTCCCTTTTGCCCGCTCCCCGCCCCGCACTCCCCCTCCCCCCCGAGACCCTCCCCCTTAATAATTCACCACGTTACACCGAGGGTTTTCTTTCACCAACTAATTCTATTTATTTACAGACAATGGTTATTAACAGCACCAAACTGTTGGCCACAGCATGCACGTAACAATCCACACAACACAGTATACAACTTCTTCCTTTTGCCCCCTCGAGAGACACAGCCAATATCCCACGTACTTTGTAACTGTCCGGCGGCGAAGTTATGCCGTAAAAGCATTATTCTCCGTCCCTCCGTCTTTCATGTCCTTCAGGCACAAGCTGTTACGCCTGCCGTTCAAGCAGACTTGGCAACCTTATCATCGTTACCTCCCTCCTTTTGCCCGCCGTCGAAGCCAGGCAGGGGGCCCTCTGAGCGATGTTCTGGTCACCATCTTACTCTCTCCGGGGACAGGTCCATGTTTCGCTCCTGTACCTTGCCCCCTTTACTTAAGGCCTAGGCTGTGTTCTCTCTCACCGGGTGCGTTTCTTCCGGCCAACCCCGCCAACCGCGAATCCTCGCTTGTTGACGGGGCCCCACCTCTCAACGCGCCGCTGTGGCCAACCTCTGCCTCTGCCATAATCGTTCGATCGTCTCCTGCACTGCACAGAGAAAAATGTCCATTCCGATGTCGGACAAATGCACTCCATCTGCGCGATACATCCCCGGGCACCTCTCTTCTATGAGGTCGTGCGTGATGTTGTATCCCCCTATGGCCCCCATGAAGCGGGCCATCCATCTGTTCACTTTTCTTCTTGTCCTCTCTACCGCCCTGTGCGAGTTCTCTCCCCGCCACACACGCCGAGGTATGATGTGTGACCATGCCACTACCGTCCCGGGAAATGTCTTAGCCAACGTTAGCAGGTCGCCTTGCATCTTTTTGGTGAGCTCGACGCTGCGCGTAGACGCCAGGTCGTTGCCCCCCAAGTGGATCGCAATCATCCACGGGTTCCCGGTCGATCTCTTCTGCTGGATCAAGGACGGCATTAGCTGGTCCCACACCATACCCCGTCGTCCTAACCACACCACCGACACCTCTGTACTCGGGAATCCCAAATTCCCCCCTTGCGGTCTGCATTGAGTCCGCTTTTGGGCCCAGTGAACGTATGAATGGCCACATATCCACACTTCTTGCGGCCATAGGTGGCAACTCACTCCTGCATGGATCACAATCAAAGACATGGTTATGGCAGTATTCATACACATTGATCCGTCACTTTTTCTGTACATAACATGCTGATCCATCCCCTTTTTTTTTTTTTTTTTGCTTATTACTTAATACATTGTTCGTCATTGCGCCGGACGTATATACAGTTTGTATCTATCCGAGCGCCACCTGCCTATTCTCATTATCTGCTCTCCGGACATCCCGATGCTGGCTGCCGTAGAAGCAGCCCCAATGCGAAAGGAGTGCGAGCCGTATAAGCTTGCATCCCGTCCCAGGCGTTCAATTGTTAACTTGAGTACTCTGGTGAATTGGAAACGTGATAGGGGTGCCCCGTTCGCATGTACGAACCATTGATTATTTGAGTACGCCCGTAACTGTTGGTAGGCCAGGGCATTCTTCAGCGGGCAGGAAGGGTCGTTGTGTACTGCTGCCAGCACCACTTTTTTTCCTTTCCCCTCCGTGTCGGTCTTGGATCTGCGCAATTGTAGCTCTACGGCCGTAGTGCGTATGTTCACATCTCGCTTTTCCAGACCTCCACGGGCTGTCCCCTTCTCCGCGGATGTGAAAGCCACGAGCTCCCCTTCTCGAAATGCCCCGTAGAAGGCCCAGGAAAAGGCGCATCGAAACAACCTCGTCTCGTACTCGTCGTAACACATTCTGCTGGTCAGTACCATCAGTTGTTGGAGCATCCGATGAGTGATTGGGCGGCGTTTGTCCATTCTTCGGGGTTGTTCCCGGGACCAGCCTCTCATCACTTTCTGTACAATAAACCCCGCCGTGGGGCTCTTCCTCCCTATTGCCTTAGCAAAGAATGATACTGCTGCTAAGCGGGCTTGTACCGCGGCCTTTGTGTGGCCATTGGTTTTGCAGTGCATAATCTATCGCAAAATCGTCGGTACTTCCAATATGTTTTCCTGCTCTATTAAGGCCTCTCTGCAAAATGTCTGGTATTGTTCCCACGCTGCTATGTATCTGCGCCGGGTATTCTCTGCTAAAGCTCCTAACAGGAGCCCCCAGATCTCCGTGGACCAAACTCCCAGACCTGATGCGGGACCGATGTCTTGACTTCGTCGGCTTCGGGTGCCAGTTGGTGAAAAAGCCCGATCTTAGAACGAGAAAGAGCATCGGCAATGTTATTATTCTCGCCCTCGATGTGCTTGGCACTAAGGGTTATGTTATGCACCAGGCATAGGAACACTATTTGCCTTATTAGCGCGACCACCCTTGGCGTCTTTGCTCTCATCCTGTTCACCGCCCATACCACCGCTAGGTTATCGGTATGGAAGGTGATAGCTCTATTGGCGAGCTCATGTGCCCAGATGTCCAGGGCCACCATTATAGGGAACAGCTCCAGGAACGTGATGTCCCTGGTGATCCCCGTCGTGTGCCACTCTCTGGGCCATGTCTCCGCGCACCACGCGCCCTTATAGTATATGCCGAAATCAATCCCTCCCGAGGCATCGGTGAAGAATTCAAGTTCCGCATTAGATACTGGGCGCGCTTGCCAGAAGGCAAGGCCGTTGAAGTCGTGCAGGAACTGTAACCAGACCTGCAAGTCTTCCTTTATCTCTCTGGTGACTCTGATGCGGTGGTATTTTTTTGCTATGCCTTTGGTTGCCCATGCCATACGACGGCAGAACACCCTCCCCATGGGTATCACCCTGCACGCAAAGCACAGGAGGCCCATCATGGACTGGAATTGTTGTAGTGTCGCTTTTCGCTGGCTAAGCAACAGTTGCATATCTTTCTTCAACTTTAGCACTTTTTCGGCTGGCAAGCGCGACCTGCGCGCTGGCACATCTAGTTGTATGCCCAGGAAGGTGATGATCCTCTTTGGGCCCTCGGTTTTTTCTTTTGCTAACGGGATCCCAAACGCCCGTGCCGTCTGCTCGAAGATATCCAATATCCTTTTGCAGTCATCATGGTCTTTTCCCACGAATAGGAAATCGTCCAGATAGTGCACTACCGTATTGGGGCCGGCGAGGTCTTCGACCACCCAGTGTATGAATGAACTGAATTGTTCAAAGTATGCACATGAGACCGCGCATCCCATGGGCAAACATTTGTCATAGAAGAACTCTCCATTGAATGAGAAGCCCAACAGTGGAAAAGATTCAGGGTGAACCGGCAATAAGCGGAACGCGGACTCAATATCCGCCTTCGCTAGTTGCGCTCTCGGCCCCTTGCTTCGTATGAGTGTAACTGCCTGGTCCATGGTTGCATATTTGACCGAGCATAATGCCGGGTCGATGTAATCATTGACGGACTGCCCCTCAGGGTATGAAAGGTTATGGATTAACCTAAATTGTCCCGGCTCCTTTTTGGGTATGACCCCCAATGGGGAGACTACGAGGTCCTTGAATGGGGGTGACTGAAAAGGACCTGCTATTCTCCCCATCCCCAATTCTTTTACTATTTTGCTGTGGGCGATCTCGTTATGTTTACGGACAGATGGTGGGTTGTCCAGTAAGCGGGTTCGTGTTCTGTTCGTTAAGATTAGGGATGGAATGCGGAAACCCTGTGCGAAACCATTTTCTATACTGATAGCCATATCTCGCTTAGGGTATGCTCTTAGCCATGGCCTCATACGCTCAAGGCTGATGGGTGTTGGTGCCAACCCCTTCTGTGGCTCGCTGGTGTACTGCTCTGAAAGGCTTCGCCTCTCTTGCCATCCTGCAAGTGAAAGCTGGATGACCTCCGCCGCATCCCGAGCAGGCGTGCTTGAATTTACACGGCTGCCAAGTACAACTCCCTGCGTTGTACTGCCTACATGCCCGTCTCCCTGGCCACTGATTGGCCTGCCTCGCTTGGCTGATCTGAAATGGCTGTTGCCACTGGGTGTTCGGGAGTGGCTGCTGAAGCCCATCCTGCGACAATGGCCTATTGTGTGCCATTTCTTCGGACCACATGTCCAGCACTCTATGATGCCATGCCAGTGTGGGATCGTCAGCCATGTTTCTCCTGAACTTGACATCATAATTTAGCCATGCCCATCCACCATATTGCTTATGCGCGCGGATGATCGTGTCCAGGTACTTGGTCAGGTATGGCCCCGTTTCGGGTTCTTTTTCCATCACCACGCTCATAAAGAGGTGGAATGCTGCCACCCAGTTGCTGATAGATTTGGTAACTTTGGGTTTCCTATCCTTCTCGTTTCTTTTTTCCCTATCCCTTCCGCTGGTGGACTCATCCTCATGATCCCTGAGCAGGAGAGAGAATATGTCGATATATTCTCTCTTCCAGATTCTCTTTTTTATCTTTTTTGGCACCGACACGGCCAGGGAGCTCACCCCGCAGCGTGGGTCATGACTGGCGTCGTGCCAATCCATCCGCATTCTTTGGGCCTCTCCCGCCATCGTGCATGTGCTGTCCCCGCCTCTCTGGGTTTGCCCAGACCAAGCTTGTCTGAGGGGATTGGAGTGTTTTGAGCTCTTCTTTCTCTTAACTTTCTTTAACGCGTAGCGCATCACTTCTGCCCATTCTATGTCCTTTTCACTGTCGGAACTGGACTCGTCCGATGAGGACGTTGATATCTCTGATGCCCCTTTTTCGCACCCCGACTTACCCTGAGCTGCGTTGGGTGCGGTCACACTGGCGCTCGTCGATGGCACTTCATAGCTCGTAGAGCTCGTTGCTCCGAGCCGCTGTTTGACTGAGTTCAGGCCGTGCTGCGTAACCTGATCCCGAACCATCTGTAGCAGGTCGTCTAGTTCTGGGTTCTGTGGCGGTGCCGCGTTCCCCGATTGCTGCGGCGCCTTCTTCCTTGTACTGTGCCGCGGTTTCACTGCTGCTGCGGGGGCGGTTGCTTCACGGCGAGCCTTCTGTCGTCTCGTATTTGGACCGGCCGCTGCTCGTGTCTTTGATGACGTTGTCGCCTTCGGTGCCGCCTTTGCGCCTTGCGGCCTGGACGCCTTTGCTGTCTCTCTTCTCGGCATTTCTCCCTAGGATAGAGTTACTATGCAGAGGCAATGGAAGTCTACATTACTATCTTTCAGGATGCCAGCTATACTGTGCTCCACACATTTCTTCTGACTTACATATACACTTTAGGGCTATCTCTATCCCCCTACATCTCTACTGTATATCCATATGCATACTAACATTCTCCTATACCTGCGTCCACTACCTTACCTAGCCCCGCTTATCTACCCTTTCACCTTTGTGATTTACATATCAGCAAATAAGACAAAGAAATTTTTACACTGTCTGCCTTACCACTTTTGTCCAGGAGATGGCAGCCTTACGCCTTCTTTTCCTAGCTCCCTTGCTTTCTGTCTCTATCTATCAGTGCTCTGTCCCGTTTAAGGGTACAGTTGAGGTATTTACTTATTTTTTCTTTTTATTTTATATTAATATAGCATAATAAACACCAGCTTGTGTCCTCTTATCCCTCTGCTACCTTGCTGCCCTCTGTTTGGGCTTCCCGCTAGACCTCCGTGTCTCCACGTGTCCGTGTCGGGTACCTCCATTTTTTTTTTTGTTGTTGTTTCCATGGGTTTTGTTTAGCCCCCCCCCATAGCCCAGCCTTTCTTTCCCGGGTTCCCTCACTCTTGTCCCCTAGCAACCGGTGGGGAGGATTCCTTTTTAAATTATCTTTTGTTAAGTTGTACCCCATCGTGCTGCCGCTGCTCTCCTTTCAACCCCCTCCCCCCCCCCCGGACTCGTCTGCCGATTCATGGCTCTCTCCCGCCGTAAGCACTGAAAACCGCTATACTAACTGCACTTTTTTTTTTTTTTTTACGCTGCAGTCATACTTGCGGTTTTGTTTTGCTTTTTGGTGCTTCCTCGCGTTGCCCCCGATCACTCCGGTGCAACCCCACACTCTCGGAATTACAGAGCTGCGCCGCCAGAGCCTGCGCTGCCACCTCCCGTCTCCGATCGCTGTCCGGAGATACAGGGGGGGGTGGGGGGGCTCTGCTCGCGGCCTCAGCTGCTGGAGCGGTCGTCGAGAAGCAGGCCTCTTGATCGCTGTCCGATGTCCGGCTTCCTCTTGGAAAGGGGGGGGCGAGCGGCAAAGAGGCCGAGCACGCGCCGAGCGCGCGCCTTTGTACTCGGCTCTTTGCCCGCCCCCCTCACCGAAATCTCGGCGAGCCATCGCGCGCCTGTGCCGGGCCGCGTTGATTCGCGGCCCGGACTTTACTGTTATATCAGGTACACTCAGGTCAATTGAGGTATACACCACGATATCATCTGCATATAAGTGATAATTTATTCTGTGTTGTTTGATGATTCTGCATATGGGTTGGATATATAAGTTGAAAAGGATTGATGATAGAGCCGAAGCCTGAAGTATTCCTTGCATTATTGGAAACTGAGATGTTTTCCTCTCTCCACATTTAACTTGCTGTGTACGGTTGCTCAGGTAGGATGTGAACTATTTTAGTGTTTTTTTGCGTAGTCCAATTTTTTGTAGGTGCTGCAGGAGTATGGAGTGTGACACCGTGTCAGACCCTGGTATAGTGAGTTTCCGTAGTGCAGTAACGGAGTGATAACTATTTGGCATACCGTGCGGAAATGCTTTTGGCTGAGGACTGGTTTAAGTCTCCTGATGATCTTTAATTGGTGATATACTTTTGTTGCAGTCTTATTTATATGAGATTGTAAATTCAGGTTATTGTCTAAGATTATGCTTAGATATTTTACCTCACCCTTAAATGCTATTGTTCTGTTTAAGATGTTGATTTCTTTGGGTGGGCTGAATGTCTGGCTTCTGGAAATGAACACTGCTTCTGTTTTATCAAAGTTCACCTTTAGGGTGTTGTTAGTGAGCCAAGTATTCATATTGTCGAGGCACTTGGTCATTACTGTTATATCAGGTACACTCAGGTCAATTGAGGTATACACCACGATATCATCTGCATATAAGTGATAATTTATTCTGTGTTGTTTGATGATTCTGCATATGGGTTGGATATATAAGTTGAAAAGGATTGATGATAGAGCCGAAGCCTGAAGTATTCCTTGCATTATTGGAAACTGAGATGTTTTCCTCTCTCCACATTTAACTTGCTGTGTACGGTTGCTCAGGTAGGATGTGAACTATTTTAGTGTTTTTTTGCGTAGTCCAATTTTTTGTAGGTGCTGCAGGAGTATGGAGTGTGACACCGTGTCAAAGGCAGCTGAGATGTCAATGAAAATGAATAGAAATCAATTTTTTTTGTATAGACCCCTCATAAGGTTTTCAAAGAGGGAGATGAGTAGAGTTTCTACATTGTGACGTGGTTTGAAGCCATGTTGGTGCACGTCCAGTGGTGCATGAAGATCAACGTGATCCTGTAATTGTCTTTGTACTACTTTTTCTATAATTTTTGAGATAAATGGAAGGCTTGAAATAGGGCAGTAAGATTTTGGATCGGAGGTGCTCAGCATGTTGCCTTTGAGGATTGGTCGTATCATGGCTCGCTTAAGTATTTGTGGTAGGTGTCCTTGATGAAGGGACTCTTTCATGATTTTGAGTACTTGGTGGCTCAATTGGTTCTTGGTAGCTTTTATCCATTCCACTGGGCATAGTTTAGCTGGCGAGGTTGTTATGTTAAGGGTGCTCACTATATTTTCTATCTGCTGCGTTGTTGGTATAGTGAAATCACTCCACATTTGGTAGGATTCATCACAAGTTTGGTGTGGTTCCTTCATTATTGGGTTGTGTTCTATAGAGGGTATGATGTTTGTTTGATTGGAGTTCTTGTTTATTATGTAGTTCGCAAATTCTTGGGGGTCTATTTGATGGACATTGTGGAGAGGAGTGACTTTAATGAGTTGTTCTATGATGTTGAATAATTCCCTTGGTTTATTGGCTGATTTCATGATTATATTGGTGTGGTGTTGTTGCTTGTGATCATTGATCATGTTATTGTATTCTAGTTTAGCATTATAAAGGAGTGCTGCATCTTGTGACTTGCTTTATCTCCATTTTCTCTCAAGTCTTCTGAGTACGTTTTCCTTCTCTGACTTCATTTGAGTACCATGGAACATTGGTTTTCCTGTGTATGTGTATATTTTCCTTCTTTGGAGCTGATGTGGCATTGGATAAGATGGAGTTCCATTTCTTTATGGTTTCATCTAATCCATTGCATTCTTGCTGTAATTGTGGGATTATTTCCTTTAGAAAAATTTCCTTATGGTAGGCTCTAAATCTTCTAGTTTTGTTGTCCCCTTCTGTATGGTGTGGAGGGGTTTCCAGGCATAAGGTGAAGGAGAGTATGTGGTGGTCCGACCAAGGAACTGGAGTGGTCTTTGGGATTGTGACTTGATTCTGTTTTATTAGTTGTATTGGGATGAAAACAAGGTCTGGAGTGGTTCCATGTCAGTGTGTTGGCATGTCAACCATCTGCTGGTAATCTAGTGATTCCATGGCTTTGAGAAAAGCTCTGGTTTGTTTAGTGGGTGCGGAGACTAGGTTGTAGTCACCCAAGGCAATCAACGGTTTACGTTGGGCACTGTATGCACATATTGATTCCAGTATTGCTGAAAGATGATCCTTCGTGGCATTGAGAGGTCTGTAGGTGAGGCAAATGCTGACATGATGGTTGAAAATGATGATTGTGGTTAATTCAGATGAGTTGCTGGTGTTCCCGCTCTTCTGCTTGACTGCGATCAGGAGACTGAAGCCACTAACAATGTTACTGAGGCAGTTCTAGCTCGTGCCCAATGGCGTTTGTGTTTTAAAGCTACTGCTGCTCACCTGATAGGTGCTTAGGCCGGCAATCGGGAGGAGCAAGTGTTCCTGCATGTCTTCCCTTTCTGTGACTAAAACATCCATCCCACTTGCTAATTCTCTTCACTCTCTCGGCATTATTCTTGATTATGCTCTGTCCTTCTAGGCCCATCTCTCTTCTCTCGCTCATTGATGTGTTTCCTCTCTTCACCGGATACACACTGTGCATCCTTTTCTCTCCAACTACCCTCCTTCTTAACCTTGTTAAGATAAGGGAAGTGGAATTGCAATGGGCTAAACTAAAGGTGGCAATAAAAGGGGCAACAGATAAATATGTAAGGAAAGTAAATAAAAACAAGAGGAGAAGGAAACATATTTGGTTCTTCAAAGAAGTGGCTCCTCAAATAAAGGAAAAAAACACAACTTTCACAAAATTCAAAAGCTTGCAAATAGAGGAACACAGTAAGGAATACAGGAGCAAACTAAAAGGGACAAAAAGAGAAATAAGGAAAGCAAAATCAAAGGCAGAGGAAAAGATGGCTAAAGATGTGAAGTGTGGCAACAAAACTTTCTTCAGGTATATTTGGGAGAGGAGGAAAATCAGCGATGGAATTGCAGGACTCAGAAGTGCTGGGAACGGATTTGTAGAAAGTGACATTGAAAAAGCAAAATTGCTAAACAAATACTTCTGCTCTATTTTTACTAAAGAAGATGCTGGAGAAGGACCATCTGTGACTCCCAAATATAAAAATGGGAATGAAGTAGATACCACACCATTC
This sequence comes from Ichthyophis bannanicus, assembly GCA_033557465.1. NCBI lineage: Eukaryota > Metazoa > Chordata > Amphibia > Gymnophiona > Ichthyophiidae > Ichthyophis > Ichthyophis bannanicus. The sequence goes on along the minus strand of CM066031.1, from coordinate 1,328,002,997 downwards.
ACTGAAGATGATGTGTTAGAACAACTTGCAAAACTGAAAGTGAACAAGGCCATGGGACCGGATGGGATGCATCCCAGGATACTGAAAGAGCTCAGAGAGGTTCTTGCAGGGCCGTTAAAGGATGTTCTTGACAGATCCTTGGAAACAGGAGTAGTTCCTCAGGACTGGAGAAGGGCTGATGTGGTACCTCTTCACAAAAGTGGTGAGAGGGAAGAAGTGACAAACTACAGGCCCATGAGCCTTACCTCAGTGGCAGTATAAATAATGGAGGTGCTTCTGAAAGAGAGAATAGTGGACTTTCTCAAAACCAACAGGTTGCATGATCTGAGGCAACATGGTTTTTACCATAGGACGATCTTGCCAAACAAGTCTGATTGAGTTCTTTGACTGGGTGACCAGAGAACTAGATCAGGGGCATGCGATGGATGTCATCTACCTGGATTTCAGCAAAGCTTTTGATACTGTTCCTCATAGGAGGCTTATCAATAAACTCAGTCATTTGGGGATGGCTCCCAAGGTGGTGAACTGGATCAGAAATTGGTTGACTGACAGACGACAGAAGGTGATGGTAAATGGAGCTCACTTGAATGAAAGGAGGGTGCCTCAGGGTTTGGTCCTGGGCCCGGCATTGTTCAATGTATTTGTGAGTGATATTGCTGAAGGACTGCATGGAAAAGTCTGTCTTTTTGCAGATGACATGAAAATTTGCAACAGGATGGACTCCCCTGAGGGAGTGGATAACATGAGGAAAGATCTATAAAAGCTGGAAGAATGGTCTAATGCTTGGCAGTTAAGATTTAATGTGAAAAAGTGCAGTGTCATGCACTTGGGAAGCAGAAATCCAATGGAAATGTATGCGATAGGGGGCGAGAGGTTGGTATGCATGGACCAGGAGAAAGACCTTGGTGTGATTATTTCTGCAGATCTCAATGTGGCAAAACAGTGTGACAAGGCAGTGGCAAAAGCCAGGAGGACTTTGGGTTGCATACGAAGGGGAATTAGCATTAGAAAGGAAGAAGTACTAATGCCACTGTATAAGTCACTGGTGAGGTCTCACTAGAATACTGTGTTCAGTTTTGGAGACCATATCTTGCAAAGGATATAAAAAGACTGGAAACTGTTCAGAGGAAGGCGACCAAAATGATTTGGAGCCTGCGTCAGAAGCCTTATGAGAAGAGACTTCAAGACCTAAATATGTACACTCTGGAGGAGAGGAGGGACAGGGGAGATATGATTCAGAACTTTAAACTCTTAAAGAGAAATAATGAACAAACAACCCTCTTCCAAAGACGGGGAAGCTGTAAAACTAGTGGGCATAACATGAAGCTGCAAGGGGGTAAATTGAAAGGCAATGTCAGGAAATACTTTTTCACTGAAAGGGTGGTAGTTGCTTGGAATGCCCTCCCAATGGAAGTAATGGGGACAAATACAGTGACAGAATTCAAAATGGCATGGGAAAGGCACAGTGGATCCCTTTACAGCAACAGGATAAAATCAAAATAAACTTAACTATAATTTCTCAACATACAGGGGTGTCCTACACGGAGTGGTGGGTTCACCCCTAAAACAAAGACATGGGGAGGGGTGGCCTGCACGGAGCAGCAAGTGCACCTACTCTTGCCATCTTATTGGGCAGACTAGATGGACCATACTGGTCTTTATCTGCTGTCATTTACTATGTTACTATGTTATATCTAAGCTCAACTACTGCAATACTGTATATCTTTGCCTTCCCCAGTATCAATTACATCATATTCAACTCATCCAGAACACAGAAGTCCGTATTCTTTCTTCTGCCTCCCATTATGAACACTTCACTTCTCATCCGTTATCATTGGCTTCCAGTAAAATTTCATTCTTAATACAAATCACTCACTCTGGTTCATCATGCATTACACTCTGGTCCCCCACCGTTATCTCACTGATTCTTTACTTCTTCACTCTTTGCACCATTCCCTCCATACATGCAAACCATTTACATCTTCACTCTGCTTCTCAAGCCTGACTGTCATCCACTCGCTCCTCTGCTTTCTATTTTATAGCCCCTGCCTCCTGGAACTCCCTGCCCTCTGCCCTCAGATTAGAACCTTCTTATAACAAATTCAAAGTCCTCCTAGAAACACATCTCTTTACCACTGTGTTTGACCTCTCTGTCCCCTAGCCTTTTCTAGTGCCTTCCCCTGTTCCCCTTATCTTTTCTGCTGTCAGTATGAATGATTTTTAACTATCCTATTACTTTATGAAGTTCATTTCACTTTTCTGTTTTTTATCTTTGTTTTTAATTTTGTACACCGCCCTAGTGCTTCTGTGAAGGGCGGTAAAGCAAATGGAATAAACATAAACATGTTATTGGACTCAATATGATCATATATTCTGTCTATACCTATTGCAGTGAACAGCTTGTAGGCAGACAAGTTATTGGTCTGTAATTTTTGGGAATATTACTTGGGTTCCCTTTCGGAAGGAGAAATGTTCTTCTTGTAGTAAGCCATTGTGGTGTTAAGTCTGGCTGCTTGAACGATTGATTTTTGCAGTTCACCAGATCTTGGTTACTCCATCTGGGCCAGGGCTCTTCCAGTTTGGGGCTCATTTTAACCTGCTTTCCAGCTCTTTTGTTGTTACTGCAGGCCATTCCATAGGGTTGATGTCTGTTTTTTTCTAAATGCTCCTATATGCAGAGTAACCATTCTGCTTCTTTATTGTGCTCTATGGGGTCCTCATATAGTTTTCTCAGCTTTGGTTAGTGGTACCTTTACCATATTAATATGTTTTTTCCATTTTCCTGTAGAATTGTTTTGGGTTTTCTCTAAACATTTTATTTTGATGTCTCTCTTTTCTATTTTCTTCATATTGTCACAGTTTTTGCACTTGTGCTGCTACTTTCAATTTATTGTTGGAACATATAAATGTCAGGTCTTCTTCTGTTAATGTAGCATGCTTCAGCTTGATGTCTTGGATCTTCCTCAATATCCTTGATGATTTTAATGTTTTTACAGTAGATACCCATCTATCATGGATACCTATGCAGACAATGATTGTATTTTTCCTTTGATGCACATTTTCTAAGAAGGAACTGTTGTTCTCTATTTCTTCTGGCCCTGCCTGTCAGTTGGTAATATTTTTGTAGTAATAATTTTAGCCGCACAGTACTGTATTTGATTTATTTCAGTGATGTCAATAAATGGTCCCTTTATACTGGATTCATCTTAATTATCATACTCCTAACCCTAGATGTTAAATTTAACTTGGGTAATCTTTCCCTTGCCTAGAACCCAGTATACATATTCATCTTTTTCTATTTGAATTAGGAGTTCAGTCTTGAATTTCTGCACCTCTGGGTCCTCCTCCTGCCTTACTTTCTCCTCTTAATTTGATTTGGCCTGTCTTGAATTCATCTCAGTCTCCTGCAGTTCTAGATCTCTGTGCTCCATCTCCCCCTCAACTGCTCTTTCTGTTTCTGTGTATTCCTTTCTTCTGGTACTCTCACCCAACTCTCCTCCTCCTCCCTGTAGTTCTTTTTCCACTGAACCCGTGAGTTCTTCAAGATGTTCTCACTCTATCACTTACCTACTTCTTTACTTTGATATGCAAAATTAACGATCTTAAATTTGTATCTTTTGCTTTTTTCAGTTTTTCTTGTGGCAATTTTCCTCTTTCTTCCAGTTTTTGGAGGATCCTCTTTGTATATCCTCTTGATTTAATTAGAGAGTTTGTAGCATAAAATAGTAATACATTATCTGCAGAAGTCCACTTAACCGTAGTTAATCCTCTTAGCTTTTTCATTAATTTCTGTGGTTTATATCCTGCCACAGTGGGTCCAGGAACAGGCTCACCAAGGAATTTATCTGTGGCAGGGATGGTATCTACATCTGCAGTATAGAACGTCTATCCACGAAAGAAGAGTGTGACCGGAACATGATTGTTTCTGATCTTAAGGTGACTAGACGGGTAGAAAAGGCAACAGCAAAATCCCAGAAGGAGCTTGAGTGCACAAGGAAGGAATGGCCAGCAGAAAAAAAGAGGCAATAGTGCCTCTGTGTAAGTCTTCAGTGTAATCTCATTTGGAGTATTGTGTGCAATTCTGGATACCACATCTTCAAAAGGACATAAATAGGATGGAATAGGTGCAGAGGGTGGCTACTAAAATGGTTATTATCTTCGTTATAAAGCATATGAGGTCAGACTTTAAGATCTTAATATATGTACGTTAGAAGAAAGGCAGAATAGAGGAGATACGATAGAGATGTTTAAATATCTCTGTGGCGTAAATGCACAAGAGGAGAGCCTCTTTTGACTGAAAGCAAGCTATGCTGCGATGGGACATAGGATGAGGGTGAAAGGGGATAGATTCAAGAGTAATATGCGGAAATATTTCTTTACGGAAAGAGTGGTAGATGCATGGAATAGTCTCCCAGTGGAGGTAGAAGAGATGAGGACAGTAACTGAATTCAAGAAATATGGGACAAACACAGAAGATCTCTAAAGGAAAAGAAGGGACTATAGTATTTGATATGGAAGGGCAGACTAGATAGGCCATGTGGTCTTTTTCTGCTCTCATGTTTCTATACTAATAAATAAATAAAAATAAACTTGTAACCAGACATTATATGAGTTATTTTAGAAACTTTATTCATGAATTCCAATATGGAAATTTTAGCATTCGCACAAGGAAACAGCATCTAAGTGGAAATAGCAATTTTGGAAAAGGCAGAATTTGCACATGGTGGGTCCAATTCAGCAGCGGCGGCTAGCACTGCTAAAGTGGCTAGCTGCCACTGCCGAACATTAGACCCGGATATTCAGTGCCAGAACCATATCCAGGTCCTGGCATTAAATAACTAGGCAGCGGCAATAGTTAGCCATTGCCCGGTTATCTTTGCAGCAAAAGTTACACCAGCCTTTGCTAGTTGCTATGCCTGAGTTTTGGTGCTTTGCAATAACTGGGCAGCAGCTCCATATCACCACTGCTCAGTTATTGCCAGGTACCGCCCCTGGATCACCCCAATGGTAACCGGTTAACATCGGGGCATTCAATGGCTGCTTAACCGTGTTAATCCCTTAGAAATCACAAGGGGACATGGTGGGGGCCTGGTTTGAGCGTGGCCTGCATGTGCCAAAAATCTACCCATGTACTCCTCATTTTCTAAAGGGATCCACATCTTTAATATTACGTTTGCAAGTTACAATTTACAACAACTCCACAGATATATAGGTTTTTTAAAAGTGCTCATTTTGATAAGCCCTTTGGAAAAGGGATTAAGAGGTTTAACCTTCTTAAACCCAACTGTTTATTTTCCCCTCCAAAAAGGAAAAAAAAACAGGAAGATTGCAGCCTCTGTATTTAATTAGGAACATTTAAGTGTTTAGGTTGTAAAATGGCCCACTCTCATGAGTAACTGATTGCACGTCCACTTGGAAGCTGCCGAGTTACCCTTGTTTATTTTTTCCACATTTAGATTTGTAAAATGGTTCCTCCAGCTCTATATATCATTACATCCATGTACTCCTGCAGTCCTTACATGTATTTTACAAAAGGCTCCGCATTTGGCAGAGACTTTTCAAAAACACTGGCAGTAGTGAACGAACTGACCTCGATGTTTCAATTTCCATCAATATATCCTATCAAAAAACTGTACTAATGGCTGAGAAACAAGAGTGCATGATCCAGGAGGCAGAGCCTGATGTCCAGCGGGGTAGACGCTTCGTGCTGAAGCTCCCGAGGGGCCTACTCAGAATCCTGACTTAATATCTACATAAACTTAATATTTTACTCCGAACTTACCGGGGTGCCTTGGGGGGAATGGCGGCCCACAAGCCAGTGCGCTTGGACTTTGGGTCTCCCTCTTCTTCACATGGAAAACGCTCCAAAACTGAGTTGTCTTCCCCACCAAAGATGGTTCCACTTCGGGTAAGCCCCGAAATGCAGCAGGAGATCTTGGAGGAAATACGTGGTGTGAAGGAACTGGTGCAGTCCAACGGAGAAGCGCTCCGAGCCATGCGAGAAGATTTCGGTATGCTTCAGGACCGGCTTGAAGGTCTTTCACTACGGCTGGACAACATGGCGGGGGTCCTCGATTCGCACGCGGTGCGCTTGGTGAACCTGGACAAGGCTGAGCGTCAGATACAGAATCTTCAAAAAGAGTTAGAGGATTGCAATAATCGAGCCCGTCGCAACAATGTCAGGCTCATAGGAGTACCAGAGGGTGCGGAAGCAGGAGATATCAGAGAATTTCTGGTTAAAACTCTCCCCTCCTTGCTGAAGATTACCTTTTGCGGAGCTCTGGAAATTGACCGCGCATATCGTGCTCCCACCAACATCGCACTTAATCGGACGACCCCCCGGCCCATTATCTTTCGATTACTGAGGTATCAGCAAGTTGAGCAAATTTTCAAAGCTGCCCGGGTGATTCAACATCTGCAGTTTGAAGATCATAAAGTCTCTTTCTTCCCCGACTTGGCAAAGGCCACAGCTGACCGGCGGAAGGGACTCCTTGCTTTTCGACCTAGACTTCAACAGTTACAGGCTCGCTTTGGCCTCTTATATCCGGCGAAGCTCAGAGTGACTCTCCATAACCAAACTAGCACCTTCGAAGATCCTGCTCTGCTAGCAACATTTTTAGATTCCAAAGAGGCAGACCAGATGCGCTAAGTCAACAACTCGGATAGACTCCGCTGGAACTGCCCGTCATTTTGAATGACCCGACGTGGTGATCATTGTCTGGAATAGAGACTGCCTGGACCTTTCTTTCTTTAATATCTACCTTTCTCGGTCTCCTTTTCCTCCATGATGTGCACCTCGGTTGGATTCGGAGCACGCACAGCTATACCGCTTATCTGTCTCAATTAGGCCTTCTCTGGGGTTTCACCCCGCAGACATCAGGTCGCCAGTAATTTCTGGGGTTTTGCTTCTTCTCTAAGGCACTTCGGTGCTTCTCCTGTTATATAGGGCGCTTCATGATTTTATTGGTTTATTTTTTATCAGATCGTGTGTATAGTCATTTATAGTTGATATGAGGGACATTGCGCAACTCGGTGCGCCATCATGTTTCTTTCTCAGAATGTTTGACTTTGTTGTATGGCCTTCTGTAAGCTCTTGTCATTGAACGGAAGAGGCATCAATGGTCCAATCAAAAGAATGACCGTTCTTAGTTATTTTAATCATGACCATACTGATGTAGTGTTTCTTCCGGAACCCCATTTCACCTTCGTTGAACCACTGAAACTCACTGCCACACCTTATATGGTGGCTGCCTATTCTCCCGCTGTTTCCAAGCGGTGCGGGGTAGCCATCTTGGTTGAGAAATCTTTGCCACCCACTGTAATGGATACTAGCTTTGATGGGGAGGGTAGTTGGGCCTGTGTATATTTTAAGGTTGGAGATAGTGAATTTCCGTGTATTTGTATTTATGCTCCGAATGTGGATGACCCTGTTACTGTTACCCGGTGGTGACTTTTACCAAGTATTTGATCCTTTGATAGATAGATTGTTGCCTAGAACGAGTGGTCCACCCAAGAGTCTCTACACCCTGCCAGCTCTGATGAAAGATTTTGTGCGAGTAGATATATGGAAGCTGCTTTACCCATCCGACTTAGAGCTCACCTTTTCTCAGCCCCCCCATCACTCACAATCTAGATCTGATTTTTTCTTCTCTCCTCAGTACTACTCTTCCAAGTGGACATATACTCCTGATAGGTTAGCTAATTGGAAAGCCATCCAGAGCACTTGATGCTGGACATGCCATGTGGCCTTTGGTCTACTAAACTCCTGTTAAGTATGATTGTCCCGCATCACAGTATTACTGGAGTCGGGTCTGGGGTCGTCTTCATTCTATTTTATATTTTCCGGAACCCCTCTTTGGGGAGATTGTGGGGCTCCGCTCAGCTGCGGGGATCCCCTCTCTTCCTAAATTGGCTTACTTCCTTTTAGCCTTTATGCTGGGCCTTGCTATTTCCTGGTTCCTCACTCATGAAATATTGGGAAAATAGCTCTTTTTCGAGCTCTAATGAACGGTAATCATATCTGTCTTCATTGCAAATATGTGCAAATACCTTATATGTTAGCCTCTTCCGTTCAAACCACTCATTATTGGTCTTGCTAGAAGACGCTCCACGATTATGTTCAAACTATTCAATGCTCTCAGTTGACTGTTTGATTCTGTATTAATCTCTGTCACATGCTCATCCGGTATCATAGACTCTACTTCTGTTTGTTTGATGTACAATAATTGTTGTATGTAAGCGCTTATATGATGATTCTTATCAGCTTAGAGAAGAAGCATTGGGGTGGGGGGTAATTGGGGTTGCTTTCTTTATCGTATGTGTGTATTTGTTTCTTTTGGTGTGTTGTTACTTTTGTTTGTTGCAAAATGAAAATAAAAGTTTAAAAAAAAAAAAAGAGTGCATGATCCAAAACTGGGCAGTTGGTCACCATACTGTTGAGTAGGTCACATTAGATGCAGTATCCTAGGCAGTATAGTTACCCCCCTTTGGGTGACCACAGCTTCTTCTACTCTCCAAACTAATTTTCTGGAAGGAAGTCAAGGTTCCTACATGCAAAGCCCATTTATAGCCCCCTCCAATTCTGAGAGAGGTCTCCTCCTCCTGCCCAGCAGGCAAGCCCATCTCCATGACCTCATATAGTAAGCTGGTTTCAACTCAAGAGTAGGGACTTCAGAATGTTCCTTTTAGAGGGCACATTACTGGGGATCCTGCTGCATATGAATATCATAGCTATAGAAACATAGAACATAGAAATATAGAAATATAGAAATATGATGACAGAAAAAGACCACATGGCCTCTCTAATCTGTCCTTCCATATCAACAACTACAACAGTCCCATTTTTTCCTTTAGAGATCCTCTGTGTTTGTCCCATGCTTTTTTGAATTCAGTTACTGTCCTCATCTCTACCACCTCCACTGGGAGACTATTCCACGGATCCACTACTCTTTCCATAAAGAAATATTTCCGCATATCACTCCTGAATCTATCTCCCTTCACCCTCATCCCATGTCCCCTCGTAGCAGAACTTGCTTACAATTGAAAGAGGCTCTCTCCCTGAACATTTATGCCACGGAGGTATTTAAACATCTCAATCATATCACCTCTATCCCGCCTTTCCTCTAAGGTATACATGCTAAGATCCTTAAGTCTGTCCTCATATGCTTTATAATGAAGACCACTAATCATTTTAGTAGCCACCCTCTGCACCGACTCCATCCTGTTCACATCCTTTTGAAGGTGCGGTCTCCAGACTTGCACTCTATACAGGTAGTCGTCGACTTACGACCTATGCGACTTACGACTGATCTACTTTACGACCGAGGAAATTGTCTTAAGTCGCATAGGTCGCAAGTCTTGCCGGATCCACAACGCAGCACCTCAGCAGCAGCGGCCACCACCAGAAGCAGAACAAAAAAGCAAAAGAACCACCAGAGTTTTCACGGCTTCCCTCCGCACAGTCCCCGAGGTAGAAAGCAGCAGTCTCTAACGCCCCTCACCCCGGCTCGCACCCGCGCACCTCCTCCTTCTCTGTCCGGCTCACGCCCGCTACCTCTAGCTGCAGGAAAGGAGAGGCGCGCACGCCGGACTTGGGATCCCTGGTTTTTTTCACCACCCCTTCCCGCCCCCATCCCTACTACACACCGGGCTAGAGCAGGTGGCTGGTCCGGTCGGGCGGTGGTAGACCAGATCGACTTACGACCAGATCGACTTACGACCGGTCTGTCGGAACCAGACGCGGTCGTAAGTCGATGACTACCTGTACTGCAAATGAGGTTGCACCAAAGACTTATACAGAGGCATTATCACGTCCTTTTTTCTGCTAGCCATTCCTCTCCGTATGCACCCAAGCACCCTTCTAGCTTTTGCCGTCACCTTTTCTACCTGTTTAGCTATAGAAACATAGAAATATGACGACAGAAAAAGACCACATAGCTATCAAACTATCATATTTCTAATTTCCTAAATCAGTCTGGGTGCTGTGCTGCAGGAGTGTCGGAGACACAGACACAGCCTTTTCATCTGCTCCAGTGGCTGACTTGCTGCTTGCCTTGGTTCATCTGTGGCATCTGGCAGACAGTAGTGAGGAGCGCCTGCCTTGGTGAGGTCCTCTCACCTGTTAAAGTCCTACGGCTGCTACATGCTCAGTACTGTGCTGCAGGAGCATCGCAGACATAGACAAGGGCTTTCCATCTGCCCCAATGGCTGACTTGCTGCTTGCCTTGGTTCATCTGTGGCATCTGGCAGGCAGTAGTGAGGAGTGCCTGCCTCGGTGGGGTCCTCTTACTCGTTAAAGTCCCACGGCTGCTGCATACTCTGGTGCTGTGCTGCAGAAGCATCGGAGACACAGACAAGGGCATTCCATCTGCCCCAAGGGCTGAATTGCTGTTTGCTTTGGTTCATCTGTGGCATCTGGTAGGCACTAGTGAGGAGTGCCTGCCTCATGGGGTCCTGTTCAAGTCCTGCTACATGCTCTGGTGCTGTGCTGCAGGAGCGTTGTCTGCCCCAACAGCCAACTTGCTGTTTGCCTTGGTTCATCTGTGGCATCTGGCAGGCACTAGTGAGGAGTGTCTTCCTTGGTGGGGTCCTCTCACCTGTTAAAATCCCGTGGCTGCTACATGCTCTGGTGCTATGAGAAAGAAGTGTCAGAGACATAGACAATAGCTTTCCATCTGCCCCAGCAACTGACTTGCTGTTTGCCTTAGTTCATCTGTGGCGTCTGGCAGGCATTAGTGAGGAGTGCCTGCCTCTGTGAAGTCCTCTCACCTGTTAAAGTTCTGTGGCTGCTACATGCTCTGTTGCTGTGCTGCAGGATCGTTGCCTGCCCCAACAGTTGACTTGCTGTTTGCCTTGGTTCATCTGTGGTGTCTGGCAGGCAGTAGTGAGGAGTGTCTTCCTTGGTGGGGTCCTCTCACCTGTTAAAATTCTGTGGCTGCTACACACTCTGTACTGTGCTGCAGGAGTGTCAGAGAAACAGACAAGAGCTTTTCATCTGCCCCAATGACTGACTTGCTGTTTGCCTTGGTTCATCTGTGGTGTCTGGCAGGCAGTAGTGAGGAGTGCCTCCTCAGTGGAGTCCTCTCAACTGTTAAAGTCCTGCGGCTGCTACAAGTGCCCATGTGCTGTGGCCCAAGGGTCACAAACCAAAGGGGCAGGACACACCCCTTTGGTGCCCCTTTAGTGTCCCTGCAGGTCCTCAGCTGAAGAGTAACGCCTATCTGTCCTGGGAGAATATGGGAAAGAGGAAGAATAAAGGTTCAGTAAAGGATGGATCAGTTGTTTCCCCAATTGGAACTGTCATTGGCCCCATGGACAGACCCAAGGTTCCTCTTCCAGCATGTCAGCTTTCCCCAGAGGGAGCATCCTAGCTCCGGGGATAGAGCTCCGCCACAGGGTCCATTCCTCCCTTTGTCTTCTACAATGGAACCAAAGGAATTTCCTCAGGTAAACAAGGTTGCTTTAATTGTTCTAGTCCCAAAACCCATTGTGGTTGCTTCCACAGCTGAGAGCTTTGTCTTTGGAGATGATGGCAAGCAAGGAGAAATTACTCTGAAAGACATTCGGGGGACAATTAGACATCTGGATTCGAAACTCTCCAGCATGGTTAGTTCTTTATGTGAATTTACACAGGGCACAGCCATGAAGCTGGTTGATTTGGATACTCGTTTGTTGGTTTTAGATAGGTCTGTGTCCTTATTGAATACTCAAGTGTCTTCCTGAATGACACTGGATGCTATTTATGTTAGGGGTTTTACAGTAGTACATGCTAAAACAGAGGCATTGGAAAATGCCTCTCAGGCGAGGAATGTGCGTGTGTTAAATTTTCTTCATACTCACTGTCTGTGAGAATTTTATTACAGAAATATTTTAAGACGATCCTGAAATTGTCTACTGAGATTCAAATAGGTCAGGCTTATTATCTTCCTATTAAAGTCAAATTGCCTTCACAGAGGGAAGGGGGTTTGATTCCCTGGGTCCTGCTGTGAGTCAGAATTTAACAGACTTTTTGGAAGATTCCACAGATAAAATTACCACACAGAACACCTTAATTTTTACTTTCTTGAATGAATCGGATAAAATTAGAATACTTAAGTTGTTTTTTCAATATAAATCTATGGTATTCTGTGGTCAGCCTATTATGATGTTTCCTGATGTCAGCAGAGCTACTCAGGTTTGTAAGAAACAATATCTTCAGCTGAAATCTAGAGTATTGGAATTGGGCACTACTTTCTTTTTTAAGCTCACTGCAAGTGTCTTGCTACTTTGCAAGGACAATCTTTTGCATTGGTTGATGTGTCTCACTTGGAAAGATTTCATGTGGATAGGCATAAATGAGGTAGAGGCAGGTGGGACGTTTGTATAGGTATCTCTCCAATATGGGCATTTTTTTGCCTTTATTTCCTTTGGAGTCATTCAATGGCACGAATAGCGGGTATGGATGTCCAGGTTGGATGTCCATCCCTGCTACTCACTCCCCTGCCACCCTGGCAAATGCTTCACTGTACGAACAGCTTATTTGTACGGGGTGGATTAGACAGAGACAGGAGTGGGCAGTACTGACGCGGAGTGAGGACGGGGCATAGGCAGACCATGACCTTGGACTTATAGTGCCGATTCTGAGGTTGACCCTGTATATCCGAGGCCATGAACATGGACAGGGAACTTATTCCACTGCAAAGGTGGAACAAGTCCCCCTGGACATCGGGGGATCATGCTGCCAGGCTGGGAAAAAAGGTAGGGGGTGCATGAAGATCCCCACAGCTAGACCCTGGCCATGGGAGGCTGGATCAAGGGTCTGTATGCAGGAAAGAAGAGGGTCAGTGGTGGCCGGCATTTATGGCTCCTGAATGGAGCGTGGTGCCATGGCGATGGGATGCCATGGCACTGTGGCTCCATTCAGAAGCCTAACTAAGGTAGCCGGGGATCTGCTATGCATGCAGGCTGGCCAGAATTTGGGCCTGGCCTGCACGTTCAGGCCTTAGACCCAATTCTGATCCCGTGGGCATGTCTAGCCCCCGTGGGATCAGAATCGGGTCTAACTCTGGGCGTCCCGCTTCTGGTTGGCCTCACAGGGGGATGGACAGCCAATGCTCCTTGTGGTCTTGGGCAAGCCACTTAACCCTCCATAGCCCTTGTTCCCTGTAAAATAGTTATCTCCAAGTTATAATGCCCTGTTCAATGTAATTTCAGTTTGTTCAATGTAAACCGCACTGATGCAGAATAGCACGGTATATAAGAGAATGTAAATAAATAAATAAATTTAGAATGTGTCTCTTTTTTTTATTTTCCTGTTTGACTCACAGCACAAATCCTTGATGTGGGCTTGAACTAGGTTGAATGTATTATGTTTCTTAAATCTTTTTTGTTCTTTTTGAGCAGATTTGCTTTTCTTTATTTGTTTGGTATTGTAATTATGTGGTGGAATACGATGGTTTTCCTGTTCTTCGTTAAATTGTATTGGATAAAAATGCAATAAACATAACTGAAATAAAAAAAAAATCAGTCTGCATAATTTCTTATTCATCTGAAATGCCCAACCTGTTGGAGAATTCTGTATTGTCTGCAAAAATGTAAAACTTTTCTACCAATTCCTCTCAACAACAAAATAATATTAAACACAACTTTCTCTTGCCTATCACTCAAATGACTTCTAGTTCACATTCCAAAGGAATTATTTAAGGAGCTATATACAGTGTTCCCCTTTTCAGAAGAAGGCTGCCTGAGAGGCTATTATAACTTTTTTTAGGTAACCTCATTCTGGGGGAGTAAAGGGAAAACCAACTTTCTATGATGAAAAAGTGTATTGATAGTATACCTGCACCTTCAAGCATTGCAGGCAAAGGATACTTAAAGCAGGAGAGCAGGAGATTTTTTCTCTTATGTGAAAGGGGGTTTCTCAGGGCTGGATGAGGAGGGAGCAAGGATTTTCCACAAAACTTCACAGCCAGACAGGTATGGGGGAAGGCCTTCCTTCTGCTCCTAATATTATATCCTCAGAAGCATCAGTCATTTCAGCAAAACTGTTATGTTCTTGATTTCAATAGGAGTTCCTGGGGAGGGGCTCTCTAACAAGGATAATGAACCAAAATGTCTGCTTCTTTCTAAAATAGATATTTTTTTATCCCTAGCGGTAAAGCCTCAGACCCATATACTGTCTCCCTTTAGTAATGCATAGTTAACACCACAAAAAGGTCACTTTTTTGACAGCTATCTAAGATCACTCCTTAATTTCCTGAACTCCTCTTCTATTGTACTGACCTGGTTTCTAGCTGGATCATTTCTCTCCAAGCAGACTATGACATCAATCTTCCCTTCCCTTCTTTCTGCTCCAGTAAACCTGAGGATGTGCTGTGTATTTCTGCTAGCTTAGGATCACCACATGCATTTAACCTGTTCATTTCAGTTCAGTCTTGTCCCCAGATCTATTCCTCTAACAATGCAGTTCAACCACCAGAAGATGCATTTGTTTGATTTATATTCATATATTATAACCCTGATGAGAGTCCTTGGTAAGGAGAAAAAATCTGGGATTCTAAGAGATATACAGTGAATTAACTTTCTCAATAACTGGAGCATTGGCATGCTTGGTTCTTTTTCATTATTTTGGATTTGTCTCTAGTGAGTAGTTATCATTTCATCATCTGTCTTTCATAACATAGGCATTCATACACCTTCCTCAGCCATAAATCTACTAAGTGGTAAAGGAGGCAAAAACTTGGCCACAGTTTTATTCAATATCCAGCAAGCATTCAGTAATGAACAAATAATATTTGACCTCATCATCCCTCAAATTGGCTTTCACCCCAACAGCCCATACATCAGCCCTTCAACATGCCAGTCATATTACCCCATCATTCTGCCACCACAACCACACTCAGCTAGCCGGCACAGACCTAGTCACAGAGGTATTTATTAAGAATCCTGTGAATAATACAAGTCACAGTAACAAAACCTGCGGTGACATCAAGCCATACCCTCCTCCCCAACCCCCCAAGGCTCATGGTGATGTTAGCCATCAGCCTCAAACTCTTCCCCCATTTCACACCTTTCTACCCTGCTTTCTTTCAACACAGACCGATTCTGGGAGAAGAAAGTTATGCCTCCCCACCACAAGCAGTGACAGCCCCCAGCCTGTAATCACCCCCTCACTCAATAGCTACTATCTTCCTGCCACTATAGCAAACTTCTAATAAATCCTGTAGTTCCTGTAGTGTACTCTCAAATAGGTGTAACCCAATGTTAAGCTGCACTATCTCACTTTGTTCTGTAAATCTGTTTTTCAAATGAACAGCTATCAGCCTGCTTCGTTGATGTAGCCAACTGGCTACAAGAGAACAACCTGTCCATTAACATAAAGAAAACTGAAGCTCTTATAGTGACAAAAGACCCGGACTTTAAACCACCCACACACCTCAACATGGGAACCACGCAAATTCAAATACAGCCATAAATAAGATATCTGGGCATCATCATTGACCAAGCTCTAACCCTCAAGCAACAAATCGCTAAGACCACCGGAATGATATTCCACAAAGCTAAAACAGTACAATGTCTCCGACCTCTCCTCGACTCTCAAGACTTCAGGACAGTAATGCAAGCTATGACACTCCCACACCTGGACTACTGCAACATAATCTACCATGGACTACCCGCCACACAGACCAACCCCCTCCGAACTGCCTTGAACACCACAGCGAGAATTATTCAGAATGCAAAGAAACGAGACCACATCACCCCAATTCTGAGGGACCTACACATACTTCCCCTCGAAGCAAGAATTAAATACAAAGCTATTCTACTCACCCACAAGACCATCCACCAAACACCAAGCACCCAGCTCCGCACCCTACTGCCTCATCCAGCCCACAGCAAAACAACCAGGCAGACCTCCAGCAACACCATCACCATCCCTCACAAAAGAACCAAATGCACACAGCGGACCTGCAACAGGGCCTTCGAACTTTATGCTCCATCCCTCTGGAACTCTCTACCGAACCACATCAGAAACAATAGCGATCTCCTATCATTCAAAAAACAGCTAAAAACCATCCTATTCCAAGAACATCTCAAAACAGAAGCTCCATCCCACAAATAACCCCCCCCCCTCTCACGAACTTATGATCAAAAACTGTGCTACCTTGTCCATGTCTATGTCCCTCCTCTATCAAATCATCAATGTTGCTCTCCCGGTGATGGCCCTACCCTATAACTGATTAACCCCCCCCCCTTTTTTTTATTTGTTACACTGCTTTGACCCGGTGAAAAGCGGGATATAAATACAGTTAAATAAATAATGTAAATTTCCAGTTTTGTTCTCTGTAAACCGCCACTGATCTTTGGAAGTGGCGGTATATAAGTTCTAATAAATAAATGACTGAAAGTAAACTCCATCTGAATGATAGAGACCAGGCAATCTGCCATCAATAGCTGGTGTGACAACATCATCCCCCACCCCCCACCAAGTAAAACTTCAGACTTGAAAATCCCAGACCTCATCATGCAGCAGAGCTCATCTACTACCTTAACCTTCCTGGTATCCCTCCATGCCAACCTAGAAATGATATGGGACCATCTAGGTTGCACAAGAGGAAAACAGTACCTCACCAGCAGTAAGTCCCTCTTCATTTGATGGATTAAATCCCCCTCTTTGCATAAAGATCATTGCCTCTAGCAAAATGAATGAGAAGTGTGGTGTTGAGAAGTGCTTCTGTTTGTAACAGTGATGGAAGCAGATGGTCCCATCACATGCCCCAAATTCCAAGCAGGTATATTTAGATGTGCAAGCACCCCATCCCAGATGAATACCCAGCTAAGTCACCACTACTCATTTTCAGTCTAAGGCATAAATGAATGTCCACCCATCCAAACACCTGTTTCTGGAGGTAAAGACCCTGGAAAAGAGACTGGCACATCACGAACAGTGCACTTAACCCAAGCGGTGGTTGTGTCCCCAGTGCCCCAAATGCTGAATAAATATAGGTGAACCCCCTTGTACTGCTGCCAAGGAAGCCCCAGAATGAAACAAATTGGACCAATGGATTCCTCTTCAAACCACTGAATCCAAGAATGATCTCTATAGATGCTATCAGATTACTAATATGCCACACAGAGAATAGACAAGGAGAAATGCCACTTAATCTACCTCAAAGGCCACAGAGCAGACCAGCTGCACTGTCTTGAAAACATCACCAATACCTCATAAATAATAGGCAACAGAATTGCCTGCACCAGAGCATACACACAGAAATTCACACAACCTCTAGCTTCTCTTTAAAAGAAGGCTACCCTGTCCCACCCCACTGTTCCAAATGCATCCATTCCCATCCAATCTACCATATAAACACTTCACATATTCCCTACTAGGTCATTCTACAAGCTCTTAAAGATCCCAGTAGGATGATACACAAATCATCTAAATTATGGTAGGACTGGCATCTGCATCATAGTAACATAGTAAATGACGGCAGATAAAGACCAGTATGGTCCATCTAGTCTGCCCAATAAGATGGCAAGAGTAGGTGCACCTGCCGCTCCGTGCAGGCCACCCCTCCCCATGTGTTTGTTTTAGGGGTGAACCCACCGCTCCGTGTAGGACACCCCTGTATGTTGAGAAATTAGTTAGTTAAGTTTATTTTGATGTTATCCTGTTGCTGTAAAGGGAACCTCTGTGTCTGTCCCATGCCATTTTGAATTCTGTCACTGTATTTTCCCCCACCACTTCCATCGGGAGGACACTCCAAGCATTCACCACCCTTTTAGTGAAAAAGTATTTCCTGACATTGCCTTTCAATTTACCCCCTTGCAGCTTCATGATATGTCCTCTAGTTTTACAGCTTCCCCGTCTTTGGAAGAGGTTTGTTTGTTCATTATTTCTCTTTAAGTATTTAGAGGTCTGAATCATATCTCCCCTTTCCCTCCTCTCCTCCAGAATGTACATAGTTAGGTCTTCAAGTCTCTTCTCATAAGGCTTCTGACGCAGGCCCCAAATCATTTTGGTCGCCTTCCTCTGAACAGTTTCCAGTCTTTTTATATCCTTTGCAAGATATGGTCTCCAAAACTGAACACAGTATTCCAAGTGAGACCTCACAGTGTCTTATACAGTGGCATTAGTACCTCTTCCTTTCTGCTGGTAATTCCTCTTTGTATGCAACCCAACATCCTCCTGGCCTTTGCCACCGCCTTGTTGCACTGTTTTGCCACCTTGAGATCTGCAGAAATAAACACACCAAGGTCCTTCTCCTGGTCCATGCAAACCAATCTTTCTCCCCCTATCGCGTACATTTCACCTGGATTTCTGCTTCCCAAGTGCATGACACTGCACTTCTTCGCATTAAATCTTAACAGTCAAGCATTAGACCATTCTTCCAGCTTTTGTAGATCTTTCCTCATGTTATCCACTCCCTCAGGGGAGTCCACTCTGTTGCAAATTTTCGTGTCATCTGCAAAAAGACAGACTTTTCCATGCAGTCCTTCAGCAATATCACTCACAAATACGGTGAACAGTGCCGGGCCCAGGACCGAACCCTGGGGTACCCCGCTAATCACACTCCTTTCATCTGAGTGAGCTCCATTTACTATCACCTTCTGTCGTCTGTCAGTCAACCAATTTCTGATCCAGTTCACCACCTTGGGACCCATCCCCAAACTACTGAGTTTATTGATAAGCCTCCTATGAGGAACAGTATCAAAGCCTTTGCTGAAATTCAGGTAGATGACATCCATCGCATGCCCCTGATCTAGTTCTCCAGTCACCCAGTCAAACAACTCAATCAGATTTGTTTGGCAAGATCGTCCTTCGGTAAAACCATGTTGCCTCGGGTCTTGCAACCTGTTGGTTTTGAGAAAGTCCACTATTCGCTCTTTCAGAAGCTCTTCCATTACTTTTCCCTCCACCGAGGTAAGGCTCACGGGCCTGTAGTTTGTCACTTCTTCCCTGTCACCACTTTTGTGAAGAGGTATGACATCCGCCCTTCTCCAGTACTGAGGAAATACTCCTGTTTCCAAGGATCTGTCGAAAACATCCTAAGTGTCCCTGGCCAATTGGCCTTACATGAAGAGTGGGCACACTCAGATATCTGATTTAAGGGCAACACAAGGAATGTAGGCAGTCAGAATATTCCCAAAACGTAACCTTTAACCAACAGTTAAATTCTATATTAGCAACAGGCAGAAAGATAGAGAGCTGACAGCTTAGCTGTGTGGAGTCTCTGGAAGCTGTGAAGACTGGAGCTGACCAGATTTGTGTGGCAGGCTGTAAGATAATCTAATTAGCCCCTCCCTGGGAGCAGGCTTGCAACAGAAATTCAAACAATGGAAGCAGAAATAGTCAAACTGAACCTTTTCTTTCTTTGTATCTGCCTACTGTGCAAAGATCCCTGTAACTTTAACTGATACCTTTTCTTCTAAAATAAGTAAGTGGGGAACTCAGGTAAAGGACCAGGTCCCTTCAATTTAAGTATTTCTATTCCAGGTAGCTTTATATCACTAGTGTCCCTGGCCAGTAGGCCTTACCTGAACAGTGGGCACACTCAGATATCTGATTTAAGGGCAACACAAGGAATGTAGGCAGTCAGAATATTCCCAAAAGTAATCTTTAACCAACAGTTAAATTCTATATTAGCAACAGGCCAAAAGACAGAGAGCTGAAAGCTTAGCTGTGTGGAGGCTCTGGAAGCTCTGAAAACTGGATTTGACCAGGTACTTGTGGCAGGCTGTAAGACAATCTAATTAGCCCCTCCCTGAGAGCAGGCTTGCAACAGAAATTCAAACAATGGAAGCAGAAATAGTCAAACTGAACTTTTTCTTTCTTTGTATCTGCCTAATGTGCAAATGTCCCTGTAACTTTAACTGATACCTTTGCTTCTAAAGTAAGTAAGTGGGGAATTCAGGAGCCATTTCCAAAAATAGTAGCTAAACAGGTAGAAAAGGTGATGGGAAAAGCTAGAAGGATGCTTGGGTGCATACGGAGAGGAATGGCTAGCAGAAAAAAGGAGATGATAATGCCTCTGTATAAGTCTTTGGTGTGACCTCATTTGGAGTGTGCAATTCTGGAGACCGCACCTTCAAAAGGATGTGAACAGGATGGAGTCAGTGCAGAGGGTGGCTATTAAAATGATTAGTGGTCTTCATTATAAAGCATATGAGGACAGACTGAAGGATCTTAAAATGTTCCCCTTTACAGGAAAGGCGGGATAGAGGTGATATGATTGAGATGTTTAAATACCTCTGTGGCATAAATGTTCAGGGAGAGAACCTCTTTCAATTGAAAGCAAGTTCTTCTACAAGGGGACATGGGATGAGGGTGAAGGGAGATAGATTCAGGAGTGATATGCGGAAATATTTCTTTACGGAAAGAGTAGTGGATCCGTGGAATCGTCTCCAAGTGGACGTGGTAGAGATGAGGACAGTAACTGAATGCAAAAAAGCATGGGACAAACACAGAGGATCTCTAAAGGTAAAAAGGGGACTGTTATAGTTGTTGATATGGAAGGACAGACTAGATAGACCATGTGGTCTTTTTCTGTCATCATATTTCTATGTTTCTAAAATGTGACCACTGAAACAAGATAGAGATCCTGCTCTTTTTTCATGAACAGAAGTAGTTCACCCTCTATACTGTTACTGCTCCCTTGGGCTTTTCCAGCCTAAGTGAATGAACCTGCACTTTTTAGCATTAAATCTCAGCTTTCAAATTCAAGACCATTCTTCAAGCTTTATTAGACCCCTCTTCATGATATCTAAATTTCCAGGGTGTTTATCTGATAGCAGATTTGGTATCATTTATAAAGAGACAAATCTCACCCGACAGCCCTTCTGTAGTGTTGCTTACAAAGGAGTAGCCTAATGGTTAATGTACTGGCCTAGAAGCCAGGAGACCAGTGTTTGATTCCCACTAGTACTCCTTGTGCTCTTGGACTAGTCACTGAACCCTCCATTGCCTCAGAAGAATCAATGTTCCTGTTTAATGTACATTATGAAGTTTAAGTTACAATGTAAACCACTTTGATTAAAATGATAAAGTGGTATAAAGAACTGCTAAATAAATAAAAAGAATGAGACCAAAGACCAATCCCTGTGGCACACCACTGATAATATCCTTATACTCAGAATGAACTCGATATACCACAACCCTTTGTTGCCTCCCACTCGAGTAGTTTCTAACCTAGTCAATCACTCTAGGGCCAGTCCCAAGGGAGCTTGGTTTATTTATAAGTCATCTATGTGGAACCATGTCAAAGACTTTGCTGAAATTTAAGTACATCACATTTAGTGCTTTCCCCTGATCCAACTCTTTGGTCACCCAGTCAAGTAATTAATTAATCATCTGACAAGACTTATCTCTAGTAAAACCATGCTGCCTCTTGCTGGATTCCAGAAAACACTCTATTTTTTTCTTTTAACAGCATTTCCATTCATTTACTGTCCACAGAGGTCAGACTAACTGTCCTATAGTTCTCATCCTCCTCCTTACGTCTCCAGTCCTCTGGGATCACTCCCAACTCTAGAGAAGCATTGGAAAGGACAGTAGAGCCTCCACCTATTTTATAAAGTCAAGCACAAACTTTATAAAAGTGACAGGGAACGTCTTTAAATTAGGGAACGATAACTTAAACCAGCCCTAGAGGTGGTGTAAACTGCTGTATTATAGTATTCTATCATCAATGCGAATACTTGAATACATGTGATACAAAGAATGCATGCACTTTTGATGTTCATCAGTATTTTATAAGAATCCATTTACATGCATAAGTGGCCCCTTATATGAGTAAATGATTAAGTACCAACATCTAGATGTGTTTACTGGCAACTAAAAATAGGTGGTTCCTAATAAATGTACCCCCTTAAGAAGTAATTTTATGACAGGGCACCTAACTTTAAAGGGCAAGAAGGTGCCTATTTTATGACTATTTTATAAGGACCCTTAGGCGCCTATGTGTCTTTACAAAATGCTAGCACAAACCCTGCAGCAATCACATCTAGACTGAAGACAGGACCATTACCCCTGCTCGAGACTGGAGTAAATGTTAGCACATTCTTTACGATAAAACACACATGCAAATCATGACTCCACCCCCATTTAGCCCAAACCTCACCCCTGCGCACTTCTACTGTACAAGGGCATGTTGGCTTGTACCGCACATACATTTAGGTGTGACCTATTTATAAGAGCCTATCCACATGTGTAAAATGCTGTTTTATATGTGAAAATGATTTACAAAGCAACACTCTTGGAAGATAATTTCACAAACTTTTCTTGTAGATAAAACACAAGTCTTACACAGCTAAAAGGACTTCAATTAAAATGATCCCATGGGGTACACACCATGAGGAATATGTGCCTACTTGTCCGTGTCTCTGCGTTGGTGGGTTTTGAGGAAGATCTTGGGCTGAGTTCTGAAGTATGCAGCTAGGGTATAAAATACTCATCTGCACACAGCCCTGATTCACATACATTTATTCCAGCTCCCAAGCAGGTATAAATGTACGTTGGTACATTCTAGCTGAAGTTTCTACAGGATTCACGCTACTAGATTATAAAGATGCAAACACCTTGCCTTGGTATACAGTCCCCAGCTGTCAGTACAAAAAGAACTCAAGCTATTAGGAGGGCTGCCAAAGTCCTCTCCAAGGACAGCATGTGCTGATCCAAGGAGGTTGCCTGCGTCTAGTCCATTGTAAGAACGGAGCTTGGTGTCACCATACCAGAGCAAGGCATCGGGGATCTCCAGAGGTCAAGGCCTCGGGTGCCCTCCGATTCCCCACCAAGGCTTTTGAGGACAAGTCCTCCAGCCGGGGATGTCTGGGCCGATGGCCAGAGTCAGAAGAGGTCCTGGAAGACTCCCAGTGTTTAGAGCAGGATCTCTCCCTCGATTCCTGGGATTTGCCTGAGGAATCCTTGGACCTTTCCTTCGGATCCTTTGACTTCTCTGAGGATTCTCGAGGCTTTAGATTTTCTTTGGAAGACCTCAAAGGAGACATGGGTCTTTTAATCTTTTTCTCGGCGTGTTTGTAGCCTTTAGACTGCTTGGAGCCCTGAGAGCATGGGGATGATCTGGAGGAAGTCGAAGCCAATGACATTGAGTCTGATGGAAACAGTTCTCCAAACCTTTTGGCCTGATTTCCTAGGCCTCTCTTCATCATCTGTTTGCAGAGGGAGCAGGCTTGGGGCACATGTTCAGGACCAAGGAATTTCAGACACCAATCATGTTTATCTGTCACCGAAATGGTGCTGGAGCACTTGGTGCATTTTTTTAACCCACTCGAGGGTTTTTCCATCATGAAGATGGTGGGCAAGGCCCAGTGGGTGCAAGGCCCTGAGAAAAGGTTTTTGAAAAAGAAAAGAAATAAGAATTTTAGAGGAACAAGATAAAATAAAAATGATACCAGAATCGTGCCATACCGGTGCGGAGAGGCAGAAGCACTTTTTGAAGAAGGTTTTTAATTTATTTTCTCCGGTGAGAGGATTTTGACCCATTGGCTCCACAGAAAAAGAAGAACTGAGGAGAAGAAGTTGGAAGAGTGGGAAGACAGTAGTGCAGGTGCAGTGGGGTACTCCCAAAGGCTTTCCTATTGGTAGCTGGGTAATGTCCCGCATGGGCTTCGTCGGTCCGCAATGCCATCCATATGTGAAGACTACATTCCTGCTTGTTTCTGGAGAATAGTATATATGGTCTAGTTTGCATCAGCATTTATGTATCATCAGTATTTATATCTAGTTTGCATCAACAGAACACTGTCAGTAAGAACAGAAGCTTAGGAGATACACATTTTAACTGAGGAGGCTTATACCGTGGAGACAGGCACAATCGGAAATGTGCTACTTTACAGTATACGGTCAGCACGGGGACATCCAAAATGCTTTCAGCATTTACCCAGGTCCATAATATTGACGAGTGACATGTTTCTATGCTTCACTTTATAGCCTGTGCCTGCAGCCATGCACGGGTCTCGTGCTGGATATGTGCACGAGCCGACTGAAAAGAGCGCTGGATATGCTGCACCGGACACATCTATGAGCCGATCCCAGAAATGCTGGCGCATCTATACCCACAGATGCAGAGTTAGAATGGAAATCTGCCCATGCCTAATTTAAACATATCCAACAGAGATAACCAGCCTATATGGAACCTGCCTTCATGTGGATTTCCATGTGCTTCCACAGATTATTCAGAAACACTTTCTTGGGCTTCATCTACTCTTTAGTCCTGCTGTATATAAAGGAGTCTTGCCTCAGTGCTCCTTCTGATGCTTTACAGTTCTTCATCTTGTAGGTACTCTTGCAAATTCTTCTCTTCACTTCCTGCTAGGGCTGGCCTATACACTAGGTGGCCGCCTAGGGTGGCAGACCCTGGTGGGCAGCCTGACTCCATTTTGAATGTGGCGGGACAAAGCCACCGCTTTCAAAACAGAGTCAGGCTGCCACCACCATCCCCCAAATCCATCTCTCTCATCTTGAGGAGGAGGCAGCGGAAGCAGTGGCCTGACTCCATTTTGAAAGTAATGGCCAATCAAAACGGAGTTGGGATGCCACTGTCACAAGATGAGAAGTTGGATTTGGGGGTGTGGCAGCAGCGGGAGAAGGATGCCGGCAGCAGGGGGAGTGGTGTCGGCAGTAGCAGAAGATGGGGGGGAAGCAGTACGGCAGGGGCTTCTGCCTTTGGGCTGCCCCTGCTTCCTGAGAGTTCCTACTCCTTCTTTACCCTCAGCATCTCACCATACATGGACCACCTCTCTCTTTATCCCATCCCTACAAGTCCCCACTTCTGGACTCCAGCCCCCTGTAATTCCAGGAAAAATCAAAAATCGATACAGTGCAAGCAGCTGGCTTGGTTAGTTGCTGTTGTTCCGCTGCTGCTACTTCTAAAACTCAGAGTAATTCACATCCAGTGAATGTTTAACCTGTCTCTTTCAGCCTGGGGAAAAGAAAAATGCCCTAAAGGACTCAACAAAGGAGACTCAGTGGGAAGGAGGTGAGATGCTGTGTACAATCTATGCTACATAAAGCACAACCTGGCTATCTGTGCTCTGCATGCCATCTTATAATTCCCACACTGTAGGGCTCATACTGCATCTGGGAAGGAAAGGCATGCAAGACTACACATGCACTCAGAAAAAAAAACCTGTCAAAATGCCCAACGTTTAAAATCAATGCTATGAACTATTATACATATTGAAAAATCAAAAAGATTATGGCTTATTCATTCATTTGATATTCCACTTTTTTTGGATAGATCAAAAGGTTCACATTTGTAAAATTTACATTTACATTTGTAAAATCATCATAAAGATGGAAAAGAAGTTACAGTATATTCTGTAGTGCAGAAAACGTTTTTGAAAAAGTATAAGGTAATACGAGTGGGTCATAGCAAAAATAGGGATGAAAGGTGGCATTATTTTTAGTGCTGTATTCACTGCCCATTTAAAAGCGGAATTGAAGTAATGTTTTTTTAGATATTTTTTGAACTGCCTTAACCTTGTTTTCTTCTCTAATTGTTTGGCTTTTAAATTTCTGTACCTCAGTTATTTCCATATCTGACCATTTATTTATTTATTTATTTAAACAGTTTCTTCTATACCGCCCCTTCCAGAGATCAGGGGCGGTTTACATTGAACAAGAATTAACATACTTCCGTATATTTTACATGGAACATGTTTTAACGATATACACGTTTTTTTTTTTTTTTTTTATTTATACATACATTTATATACCGCATCTTCCAAAGTTCAGTTGCGGTTTACAGTGAACAACAATTAACAAAGCAAGTTTGTTTTACAGGGAACGTCATATTATAACAGAACATATTTACAAGGAACATCATATTATATATAGCGTATACAGTCTTAACAATTTGAGATAATATAGAACAGATTAAACTATATACAGTTTTATATATATATATATATACATACATACACATACATACATATATACATATATACATGCATACATATATACATATACACACATACACATACACATATATATATATATATATATATATATATATACATATATATATATATATATACATACATACATACATACATATACATGGAGGTGAATGGACATAGGCTGTGAGGTCATCGTATGTATGTGTTATCTGTGTATGGTAAGGGCTTTTGCTTAATGTAGACATATTCCTGTTTAGCCTTTGTCTAAAGTGGGTGTTGAGTTATCTATGTTATAGTTTTTGGTGAACAGATAAGTTTTCAATTTTTTACGGAGTTCCATGATTTCCGTAAGTGTTCGTAGTTCCTCTGGTAGGGAATTCCAGATTATTGGGGCTATGTGGGAGAAGGCTCTGTTATTAGTTGCTTTATGGGCTCTTGTATAATCTTTCGGGATCTTTAGTCTGTTTAATTGACCTTTTCTGTGTGTTGGCTTGGACGGTTCTTTATGTATTAAGTTACAAAGCATTGTTGGGGCCATATCATTTAAGGCCTTGAATATTGTTATTATTGCTTTATAGATTATTCTGCTTTGGATTGGTAGCCAGTGAAGGGAGGCTAGTACTGGTGATATGTGTTGGAGTGAGTTAATTTTCAATATGATTCTTGCAGCTGCATTCTGCGCTAATTGCAATCGTTTGATGTTTTGTTTTGATATGCCTATTAGAATTAGATTGGCAAAATCAAAATGTGGTGTTATTGTTGCCTGGATTATGTTGATAAAATCTTGTGTAAATACTAGCGGACGAAGTTGTTTTAGTGTTTTGAGTTTGAAATAAATTTTCTTTATAGTATTGCTAATGTGTGTTTCCATCGTAAGGTGTGTATCTAGTATAACGCCTAGATATCTTATTTCATTTTTTATTTTAATTTCTTGGTTTTGAATTCTTATGTGTGTTGGGGGGATGTAGGTTTTGTTCTTGGTCACAATTAGAACTTCGGTTTTAGAGTGGTTTATGTGGAGGTTTTGTGTTTTTAGCCACGTTGTGATTTCATTATAGCAGTCCGATAGGAGTTGTAGCGGTAGGTTGGGTATCGTGAATGGTATATACATCATAATATCGTCTGCGTATAAATGATACTTTACTCCAAAATTTTTGAATATGTTGCAAACTGGTTTTATGTAAATATTGAAAAGTAGGGCTGACAACGCTGAACCTTGTGGTAATCCAATCTCTTGTTTATATGTGGTTGAGTTTTGATTCCCAATTCTTACATTTTGCGTTCTATTGTTTAGGTAGGATGAGAACCAATTATGTACTGTGGAGTTTAAGCCTATTTGCCTCAGGTTATTAAGCATTATTGTGTGGTGTACGCTATCAAACGCAGCTGAGATGTCAATAAAAAGTAGAATGAAGGCCTGTTTATGATCGTCTATCTCTCTTAGGAGCGCATCTATTAAGACTGTGAGGAGTGTCTCAACTCCATGGCGGGGTCGAAAACCATACTGTTGCTCATCGAGGGGGTAAGATGATTCTAGAAAGTCCTGAGTCTGTAATTGGACCACTTTTTCTATTATTTTTGCCAGGAAAGGTATACTTGAAATAGGTCTATATGATGCAGGCAAAGTTTTATCAAGTTTGCTATTCTTAAAGATTGGTCGTATTTGTGCGTGTTTGAGTGATGGGGGTAGGTATCCTTGGGTCAGTGAGAGGTTCACTATTGAGAGAATGTAGGGTAATAGAATTGGTAGTGTATTCTTTATCCATGTTACTGGGCATGGATCTAGATATGAGGTTGTGGTGTTGAGATTGGTAATGATATTTTTTAGTGTCTCTTTTGTTACAGGCTGAAACTCTGACCATATATCTGATGTTTGGTGTGGTGAGTTGATGATGTCTATCGGCATTGATGGCATTTTTGCTTTGTTTTGGTAATGGTGGGCTAAGGTTTGAACCGAGATGTCAGTAATTTCACTGTCAGATGTTTGGGGGTTGGTTAGATTTCTTACAATGGTGAATAACTCTCTTGGCCTATTGTACGATTTTGATAGAATTTTAGTATAATATTCTTTTTTTGTGTTGTCTAAGGTTTCTTTATAATTAGTTAGGTGGTTATTGTACATTTCTTTATGTATTGTTAATTTCGATTTTCGCCAGTTATGTTCTAGTTTTCTAAGAATCCGTTTCATTTGTTTTAGTGTATTGTTGAACCATGGTTTGGTATTAACTTGAGAGTACATGGTCTTTTTGTGTGTGTGATTAGCTTTGGCTGCATTGTTGATGGTTTCATGCCAGTTTTTGACAGCGTTATCTAGATTAGTTGCAGGTGAAAAGAGGTGGGGGATTATTAGGTCAATAAATTCTTCGTTGTTGAATTTTTTGAATCTTGTGTTTGGGACATTTCTGGATTGATTGTTCAAGCTAGTGAGGGGATATGTGAGATTTAATTTGATAATGTAGTGATCGGACCAGGGTATCTGTGTGCATTCAACTGAATTTGGATTGATTAGTTTGAAGAATGTCTTGGGGAGAAGTACAAGATCGAGGGTTCCGCCTTTAATGTGTGTAGGTGTGTTTATTATCTGGTGATATTCCAAGTCTGATATTGTATCGAAGAATAGTTTAGATTCCAATGTTGGCAGTGAGGGAAGATTAAAGTCTCCAAGCATAATTATAGGGTGTTGTTCTGTAGAAGAGCTGAGGAGTTCAATAAGAGCGTCAAGGTTATCTGGGTTTTGGTTTGGGGGTCTGTATACTAAGCAGATTTTCATGGGGCCAATCTTTATTAATAATGTGTCTATGTTATTGGAGATGTTTGACTGGATTGTTTTGGCATTTAGTTCCTTTTTGGTCATCATTAGTACACCTCCTCCTTTTCTATTAGTTCTATGTTTATAGAAGGTGTCATAGTCTTCATTATTAAGTTGGTTTATGTAGACGGTATCAGTGTCGGAGAGCCAGGTTTCCGTGACACATAATATGTCTGGTTTTGAGTCTGATATTAGGTCATTAAATATGGGCAGTTTGTTTTTCATCGACCGTGCGTTGATAAGGATGCATGAGAGAGATGTTAAGTTATTGGTGCATATTCCCTTGGTTGTTTGATGTGTGTTTGTTTTTATTTGAATTAGTCTATGGAAATTTGGTCTAGGATAGTTGTTTGGATAAGTGTGTCCAATATGGTAGTTTTCTCGAGTGAGTGAGTGGATTATGGGAATTGTTTTGTGGTTGTCACTATTTAGGCTTAGTGTTAGGTCGATAGTTATTATTGCTAATACTAAGCTGATATAAGAGAGATACATTGGTATAATGTATGTACGTGGCATTTTAGGTGTGTTTCAGTTAGTAGTGCTAAGCAGCTATATACCAGTGTAGAATAAATGAGAGAAAAAGAAAAGAAAGTCACTAGGAGGTTGTGTTATGCAGAGATTTATAATGAGGGTTGTTAGTAGCAGTATTAATCCTAATTGATGATAGCTACTGACTACAGTATTTGTGTGATAGCTACTGACTACAGTATTTGTGTGATAGCTACTGACAATAGTACTATTGGATGGTAATAGCCTACTGACAACAGTAATAAAATGTATGGTTGTTGCTTGCTTGTTCACTACTGACAACAATTCTGAGTGATGATTTTCTACAGGTAACAGTAATGATTGCTGTTTACTATAATAATGTAGAGGGAGCTAGAAAAGTATTCAATTGTGGTGTCAGTATCAGTTGTTGCAACAATTAAATTTGGCATTGAATAGTAATATATACTATTTTGGTAGCAATGTTAATCGTTAGGCTGTTCAGGTAAAATAGTTTTCAATTAATGTTAGATTCAGAACAGTTTCAAAATGTAATACGTTCTTAGTGCTGGCAATAGTATAGCATTTAAGTGATATATCTTACTGACAACAGTAAATAATCATGCTAATTATACAGTATATGTGAGTATGTTCTACTGACAACGGTATTTATTTCAGACAGAGATTGTTTATAATGGCAATTTGTATTAATACTAACGATAGTAGTGAAGCTCAGTAGTATATTTAATTTGCAGCATTGGTCAATCTATATTAGCTAGAATGTAGATGCTATAGCAGATCCCTGTGTATTGCTAGGTAACAGATAGCTTATTTTTGCTAGGGGTATAATTTGGGTTAGATTCACAGACTTATTCAGAATTAATTAAACATTGCCGAAAGAAGAATAATAAAAAGTAACTTGTAATTTCTAATATGATCAGATAATTTTAGCTGAGGAGATCAGGTCTGTTAGTGAATGACTGTTATCATAAATACTTGCTGCGGTTCGGTAGAATGTTGATTCGGTGCAGTATACGATCTCTGAAGTGTTAGAGGGAATGTTGGTTTCCTGTGTTGCTTTTCTTCAACGTTTTCGTGGGCAGTTGATGATCTTGCCGAGCCTTTGCCTAAGGGCCGTGCCAAAGGGCCCTCTTGCGCGGCCCTCAGGCGCGGGCCCGCAAGGCGCGGGCACGCCTGCTGGCGGCTCTTTTTAAATGGTGATCTCAGCCCCGATTGGGTAGAGATCGTTGCGGTGGTGTCCCCGATGGCTCAATCCCCCTCCGGGAGAGCTGGCAGCGTGTGGAAGGAGAGCTGGAGCAAAGAGAGCTCACGGCCTGCTGGCGGCTCTTTTTAAATGGTGATCTCAGCCCCGATTGGGTAGAGATCGTTGCGGTGGTGTCCCCGATGGCTCAATCCCCCTCCGGGAGAGCTGGCAGCGTGTGGAAGGAGAGCTGGAGCAAAGAGAGCTCACGGCCTGCTGGCGGCTCTTTTTAAATGGTGATCTCAGCCCCGATTGGGTAGAGATCGTTGCGGTGGTGTCCCCGATGGCTCAATCCCCCTCCGGGAGAGCTGGCAGCGTGTGGAAGGAGAGCTGGAGCAAAGAGAGCTCACGGCCTGCTGGCGGCTCTTTTTAAATGGTGATCTCAGCCCCGATTGGGTAGAGATCGTTGCGGTGGTGTCCCCGATGGCTCAATCCCCCTCCGGGAGAGCTGGCAGCGTGTGGAAGGAGAGCTGGAGCAAAGAGAGCTCACGGCCTGCTGGCGGCTCTTTTTAAATGGTGATCTCAGCCCCGATTGGGTAGAGATCGTTGCGGTGGTGTCCCCGATGGCTCAATCCCCCTCCGGGAGAGCTGGCAGCGTGTGGAAGGAGAGCTGGAGCAAAGAGAGCTCACGGCCTGCTGGCGGCTCTTTTTAAATGGTGATCTCAGCCCCGATTGGGTAGAGATCGTTGCGGTGGTGTCCCCGATGGCTCAATCCCCCTCCGGGAGAGCTGGCAGCGTGTGGAAGGAGAGCTGGAGCAAAGAGTTTTGTTACATGGAACATATTTTAACGTTAACAATAACACTTTTTTTTTAAAACTTATATACAGGTTATGAAACATGGAGCATAACATAGATAATTAACATAAGTTATTTACATTAGTGAAATAGCTGTCAGTTTGGGTAAATCGTTTGGGTGTTGTGTGTATTAAGGTAAGTATCTTTCTTGTGTTAGTCATTTGTTCTGTCTTGAGGACTGTGGATGTTTTTTTGAAATTGTCTTGGAGAGGTTTTTTGTTGGTAGGGGATCTCAAAGTGTTTTGTAAAAAGGTATGCTTTTAATTCCTTCTTGAATTGGTGGAGGTCCTTTATCATGCGGAGGGTTAATGGAATTTCGTTCCAAAGGGTAGGGGCAGCAAAGGAGAAGGCTCTATCGCTTGTTGTTGCTTTGGTTTTTCTAAAGTTTGTCTTTATGTTGAGGGAGTGGGTTGCGTTCTGTCTGCGCGTTCTAGTTTCTGATGGGGGTTGTATTAGTGTTGATAATTGTGAGGGAGAGATGTTATTGATGAGTTTAAAAGTAGTTAGGAGGATTTTATATTTTATTCGGCTGCATATGGGGAGCCAATGTAGGTCTAAAAGTATAGGGGTCACATGGTCTGTTAGTTTAGCTTTTGTAACCATCTTGGCGCATATGTTTTGGGCCCTTTGGAGGAGGTATATGCTTTTTAGTGGTAAGCCGTTTAGGAGACTGTTACAGTAGTCGAAGTGGGGGGTGATGAGGGAGTTGACTACTGATCTAAAATCATGTGTGTTGAGTAGGGGTCTCAGATGTTGTATTGTCTTGAGTTTATAGAATATTGTTTTTACTGTATGTTTTATGTGTGGGAGCATGGTGAGTGAGTGGTCCAGAATTATACCAAGGTACTTTACCTCCCTTTTAACAGGTATTGGTGTGTTACTTATTATGATTGTAGTAGGGTAGTTATAGTCAGTGTCAGGTTTTCTCGTTATGAACATTGCTTCTGTTTTTTTGAGGTTGATGCTTAGGTGATTGTCTTCAAGCCATATGGTAGTCTCACTCATGCACTGGAGTAAGGCATCATATTTGGGGTTGTTGGGGTTTATGGGGATGGCAAGCATGATATCATCTGCGTATATGAAATGGTTGATTTTATACTTCTTGAATATGTTTGTAATTGGCTGGAGGTATAGATTGAAGAGGAGGGAGGAGAGGGCTGATCCTTGAGGGAAAGTTTCTGATGTTTCTTTACCTAATTGTATCCGTATTAATCTGTGTGAAATGTATGATTTGAACCATTCAAGGACTGTCCCTTCTATTTTTAAGTTTTCTAGTCTGTTGATGAGTGTTTTGTGATTGATGCTGTCAAATGCAGCGGATAGGTCTATGAAGAGGAGAAGGAAACCTTTGCTATTTTCATTAGTGCCTCTGATGAGGAGGTCTGTCAGAGCGATTAGGAGGGTTTCAACTCCATGAGAGGGGCGGAATCCAAATTGATGCGCATCAAGGAGTTTGTGCTCATCTATGTAGTCCTGTAGTTGGAGTTGTATGGTTTTTTCTATTATTTTAGCGATTAGAGGAATGCTAGCTATTGGCCTGTAAGAGTTGGGATCCTTTGGGTCAAGCTTATTGTTTTTTATTACAGGACGGATCGAGGAGAGCTTTAGGGCATTGGGCATAGTTCCTTGTGAGAGTGATTGGTTTACTATGTGTTGGATGTTTTCTGCAAGGAAGTCCTTAGTATACTTGATCCATGACACCGGGCATGGGTCAAGTGGGGAGGTTGTAGTGTTGATCATTGTTATAATATTCAGGATGTGTTTTCGTTCAGCCTTGTGAAAGGTTGTCCATTCATAGTTACTGTCCTGTATATATTCTATCGTGGTGGTTGGAGAGTGAGGTTTTACCTTTAGTTTTTCAGCAAAATGAAATGCTAAGGTTTGTATGCTTATAATGTCTTGGTTCGGTTCTGGGTTAAATGGTTTTGTTAGTGTTTTTACGATTGAGAAGAGTTCTCTTGGTCGGTTGAGAGCATGATTTATTAATTTGGAGTAGTATTCTCTTTTTGAGTTGTTGATTGCGTCTTTATATTTATTAAGTAAAGTAATATATTTGGTTTTGTTGTCTTGCGATTTTGTTTTTCTCCAGGTTTTTTCTTGTTTACGTAATTGCTTTTTTAGCAGGGCAATGTCTTTAGTGTACCATTTTTGTGATTCTTTCTTTTTCTTCTGGATTGTTTGAGTAGGTGTAGCTGCTTCTTGGATTGTTTGGTTCCAGTTCTCTATAGTTAGGTCGATATCAGATAGGTTTGTGGTGAGCTTAGGTAGTACCTTATCAAGGAATGTATCATTGTCGAAGCGGGTAAAACGTAAGTGGTGAGATGTTGTGTTTAGGGACTGTGATGTAGTTTGTGCCAGTAGGTGAAAGGTTATCAGGTGATGGTCAGACCATGGTACCTCTGTAGTTATTGGGGGAGAATATAGGTGATGTAAGTTAAAGGGGGTAGGGAGGAAAATTAGGTCTAGTGAGTTTCCTTTATTATGTGTGGGGGTAAGGACTATCTGATTATATCCCATGTGGGTCATTGAGTCTATGAAGTTGTCTTTTTGGTATTGGTTTAGGGATGGGAGGTTGAGGTCACCTAGGATTATGAGGGGTTTTCTCTGGGATGATGTGCATGCGAGTTCAAGGATAGGGGAAAGATTTTTGTGATCCGCTGATGGAGGTCTATAGATTAGAGAGAATGCTAGTGTTTTGTTTTCAATGTTTATTATGTCCATGCTTTCAACATTGTTTGAGTTTCTTAGGGTGTATTGTAAGTCTTTTTTAGTGAGTATAACCTCCCCTTTTTATGTCACGGTAGCAGTTGAAAATATCATATTGTGATATGTGGAGTTGGTTTAATAATATTGTGTCTGTAGGTTTTAGCCATGTTTCAGTAATGAAAAAGATGTCAGGTTGTTTGTCTTTTATTATGTCATTTACAATTGGTATTTTGTTCCGTATTGAGCAAATGTTTATTAGGATCAGCTTTAGTTTAGTGTCTTCGTTGGGGGAGGTTTTTTTGTCGTTGTGTTTTTTGCAGTTTATCTGAATTACTCTAGTGGAATGTCTGTGGGTATTGTTGTGTGGTGGCAGGTTGAATGGGTGATTATGTAGTGGGGGGCGTGTTAGATTGCGGTTGGGGTTATGAATGATGGGGATGCTATTGCAAGGGGGATTGTTGAGTTTGTATGTGTAGATTTGTTGCAGTAGCAGACCATCACCTGCTAAGCTTCACTCTTCATCATTCCCTGCCTCCATCTCGCCAAGTTTCCTCCAACCTTTTTAGAAATCTTCACGCTATTAATCCATTGGTTCACACCTATTCTTTCCTCCACTATCTCGTCTAAGTCTGTTGATGAGGCTGTAGTTTCCTATAACTCTGCACTCTCCTGTACTCTTGCTTCACCCATGTCATGCCCTGTAAGGCACACTATACCTCAGCTCTGGCTATCTTCAAAAACCCATTATTTTCGTTCCTGTGCCCACTCAGTTGAGCGCATTTGGCTCAAATCCCACACCTTTGCTGACTTTTTTCACTTCAAATTCATGTTTGGCTCTTTCCAGTCAGCCTTAGCACTTGCCAGGCAAAACTAATATGTCCATCTGACTAACTCTCTTGCTTCTGACCTTCGCTATCTCTTTTCAACTCTCAACTATCTCCTCAAGGCACCTCTGCCTCTGACCCATTCCATTTCTGTCCAAACCTTGGTCAACAAATTCCATGACAAAGTCCACAAGATTACACTCCAATTCCTCATGAGATTTGATTCATTCCCTCTTCCCCCTCTTCATTCCCAACTTTTCTCCTCATCCTCTGCTATCATCACTTCCTTCTCTAATATCTCGGCTGAGGAAACCTCGTGTCTTTTCTCCTCTTCTAAACTCCCAACCTACACCCATCTCTGTAACTCCATCTCCTCCACTGTTCTCCCTTCCATCTGTCCCCCCAAGAAAGATGGGGGGGGTTCCAGTCTTTTGCATTGAGTGCCACATGCATGATTTTCTCCCAGTTGGTGAGAGGTCTTACGTGTGCACTAGGTGCAAGGTGCTCTTTACTCTCAGGGAACAAGTCCGTTCTCTAGAGGCTAGAGTAGCAGACTTGGAAGACATAAGAAAGACAGAGAGGTACATAGATGAGACCTACAGGGATATAGTCCTGAAGTCCCACCTCCAGTCTGGCAGTATCCCTGTTGCCATGGAGGAGAGAGATCACGTGACAGGAGAGCATCACCCTGGTGTGGCAAGAAGTGATCCTGTAACTAGGACCTGTCCTCCAGGTGATGTAAAACCCTCTCACACCAAGAAAATGTCTCCAGGGCCATATGCCCGTGAGGGAAGGGTTAGGACAGCCGTTATAGTTGGTGATTCAATCATTAGGCATGTAGATAGCTGGGTGGCTGATGGACGTGAGGATTGCCTGGAAACATGCCTGCCTGGTACGAAGGTAGCGGACCTCATGCGCCACCTAGATAAGGTCTTAGATAGTGCTGGGGAGGATTCTGCTGTCTTGGTACATGTCGGTACCAATGACATAGGAAAATGTGGTAGGGAGGTTCTGGAGGCTAAATGTAGGCTTTTAGGCAGGAAGGTGAAATCCAGAACTTCCAGGGTAGCGTTCTCTGAAATGCTTCCCATTCCACGCGCAGAACCCAAAAGGCAGGCAGAACTCCGGAGTCTCCATGAGTGGAAGAGACAATGGTGCAAGGATGAGGGTCTTGGATTTGTTAGGAATTGGGGAACATTCTGGGGAAAGGAGGGGCTCTTCCGAAGGGATGGGGTTCACCTTAACCAAGATGGAACCAGGCTGCTGGCATTAACCTTTAAAAAGGAGATAGAGCAGCTTTTAAACTAGACAATAAGGGAAAACTGACAGTCGCACAAGAGCGCATGGTTCGGAAGAATGTATCCTTGAAGGATACTACCAAAAGCAGAGACATTCCAAAAAAGAGTAAAGTAGCCCAAATGCCCTCGAGTATGGAGCAGACAGAGTTTAAAGATCCCAAATTAGCCATGCCTACCAATAGCCAAATTAATATGAATAAAATACAGTCTCTAAAATGCTTGCATGCAAATGCTAGAAGTCTAAAAAATAAGAAGGGAGAGTTAGAATATATAGTACTAAATGAGAGGTTAGATATGATTGGAATCTCAGAGACATGGTGGAAGGAGAACAACCAGTGGGACACTGTGATACCTGGGTACAAACTATATCATAATGATAGAGCTGATCAAATTGGTGGAGGGGTTGCACTCTATGTTAGAGAGGGCATTGAGTCAGAAAGGATTAACGTTTTGCAGGAAACAAAATTTGCTGTAGAATCTCTAAGGATTGAAATTCCATGTAAAAAGGGGAAGGTGATGGCAGTGGGGGTGTACTATCGACCGCCTGGCCAGAATGAACAAATGGATGATGAAATGCTAAAAGAAATCAAGGAAGCTAACAAAAGTTAGAGCACAGTAATAATAATGGGTGATTTCAATTACCCCGGTATCGACTGGGTCAGTGTCACGGCAGGATATGCTAGGGAGATAAAGTTCCTAGATGAAATAAATGACTGCTTCTTGGAGCAGCTGGTTCATGAACCGACCAGAGGGGAAGCCATATTGGACCTAGTCCTTAGTGGAACACCAAATCTGGTGCAAGAGATAAGGTTGTTGGAGCCATTTGGCAATAGTGATCATAGCACTAATTAATGGAGGAGGGATGCTAAGGAAATCCACAGTACTACCTTTTAACTTTCGAAAGGGAGACTATGATAAAATGAGGAAAATAGCTAAGAAAAAACTAAAAGGAGCAGTTGCAAAGGTTAAAGACTTACATCAAGCTTGGGTGTTGTTGAAAAATACTATCTTGGAAGCCCAGACCAGCTGTATTCCATGCTTTAAGAAAAGTGGAAGGAAGTCCAAAAAACTGCCAGCATGGTTTAAAGGTGGGGTCAGAGAGACTGTTGTTGCCAAAAAAGCATCTTTCAGGAAATGGAAAAAAGAGCCAAAGAACGAAACCTGGAAACAGCACAAGCACTGTCAAGTTAAATGCAAGGCATTGATAAGGCAGGCAAAGGGAGAATTTGAGAAGAAGCTTGCTGCGGAAGCAAAAATGCATAATAAAGACTTTTTCAAATACATTCGTAGCAAAAAACCTGTGAGAGTCAGTTGGTCCATTAGATGATAGAGGGGTTAAAGGGGCACTAAGAGACAACAAGGTGATAGTGGAGAGACTGAATGAATTCTTTGCTTCGGTCTTTACTGACGAAGATGTAGGGATGTTACCCATGACTGAAGTGGTATTTAAAGGTGCGGAAGAATTGAAGGAAATATCGATACATTGGGAAGATGTATTACTGTACAAATATTAGACAAACTGAAGAGTAGCAAATCACCTGGACTGGATGATATACATCCAAGGGTGTTGAAAGAACTGAAATATGAGATTGCAGACCTGCTATTAGTAACCTGTGAACTACCATTAAAATCATCTGTAATACCTGAAGATTGGAAAATTGCAAACGTAACACTAACACTGGTCAACAAATTTTTACAAAAGTCATGTTACTGAAATAAAAATAGTCATTTCTTATCAATTTTTATATGTTGAACACGAATATGACAGTGAAATTGCAAAGTTGGCTCTAGTTTTTTTGTAATCTACAAGAATTAATGTTTACATCACGAAATGCATGTCAATAGTAAATATAATAGGCCTTCGGTTAATACCTGTAAAAAAACAAGTCATACACTACTTCTTAGATTTTTTTCACCTGTCTCTTGTACAGCTGTGAGGGAGCTTCTCTGGGGAGTGTCCAGCAGTAGTCAGCCAGCATTGTAGTGGACCATTTTCCCTGGTATCTTTGCTCCATCGTTGCGATATCCTGGTGAAAACGTTCACCCTGTTCATCACTAACCATACCACAGTTGTCAGGAAAGAAATCAAGATGGGAATCAAGGAAATGGATCTTTAGAGACATATTGCAGCCAAGCTTCTGATACTGCATCAGCATGTCTTCTACTAGTTCCTTGTAGTTTTCTGCCCTAACAGTCCCGAGAAAGTTTGTTGATACTAGGCGAAAAGCATTCCATGCTTGTTTCGCATCACCCTGCAGCAAGTTGTTGAACCGGTCATCTTTGAAGAGCTCTCAAATCTGAGGACCCACAAAAACTCCCTCTTTAATCTTTGTTTCGCTGAGTCAAGGGAATTTTTCATGCAGGTATCGGAAAGCTGGCGAAGTGCGGTCCATGGCTTTCACAAAGTTTTTCATCAAACCTAGTTTGACGTGAAGGGGTGGTAGCAGGATTTTGTGAGCCTCAACCAGAGCTGGGTGCTGGATATTCTTCTCTCCAACTGTTACATTTTGTCTGCGATTCCATTCCTTCCGCAAGTAGTGCCAATCCCTTACTCGGCTATCCCACTCATATAAGAAACACATGTATTTTATATATCCCTGCTGCAGTCCCATTAAAAGGGCAATTACCTTCAAGTCACCACAGAGGTGCCAGCTGTACTTGTTATAGTTAATGGTAGTCAGTAGATGCTTTAAGTTATCGTATGTCTCTTTCATGTGGACGGCATGTGCTACTGGAATAGATGGAAGATGGTTTCCATTGTTCAAAAGCACAGACTTCAGACTCAGTTTCGAAGAGTCTATAAATAGTCTTCAGTCTTGTGGGTCATGAGTAATTTTAAGGCATTCATGAGGCTTTCAATATTGGAACAGAATACCAGATTACTTTCCTTTCCGACTGTGTATAGTACACTGCTGATGTCAGATGGCTTCAGCAGTCGTCTGGCAGTAGTATTGCATTGCATCAGAAAATGATGCAATCAACTCTGGATGATGTGTGCATGCTGGTATTATGCAATGTGTTGCAATATTACATCATTCAAGGATTATTTGGGATGTTGTTGATGTCCTACTGGATAAATTTACACGGTGAAACGTCAAAAATGAACTACATGCAATATCTTCAAAACGAGAGCCAATACATTTTTTTAAATGTTATATGCATGTTCAGCTCACCAAGATACTACATATGAGGGCCTTTTAAAGTCAGTAACGATTTCGATGTTGACCAGTGTAATTTTTAAAAAGGGTTCCAGGGGTGATCGGGGAAACTACAGACCAGTGAGCCTGATGTCAGTACCGGGAAAAATGGTAGAAACCAACATAAAGAACAAAATTGCTGAACATGTAGATAGTCATGGCTTAATGGAAGACAGCCAACTTGGCTTTAGACAAGGAAGATCTTCTCTTACTAATATGTTATGTTATTTTGAAGGTGTGAATAAACAGGTAGACAAAGGTGAGTCGGTTGATATAGTGTATCTGGACTTTCAGAAAGCCTTTGAAGGGGTCCCTCATCAGAGACTTTAGGCAAAACTTAAGAGTCATGGGATAGGAGGCAGTGTACTATTGTGGATCAGGAACTGGTTAAAACATAGAAAGCAGAGGGTAGGGCTAAATCGCCAGTTTTCCCAATGGAAAAAGGTGAATAGTGGTGTACCCCAAGGATATGTGCTGGGTCCGCTGCTTTTTTACATATTCATAAATGACCTGGAAAAGGGACTAACGAGTGAGGTTATCAAATTTGCAGATGAACAAAACTATTTAAAGTTGTTAAAACCCAAGAGGATTGTGGAAAATTGCAAGAGGATCTTGATAAATTGGAAGACTGGGCATAAAAATGGCAGATGAAATTTAATGTGGACAAGTGCAAAGTTACGCACCTAGGGAAAAACAACCCAAACTATGGTTACACGATGCAAGGTTCCACATTAGGAACCACCACCCAGGAAAAAGATTTAGGTGTCATTGTAGATAACATGTTAAAACCCTCGGCCCAGTGTTCAGCGGTGGCCAAGAGAGCAAATAGGATGCTAGGTATCATAAGGAAAGGAATAGAAAATAAAACAAAGGATATTATAAGCCTCTATATCATTCCATGGTGAGACCGCACCTTGAATATTGTGTGCAATTCTGGTCGCCGTATCTTAAAAAGGATATAGCGTTATTAGAAAAGGTTCAGAGAAGAGCCACCAAAATGGTAAAGGGGATGGAAAGATACCCCTATGAAGAAAGGCTAAAAAGGTTTGGGCTCTTTAACCTGGAAAAGAGACGGCTGAGGGGAGATATGATAGAAGTCAATGAATTAATGAACGGATTGGAATGGGTAAACGTAGCTTGATTGTTTACGTTATCAGAATATAGAAAGACTAGGGGACATGCAATGAAGCTACAGGGTAAACTATTTAAGACTAATAAAAAATATATTTTTTCACTCAACGTGTAATCAAACTCTAGAATTTGTTACCAGAGGATGTAGTAAAGGCTGTTATTGTAGCTGGGTTTAAAAAAGGTTTGGACAAGTTCCTGGAGGAAAGGTTCATAAACCATTATTAAGAAGGGAGCCAGGATATCAATGCTTAGCCCAATAAAAGCATTGTGGATCCTGTGTCTTTTGGGGAAACTGCTAGGTACTTATGACCTAGATTGGCCACTGTTGGAAACAGGATACTTTGCTTGATGGACCTTGGTCTGACCCAGTATGGCATATCTTATGTTCTTATGTTCTTATCTGTCATATTTTCAACTATTGCTCTCCTCCGCAACCATCCCAACAACCTTCATATATGCTGTTGTCACACCTCTCCTAAAGAAACCTTCACTGGATTCTACCTGTCCTACACTACCAAAAAACTGCCTCCAGTTTTGCAACTGATTCCTATAGATTTTGGGGTGCTGAATCCAGGAAAAATAGCCAAAATGTTCCATCACGTCACGTTTTCTTGCAAAATTAGATTTCTTACCCATATAAGGAATGTTCACATAATTTCTTTTTAGCCGACTGCAGTTTATTTTCTTGGCCCAAAATAGAGGTTGTAATGGTTAACTAACTAGAAACACTCCCTCATGATATTTTAGAGTGTTTTGTATTCATTTTATACATTAACAGGACAATTGGGAGGCGGGGGGTAAATCCAGTACTCGTGCTGGCGCATGTTCTTTCCTGTTCGCCTCGCCTCGTTCGCTCGCTCAAACACGGTGGTTGCGACATGAACGTTCCTGTCAAATTTCAGTTTCTTGCAAGTTCATTATTACCTTTTGTTTGCTCAGTCGTAATCCAGCTTTATTCCGAAGTGGTTCACTACAGTTGTAGTTTGCAGTGCTGTGTATTTGTGATGGCTCACAGAGCCAGAGGTTGCGTCAACTCTCCGGACAGTTTTTGTTTTATTTGTGGGGAATATACCGTGAAAAAGCGGCAGAGGAACATTTCTGCATTTATTAAAAAAGTATATTTCGCCTATTTCGGTTTGAAGTTAGGCGATCAAGACAAACCGTGGGCTCCTTACAAAGTGTGCAAGACATGTGAGGAAGATCTACGCTTATGGATGAAAGGTAAAAAACAAGCATTTCGTTTCGGAATACCTATGATGTGGCGTGAACAAAGAGACCACAGCAGTGACTGCTATTTTTGCTCTTGCATTGTGAAGGGATACAACTTAAAAAATAAGAACGTAATAAGTTACCCCAACCTTCCCTCAGCAATTAGGCCTATGCCTCATAGCAACGAAGTACCTGTGCCTGAACCACCAAAATCTTTGGATCATATTTGTGTGGACGGTTCTGATCATGATGAGACTCATCAGATGGCTTTTCCCGATGAGTCCAGTACTTCCGAGTTTGAAACTGAACCAGATCCGAAACCTGAACTTTTCTCTCAAGCTGAATTGAATGATTTAGTCCGGGATTTAGGACTCCCAAAAGATGCTGCCCAACTGCTAGGTTCTCGGCTTAAACAGAAAAATCTATTGTCACCAGGAACAACTTTTTATTGGTACCGCAACCGCGAGACACAATTTTTGAAGTATTTCAGCAAAGAGGAAGATTTGGTATTTTGCAACGATATATACGGAGTGATGGAAAAGTTTAAACTCAAGTATGATCCTGCTGAATGGCGGCTGTTCATTGATTCGTCAAAAGACAGCATAAAAGGTGTTCTTCTTCATAATGGCAACACATTCGCTTCAGTTCCTATTGCTCACTCTGTTATTCTCCAAGAAAAATACGAGAATTTGGCCCTGATTCTTCAGAAGATTCGTTATGA
This sequence comes from Ichthyophis bannanicus, assembly GCA_033557465.1. Classification (NCBI taxonomy): domain Eukaryota; kingdom Metazoa; phylum Chordata; class Amphibia; order Gymnophiona; family Ichthyophiidae; genus Ichthyophis; species Ichthyophis bannanicus. The sequence continues at coordinate 1,327,960,667 of CM066031.1, read as the reverse complement.
TGAGCATAAGTGGATGATTTGTGGAGACTTTAAAATTCTATCTATGCTATTAGGGCAGCAATCCGGTTTCACCAAATATCCCTGCTTCCTTTGCTTGTGGGATAGCCGAGCCCGCGACCTACACTGGGGGAAAAAAGACTGGCCAATTCGGGAGTATTTGAGACCCGTTGAGAAAAATGTTCTTCATGAGAGCTTGGTACCTCGTGATAAAATTCTATTACCACCTCTCCACATTAAGTTGGGTCTCATTAAGCAATTCATCAAGTCCCTTCCAAAAGATGGTGAGTGCTTTCGGTACCTTTCTCAAAGTTCCCCTGACTTTCTGAAGCAAAGCTAAAGGAAGGAGTGTTTGTTGGCCCTGATATAAGGAAACTCATTTCAGATGGAGCATTCGCTGAAACGATGTCTGAGAAGGAAAAAGAAGCCTGGGATTCCTTCAAGGATGTTGTTCTCAAAGTCTTGGGGAACAGGCGGGATGAGAACTATAAGGATATTGTTGCCAGGATGCTCAATGCCTTCAAAGAACAAGGCTGTAACATGAGCCTGAAAGTCCATTTCTTGCACTCCCATGTGAACTACTTTCCCGAAAACTTGGGGGCGTACAGTGAAGAACAAGGTGAAAGGTTTCACCAGGACATCAAGGACGCAGAGAGAAGGTACCAAGGAAGATGGAACACCACTATGATGGCTGATTTCTGCTGGTTGCTGCTGCGGGAAACCACAGATTAAAATAAGCCAAGCAGCGCACCAAGAGAAGCATTCGGGGGAAGAAGAAACTGGCCCACCAGGAGATTGATTGACCCAAGAATGACTTTAAAATCTAAACTGTGTTGACAAATATCGTGTTTTTACTAAACTTTGAAATAAAAATTTGCTAGTTATTACCACAGTGTCGGATCTCATTTATTAGAATTTTATTTTCACACCATCGGGTGTTTGTCTTCATGTATTGCAATGGTGCGGTTTGCGTTTTCTATTCTTACATACATACCTGTACAACATTTTTTGCACATTTCTTTGCTTTGCTTTGTGTCTAACCTCGCTCTTATATGCTCAATGTTTGTGCACATGTATGTGGCTGTTTTAAGTGCAGACAATTTTGCTATCATCACAGTGTGTTTTGTTGACATTACTCTATTCTTATGTGCTGCCTTGTTACAATTTTCTTTATTCTTATTTGAATAACTACTAAACAATTAGTATAAAGAATTCATCCAAGAAACTTTTATCTCGATCGCACTCAATCTGAAACGTTCATCTCAAACTGCTAACCCAATGTAGCAAAAAATCTGTACGTGATGGAGCAAATTGGTTACCAGATTTGGATTCAGCGCACCAAAAAACGTAAAAATCAATCGAAACATTAGAGGCAGTTTAAAAAAAAGATTTTTTAGTGTACCTGTGTTATTGATCCATCTTTCTCCTCCTCTACAATTCTGAACTTCTTGAGCATGTGGTTCACCACCATTGCCTTGACTTTCTCTCCTCTCAAGCCCATTGGGATCCATTGTAATCTGGCTTTTGTCCCTTACATTATACTGAAACTTCTCTTTCCAAAGTCTCCAGTGACCTGTTTATGGCTAAATCCTATGGTCTTTACTGAATCCTCATACTTCTGGACTTTTCTGCTGCTTTTGATACTGTTCCTTGACACCTTGTCCTCACTTGATTTTAAGGGCTCTGTGCTATCCTGGTTCTTTTCTTATCTCTCCCACCACTCTTTTACTGTCTGTTCTGGTGGATCCTCTTCTACTGTTATCCCACTCTTGGTTGGTTTACCCCTAGGGTCTGTCCTGAGCACACTTCTCTTCTCTCTCTATCCCCAGTCCCTTGATGCACTCATTTCCTCCCATGGCTTTCGGTACTACTTTTATGCTGATGACTCTCAGATCTATCTCTCTACCCCTGATATCTCTCAAGCAATCCAGACCTGGGTCTCTGCCTGCCTTTCTGATGTCTCACCATCATTGAAATTGATCAAGGCCAAAACTGAGCTTCTTATTTTCCCTCCTAAACCCACTTTCCCCCTTCCACCCTTTTCAATCTCTTTGGATAACACTCTTCTACTCCCTGTTTTCTCATCCGTAACCTTGGTTCCATCTTTGACTCCTTCTTCTCCTTCTCCACACACATCCAACTGATAGCTGAAACCTGTCGTTCCTTTTTCTATAGCATCAGCAAAATGTGTCCTTCCTTTCTGAACACACTACTAAGATACTTATTCACTCTATTATCACCTCCCATCTTGACTATTTCAATCTCCTCCTTGCATTGAATCACCCCTTCAATCTGTTCAAAACTCAGCTGTGCGGCTAATCGTCTGCCAGCCTCAATCTACTCATAATAGCTACTCTTCTCAAATCACTTCATTGCCTCCCCTTCCATTTCTGTATCCAATTCAAACCTGTCTTCTGACCTATAAATGTATTCATGCTATTGCATCTCACTACTTTTCCTCTCTCATCTCTCTCTACACCCCTCCTTGTAAACTCCACCCTTCTGGTGGATCACTTCTCTCTGTCCCCTTTTCTTCTACTGTTAACTCCAGATGCCGATCTTTTCACCTTGCTGCTCCTTATGCCTAGAACAAATTACCTTAGTCTGTACATCAGGCTTCATCTCTGGCCCTTTTCAAATACATGCTAAAAGCTCTCCTCTTTGAGGCTGCTTTTGGATCCTTTTCTGCTTTGTCTTCTATATGACTCCTTACTTTCCTTAGTTGTATCATTATCCTCACCTGTTGCATTATTTATTTATTTATTTATTTTATTTAACTTTCTTATATACCGCGTTCTTCTGCATCAACGCGGTTTACATTAAAACATAACCGTCCAGCACAGATGGTCTGCACTGGCTTCACAATATAACAAGGGGTATATGTACAGGTAATAACAACAGGGTAACTATGTACACATATATACAGGTAAATTGCAATATACGTTTGGAGAAGAATCAAATGTGTTCCATTAGCTCAAGTGTGTAATAGTTGATGACAGGGTGATAAGAGATGCTATTTGTCGGGGGGATCCGTGTCAGGCACGCTTGGTTCCTGGCTCATATGCTTGTAACTCACAGGTTGTTTAAGTGGGTCGCTGGGCCTGGCTTGCTGTGGGGGGTGACTCTGGTCAGTATAATATTGTAGGAAGAGAAGATGTTTAAGTGCCTTCCTAAAATGGGAGATGCTTTTGGTATCCCTGATAGCGGGGGGAAGGGCATTCCAGCAGGTAGGCGCATATAGTGAAAAGGCTCTGGATCGTGTTGCTTGTGAACATTTTGTTATCTGCCTTGGTAGAATCAAAGTATTTATCGCAGCTGATATTCTTGCTCTATTAGGGGGTGTCATCTGGATAAGGTCAATGATTGATGTAGAGGAGCAGTTGTTAATGGCTTTGAAAGACTACTTTGTAAGCTCTGATGAGCAGGGACTGTCTTTTATATGTTTCTGTACATTGCTGCATATGCTTTGTAGCACTATATACATGTTCAATAGTAGTAGCATCAGTAGTAGTAGTAGGTTTCTAAATGAAGCTTAGTAGATAGAGAGTTCCAGAGAGAAGAAATAGAAGGCTGCAATTCAGGTGGATTCTAGTCATACTTGATTTAGGCAAGGAATACAAGGATTTTGGAGTTCAGGGATATTAATGTTCAGTATGGGACAAAAAGGAATACGGATGAAGACAGATACTGAGGGAGGCCTGCATAAAAGGTTTTATACCCCAGGATGAGAGTTTTATCTGTAAAAAGTGAGGTGATGTGGTCAAATTTGTTGGCATTGAAAAGTTGTTTTATTACTGTATTTTGGATGGCTTGAAGTCTGTTCATATCATTGTTACTGGTTCCACTATAGACCACATTGCAGTACTCTAACCATGATATTGTGAAGGCATGAATTAATTTATGCAAGGCTGCTGGGAGGAGGACGTATTGGTAAAGTATAGCTTCATTAAGACAAGGTATGATGATTTAATCATATGGGAAATTTGTGTACTGAAAGTCAAATATACAGCCAAGGGTTTTTATCAAACCTGTTAAGATTATTAAGTGTTTCATAGGAGAGGGGAGACTGTAGGCTTGAGGCTATATCCTGATATCACATTGCAGACTTGGAAGAATTTGGGATCATTATTGGCAAGACTTTGTATCACTGAAACAGAAGTTCAGAATGGGCAGATTAGGGCATATAGGGTTCATACAGTCAGTTAGTTGAATTTTGTCTGCATAGAAATAGAGATTCCCTGTTTATGAATTAGAATGGCTAGAAGACTGATAAAGAGGGTTAGATAGGGTTGATGAAAGGAGAGGAACTCTGCAAATTAGGGGAAAATGGGGGAGTGGGAGGGAAAGAGCAGTTGTTTAAAAATGAGATGAACAACTGTAAATGCAATGTGTGCCTTTGATTCACTGCTGAGAACTCAGCAGCTTCTGGGTTGTCTTGGCAGTGTAACCAGAAGTAGGTTGACAAGCCTTTCTTGTGAGGCTATGGAGGGTTGAGTGATTTGTCCAAGGCCACAAAAAGTGCTAGTGGAAATCAAACCCTGGTCCCTTAGCTAACAAACCAGCATTCTAACCACTAGGCTACTCCTCCACTCCACTCCACAAGTGCCATTGGGGACAAGGTACTTAGTTGTGATGAGAAGTTGATGGTTGACTAAGTCAAAGGTGGAGGATATATATGGAGTGGTATGATTGCTGCCTGGCCCAAATGTAAATGTCTATGGATGTCGCTTAGTAATGCTGTGACTTTTGTCCCAGTTCTGTGATCCTTCTGTCTCAGGATTCCTTTAAGGCATTCCAACTGGCATGGGCATAAAGCATTTAATGTTAACTGTGAATTTGTTAAGTTGAAAGCAGTGGCATTCCATGCATCCTTGTGGCCAGCACCCCCCATGTGGCGTGGCTCGGTGTGCCCTCTTCTGCTGGGCCCACATGGCGGAGCCAGTGCAGTAAACTTAACTTAAGCTGTGTTGATTTGCCATGCTGCCTCCACTCCAGGCCCTGCAGCTGTTCTCTGGTGATCTGCAAGACTTTGACTATGAGAGAACGACTGTCAGGCCTGAAGCGGAGCTAGTGTGGCAAGTGACCCATGACTTTAAGTTAGGTTTGTTTTGCTGGATCTGCCTTGTTGGTTTGTCCTCTCCCAGCTGGCACCTGGGGCATGCAGCACTCTGCCCCATCCTTGGGTGTTACTGGTTATTTTCTATTATTTTGGAGAGGAATGGAAGATTAGAGATTTACTGTACCAACAGTGTCCTGGGTTAGAGAGATGCAGTGTTCTTTGTTTTTCTTTAGGGATGGTAATAATAGAATGTTTCTGTTCCTCAGGAAATATGCTGACTTGGAGGCTAGTGTTAATCATGGATTGAATGCAGGACAGTAGACTGAGTACAGGTTCTCTTACCCATTTAGAGTATGGGATCTAGTGGTCAGGTTGTAGTGCAAAGAGTCAGTAGCAATTTGTCAAGATGTGCTGGGTTTTATTATTAAATTTGGATCATGTGCTTGAATGACTGTTGGGTAGAGGCTTGAGGGAATCTGTAGAGAGATTTTTTTTTAATTAGTTCCTGGGGGATCTTGGATTATTGTAGGAAGAGTAGAGTTAATATTAAGGATATTTTGTATGAAGTGAGAGGCTAGGTCAGTGGCTGAGGGTATGAAAATATTTTGTGAAGGAGTGTTGTTCTGTATGTTAAGGAGGAAATAACTTTTTGTATGGTTTTGGGATTTGTCTATTACATTTGAATAGCAAGTTGTTTTTTAATAAGATCTAACCATTTCACAAACAATAAAGGAAGTATCCATGTTGTTGTTGTTGTTAAGTGCCATCGAGTCGGAGTCGACTCATGGCGACCCTCTGGATAGCTATCCTAGATTGTGTTCGGTCTTCAGTCAGGCGGCTCATTGTTGACAGACTGGTACCCGTAGCTGCTGTTATTGTATCGATCCATCTCATTGCTGGCCTTCCTCTTTTGCGTTGACCTTCTATCATGCCAAGCATGATGTCTTTCTCTAATGATCTCTCTCTTCGCACGATGTGTACAAAGTATGAAAGTCAAAGTCTTGTCATCTGAGCTTCTAAAGAAAGCTTAGGTTTGATCTCCTCTAGTACCGACTGGTTTGTTCTTTGGGCAGTCCATGGTATACACAGTATTCGCTGCCAGCACCATAATTCAAAGACATCAATTTTCTTCCTGTCTGTCTTTTTCACTGTCCAGCTTTCACATCCATATGATGTTATTGAAAATACCATGGCTTTAGCAAGTCAAATCTTTGTATGGAGAGAGACATCTCTGCTCTTGAGAATCTTATCTAGGTCTTTCATAGCCATTCTGCCAAGAGCAATGCATCGTTTGATTTCTTGACTGCTTGTTAATTCTTTATTGATAGTTGATCCAAGTAGGTTAAAGTTGTTCACAATTTCAATTTCTTCTCCTTCAACGATGAACCTGTTGATTATGCCAGTTGTCATGATTTTTGTCTTCTTTACATTAAGGTGCAGGCCCATTTTGAGACTATGTTCTTTGATTGTGAGAAGCAAATGTTTCTGATCATCTTCACTTTCAGTTATTAATGTAGTATCATCAACATAGCGAAGGTTGTTGATGAGTCTTCCACCAATCTTCACACCTCTGTTGTCTTCATACAATCCTGCTTCTCTGATGATTTGTTCTGCATATAAATTAAACAGGTAGGGGGAAAGTATGCAGCCTTGTCTTACACCTTTGCTTATTTTAAACCATTCTGTTTCTCCTTGTTCCGTTCGAACTGTTACTTCTTGATCAATGTACAGATTGTGCAAGAGAATGATCAGGTGTTCTGGTAGACCCATGCTTCTTAATGTGGCCCAGAGTTTCTCATGGTTTACACAGTCAAAAGCCTTGCTATAGTCGATAAAGCACAAATAGATATCCTTTTGGTATTCTTTAGTCTTTTCAAGGATCCATCTCACATCCGCAATGATGTCTCTCGTTCCTCGCCCTTTCCTGAACCCTGCTTGCACTTCAGGTAGTTCTTGTTCCAGGTATGGTTGTAGTCTCTTTTGAATAATATTCAGTAGAATCTTGCTGGCATGTGGGATCAGAGCGATTGTTCGATAATTTCCACAGTCAGTTGGATCATCTTTCTTTAGTATCAGTATAAACACAGATCTTTTCCAGTCAGTTGGCCATGATGTTGTCTTCCATATTTCTTGGCAGAGCCTTGTAAGTATGGTAACAGCTGCATCAGATTGCTGCAATACTTCTATAGGAAGTATTTTGGGAGGAGTAGCCTAGTGGTTGGGGCAAGGTACTTCAGGCCAGAAGGTCAGGGGTTCAAATCCCACTAGAGGACAGCAACCTTGGGCCGGAAGGACTGGGGTTTCTAGTCCCACAGATGCTCCTTGTGGTCTTGGGCAAGCCACTTAACCCTCCATTGCCCATGTTCCCTGTAAGTATTAGTGTATGTGTCTCATATCTCCGCTTGTTAAATGTATCCCCCAATTGTGTTGTGACCTCTTTGATTGAAGGATAAGGCGGTATACAAAACTGTCTAAATAAAAATAAAAATAGGAATGCTATCAATGCCTGGTGCTTTGTTCTTTGATAAGGCTTTCAATGCTGCTTCAACTTCTTCTTTCATCACCAATGGTTCCCGATCATAAGGTACAGGTTGAAACGGCTGTTGGTCCACTTGATCTTTATCATATAAAAACTCTGTATATTCCTTCCACCTTTTCTTGATCTTCTCAGCATCATTCAACATAGAACCTTGAGCATCTTCTAACATTCCATTTTGAGGCTGGAACTTTTTCTTTAACTCTCATAGCTTTAGGAAAGCCGATCTTGTTCTTCCTCTAATAGTTTCTGCTTCTATTTCCTTGCAAGTGTCATTGTAGTACTTTTCCTTGTCCTGTCTTGCTGCACATTGGAAATCTCTGTTGAGTTCTGCGATTGTCTTTCTTTCTCCTCTGACCTTAGCTTCTCTGTGTTTCTGGGCAATTTTAAGAGTTTCTTCCGTCATCCGTTTTGGCCGCTTTTGCTTTTTCACCTTTTGTAGAGACTTCTCGCTTTCTTCCAACACAACCTTCTTGTTGTCATTCCATAACTCTTCTGGAGCTCTGTCATTTCTATCTAAAGCAGCAAATCAATTTTTAAGGAAGTCTTTAAATTCCAGTGGTATATTCTCAAGGTCATATTTTGTTGCATTCATGAGTGGTTTGCTCTTTTTCAACTTTAGCTTGAGTTTGCATACTAGTAGTTGAGGATCTGTACCACAGTCAGCTCCAGATTTTGTCTTTGTTGATGTTATAGAACTTTTCCATCGTTGACTTCCACAGATGTAGTCAATTTGATTTTTATACAATCCATTGGGCGAAGTCCATGTGTACAGTCGCCGCTTGTGTTGCTGGAAGAAGGTGTTTGAGATGAATAGATCATTGGTCTTGCAGAATTCTATCAGTCTTTCTCCAGCTTCATTTCTGTTGCCAAGTCCATATTTTCCAAACTACTTTGCCTTCTTCTTTGTTGCCAACTTTTGCGTTCCAGTCACCCATGACTATCAGGATATCCTGTTTGCATGTTCTGTCAATTTCAGCTTGTACTTGTTCATAGAACTCTTCAAATTCATTCTCTTCTGCAGCTGTTGTTGGGGCATATACTTGAATTATAGTAGTGTTGATAGGCAATCCTCATAGACGAATAGAGATTAAGCGTTTGCTGACTGCATTGTATTTCATTACAGTTCTTGCAAGTTTCTTCTTTATTATAAATGCAACACCATTTCTTCTTTGTCTTTCATTTCCAGCATAGTAGACCATGTGATCATCTGATGCAAAGTGCCCGATGCCAGTCCATTTCAGTTCGCTGACACCCAACAGATCAAGTTGTACACGTTCCATTTCATTCTTCACCACCTCCAACTTCCGTTGGTTCATGCTTCGTACATTCCATGTTCCAATGTGTAAGACATCTTTACAGCTTCTGACTCTCATTTCATGTGCAGCTACATCAGCAGTCAGACTTCCCGAGGGCTTTGATCCAGCCACATCATAAATGCTGGCTTTACTCTGAAAAGTCTTCAGCTCTTCCCCAGTAGCTAGTTGAGTGCCTTCCAACCTGGGGGTCTCATCTTCCAGCACCATAGCACAATTTGTTTTGTTGTAACTATCCATTGGGTTTTCATGGCAAGATACAGAAGTAGATTGCCGGGCCTTTCTTCCGTGCAGTTTAAGTTTGGTGTTGTTGCCGTTGTCACAATAATGTGATCCTCCGCCGTCAACACTATCCCATTCTGCTGCTGCCCAGATGGGTGGTTTGTCTTGGTCTGGCACCTCAGCTGAGACCTGTCCATTTTGGGAGACCCTGCCAGTAGTTAAACTACCGATAGTTTAGCTCTCAGCATCACTGATGCACGCAAGCCTTCACAGCATGACAAGCTGCAAACCAAGTATCCATACAATGCAATAACTATCAAACAAAGAAGGAAATCACATTTAGGGATGTTAATACAACTGCAGGGAGCAACTACCGCTACCCATTGTGCCATGGTCGTTGCTCCACACCAAGCATTGGCATTGTGGGGTTTCAATGTCCACACTAGTGACACTGTAAAGGGAACACCCATACCCCACCCAGGCACTGCTCAGATGCATGCTATCTAGGTAGCATGGGCCAAAAACACACATTTCCCTCTCATTACCTCGGTATTTCAGGAAGAAGGAAGTACCCAAAGCCAGGGCAACTGGTTTAAGCTGGAGGAATCCTTTCCTTCTAGCTTGTGTAACTCTAGACACATCAAGAAAAATGTGAAAAAATTGACCACAAAGGGGAGTGTCTTTCTTCTTATGTTTATGTTTATGTTTATTTTGAATTTGATATACAGCTCAGACCAAAAGGTATTAGAGCGGATTACAATACTACATCATTTAGGAAATAAGAAAGGAACGCCATTTATAAGATAGGACAGAGTAGAGAACAGAAACAGTCAAACAGATAAGAGGAAGAGAAGGACATGGAACATCAAATTACCCTGATATATAAGCAGGACATCAGTATAGACTACAGAAACAGACGCCACGGACCAACGCCTAAGGGCCACACCAAAATAATACCTTAAAATCTGATAACAAAATCACCAGGAGGGTAGCTCATGTATCAGTTTTATCTTGAGTCATTTCAAGAAAAGCAGATAAATCAAAATCAGAAGAGGTCACACACCCCCTCACCTCCATCAACCTGCCTATCTTCTAAAACATTCTTAGGTATAGAATAGGAATTTAATAACTTTAGCTAATCTACCTTTGGCATTTGTAACACCTCCTTTAGACATTTTCTAACTAATATCTCAGGTGAGAGGAGGTAAATAGCAGGAACATTCAACACATGCATATTCCTAGCCTTTACAGTTGAACTCTTCAATTTATGAAGGGATTACTTATACTTAATCTAGATGTTCTGGCTTTGGGTGCTTCCTTCTTAAAATACCCATGCAAATGATTTGTCTCATTTCAATAGTTATATCTTTTGACCTATTATAGTTGGAAGAGTTTGTATCACAGAGGCGGAATACTTTCAGAGCAAAATCAATAAAGAAAAACCTTCTACTTGAATAGCATGACACCCTTCAAACACCAATCACATTTGGCAGATCTTTGCTCCAGTATCCCCTGAACTACTTGACAAAATAATCATAGGCTTCAACACTACAATTTTTCCGTTAGATTCATGTCCTGTATGCTGGATCCAAATCACTAGATCTGACCTATTATACATGTTGTGGCCAGCATAATTGGCACCCTTGGAGTTCAACCTCTTAATGTCCAACAGCTCCTAAAAAATGTGACAGTTTAAATGACTTTAGACTATATATGCACACACAAGAGTGGCCTAATGGATAGGGCAAGTTATCTCAAGTCAGAATGTCAGAGGTTTGAATTTTGCTAAAGGACAGCGACCTTGGACTGAAAGGACTGGGGGTTCTAGAACCATAGGTGCTCCTTGTGGCCTTGGGCAAGCCACTTAATCCTCCAATACCTCAAGTATAAAAACATAGATTGTGGGGATGTTCCTCATAGGAGGCTTATCAATAAACTGAGCAGCCTGGGGATAGATTCCAAGGTGGTGAAATGAATCAGAAATTGATTGACTGACAGACAATAGAAGGTGATGTTAAATGGAACTCACTCAGAAGAATGGAAAGTGTGTAGTGGCATATCTCAGGGATTGTCCTGGGACCAATACTGTTTAATGTATTTGTTGAGTGATATTGCTGAAGGACTAAATGGAAAAGTCTGACTTTTTGCAGTTGACATGAAATTTGCAACAGAGTGGACACTTCTGAGGGAATGGACAACATGTGGAAAGATCTAAAAATACTGGAAGAATGATCTAATGCTTGGCAGTTATGTTTAAAGCAAGGAAGTGCAGTGTCATGTGCTTGGGATGCAGAAATCCAAAGAAATTCTACGCAATAGGGGGAGAGAGGTTGGTGTGCACAGACCAGGAAAGGGACTTTGGAGTGCTAGTGTGTGAGGATTTCCAAGTGGCAAAACAATGCAACAAGGTGGTAGCCAAGTTAGAAGGATTCTGGGATGCATACAGAGAAGAATAGCCAGTAGAAAGGAGGAAATATTAATGCCCCTGTACAAGTAGTTGTTGAGGCCTCAATTGGAGTATTGTTTTCAGTTTTGGAAACTGTATCTCACAAAGTATATGAAAAGAATTAAAATGGTCCAGAGGAAGGTGACCAAAATGATTTGGAGCCTGCACCAGAAGATGTAAGAGAAGAGACTTGAAGACCTAAATATGTATATCCTAGAGGAGATGAGGGACAGGAGAGATATGATACAGACCTTTAAATACTTAAAAGGTATTAATGAACAAACAACCATTTTTCAAAGAAGGGGAAGCTGTAAAACTAGAGGGCATATGATGAAGCTGCAAGGTGGCAAATTTAAAAGCAACATTAGGAAATACTTTTTCACTGAAAGGCTGATGGATGCTTGGAATGAACTTCCGATGGAGGTGGTGGGGGCAAATACAGTGACAGAATTCAAAAAGGCATGGGACAGACACAGTGGATCCCTTTATAGCAACAGGATAAAATCAAAGCAAATTTAAGTATCTTTTACACTCATTAAATAGATGTGGGCTGACCTGCACCGAGCAGCAGGTACAACCCTAAACACAGGCATAGAGAAAGGTGACCTGCACAGAGCTGCAGTTACAACCACTCTAGCCACCTTACTGGGCAAACTAGATGGACCATACTGGTCTTTATATGCCGTCATATACTATGTCACTATATTACTATTCAGCATCTATCTACAGTCACTTTGTACATTAATAGCCACTCTTAAAAATATTTTATCACATCTGTGCTGATGACATTATGTTGTGTACTCCCTTCTCCATCTCAAACCGTGATTACAGTAAACTGACATCCTGCTTCAAGGAAGTCAATCACTGGCTCTTTGCCAATGGATTAATAGTCAACTACAAAAAAACAGATGTGCCCTTTATAACAAGGGATAATTCCTTCGGCCCACCTACAATGCTGAAAGTTCAAAACACTAAACTGTAGGTCAAACTCAGAGTTTGCTACTAGGCATAGCACTAGATCAGCGGCTTACCTTCCATGCACACATCAACAATGTTATAAAAGCAGTCTATTACAAAGATTAAAATTATCATGTTTCTTCGCCCATTATTAGACAAAAATAGGTTCTGAACTGTTCTCCAAGTCTTTTATCTTTACCTTGTCTACTGTAATATAATCTATCAAGGCCTACCGAAGCATATCACCCATGCCTTTCAGCTTGCAAAGAACAGCAGCATGCATTCTCAACAAAGCACCACAAAATTCTCATGTGACACCTCTCCTAACATAACTTCACTTGCTCCCATTTCCAAGTAAAATTAAATACAAACCTTTCTTAACCATATTTAAAATCTCACCCTTTCTGCAGACCATCTCACATCCAAGCTACAAAAGGCTCCAACCCATAGAATCAGGAGGTCTTGCATACAGTATCCTGCCACTCAAAGCTCAAGGTAGTCAGACTGCCTGCACGCAAGCCTTTTTATCTTTGCTGCACATGGGGAGTATTGTAATTAAGATATATGTTAATGCAGCTGAAGGGGCATGATGAAAGGAATGGTTCAACCAGATATAAAATAAAAGGTTGAAATAGCCGTTGCTCTTGAGAAATATTGAATCCAATTGTTGCTCTTCCTTCTTTATATTATATTTATGATGAATTTATACAAGAATAATATTACAAAATTTAAATTGAATTTATGAATTAGATAAAAATAGCAATCCCTATAATTTACATGTTTGTATGTATTGTTTTTGTGTAGTTTTGTGGTTAGCACAAATTAGTCAACTTATTGACAAGGAGGACATATTCTGAAGACATTTCTCCTAAAAAAACCATGAAGAAAGTAACCTGCACCACGCCAAAAATACAACTCCTAAATAAACTCCCCATGGGGCACAGCTATGATAGTTGTGCTTATATGATGAGCTCGATAGCTATATGGTGGAGGGGACACTGGACTGGATCAGATGCAGAAAGTACAACATGCCACATGGTGTAGCTGAGATAGTTGTGCATGAGGATGGGTTCCCTTGCTGTTCAGCAGGGGGGCCAGAATAGGGCCATGGACTGGTTGCAGAAAGACTGAATTGATACCATGGAAAGCTGGGAACTTAAACAAATGCAATATGTTTGACAATTGCTGAAAACTAAAGGCCTTGAGAAAGTAATCTGCACTGCACTGTAGATTCTGTCCTAGCAACCCTACTGAACAGACTAGAGGGACCACATTGGTCTTTATCTGCTGTCATCAACTGTTACTATGTTATCATTTTGACTGCAGCATTTTGTATCACTTGAAGTTTCCTCCTTAATTTCTTTGACAGGCCTACATACAATGCACAACTCTTCGAAATCACCACAAGTGATCTAATCTCTAACTCCCAAAGAACTACCACGTTGTTTATTATGGACTGCAATGGCACATTTGAACTGTCCATATCGCCAAACCGTAAACAGACTGTCTTTTCCACATTCAAAACCATACCACCACTTAATATCCAATCTCTCATACCATATAGTTGATTGTTCAATCTATCTATATATTCTTCCACTTTCACCTTGTATGATCACATCAGTTCACCTAATGGTTGTAAATAAATATTAAATAATATTGGGGAAACGAGATAGTTTTTAAATGAATTTTAGACACACTCTTCTTCCCTTTTAATCTGGAGTGTCTAGCACCCATGAATAACTTTATCCAGGCTAATACCCTGCCAACTCCAACTTTCTACATCTCTTTATTAAGGACACAGATTCCCCTAAAGAAAGTGTGGTGGTTAAATCAAACAAAGCAGACATTCCCTTATCTATTATATATATAACCCAGTCTAACATGGCATCAACAATGTTTCAGCCCCATCTCTCACACTGAATCCAGTTTGTCAACATCTAACAAAGAATAATCTTCTAAAAAATATATCACACTTAACAGGCCAAGTCTTTCTCAATTAATTCAGCCATCATTGGCAAATTTGAATTTGGTCTATAATTCTGAGATATTGATTCATTTCCCTCTTTTTACAGCCCTAAGGTCACTACAACCTCCTTCAGATAAGCAAGCACCATATTGCATGCTAATGAGCAATAGGGCACACTACTGAGCAATTGTGAGCAGTGTTGTACAAAAGCTCAGTACTAGCTTGGGTCAGCAATCAAGTTCTGGGCCTATGGGAAGGCCTTTTGCACATCTACAGAATAATTTCATAAGGTGTGCCAAGGTTAATGCACATTTTAACTCATGTGCTTTGTACTTATTTTACAACAAAGTCAAACTTCATCCACACCATACACAACATGGTGAACATTTCACTAACACAAGGAGTCATGCCAGACCATCTAAAACTCGCCACAATAAGACCAATCCCGAAGAAATCACCACTCGACAAGAACAACTCAGCAGCTTACAGACCTATCTCAAGCATCCCTCTACTGGCTAAGATCATTGAGAAAGCGGTACATCAGCTACAAGACCACATCGACAACCACGCGCAACTGGACCTCAACCAATACGGCTTCCGACCCAACCACGGAGTTGAAACACTCCTGTTATACCTATTTAACGACATACTACACATCATAGACAACAGCAAGAATGGAATACTCATGATCTTCATCGACATATCATCAGCATTTGACACAGTGGATCACGGAACCCTACTAACAAGACTACAGAACATCGGACTAAACGGAGCCACTCTGAAGTGGTTCCACTCCTACTTAACAGACAGACAGATACAGGTTAAGATTGGTCTCAACACATCCTGACCCATAAAGGTCATTCAAGGAGTACCTCAAGGATCCGCACTATCGGCACTATTATTTAACCTCTATATACAGCCAATATGCAATCTATGCGGACGGCATAATGATATACACACCAATCACCCTCAACAACCCAGACTACTCCAAGATAACAGAATGTCTCAGGCACATGAACAGCTGGTTTCAAGACAACAACCTGACCATAAACTACAACAAGACTGAGGCACTAATCATCAAACGAACTCTGACTTCATCCCTCCTCGCAACATCAAGATAGACAACACAACCATACCCATACAACCAGAAGTGAAATACCTCAGAGTGATACTGGACAAAGAATTGAACCTTCAGTCCCACATCAGCAGAACCACCAAAAATGCATACCACAGGATGAGACTAGTCCGACGCCTCAAGCCCCTCCTCTCTCAGGATCACTTCCACACAGTCTGTCAGGCACTATTAACCCCAATCCTAGACTTCTGCAACCCAGTCTATCTTGGACTATCAAAACAAACAATAAGGCCACTGCAATTGGCGCAAAACACAGCAGCACTCATAATATCTGGAACCACAAGACATGCACACATCACACCCACTCTAAAAGAGCTACACTGGCTACCAATCGGATCCCGCATCAGATACAAGACAGTCATACACATATACAAAATCGAACAACAATCATCAGCTTTCAGCCTACACCCACTCAAACAACCAGACAGTAGCACAGACCAAGGAGAAGAGGCACATCCAACCGTGTCAACACTCCAAGAGATATCACCAAGGTACGCAAGGACACTGAAAAACAAGCCTTATCAAAGGCGGCTCCAACAATTTGGAATGCCCTCTCCGATGAACTACGGTCAACAACGGACACTAAGGACTTTAGGAAGCTGCTAAAAACAACCCTCTTCATAGAGCACTTAAACTGTGCAACAGAAATCCCCCAGATCAACCACCCTCACCTCTCGTCACGATTATAATACTGAATAAAGTCCTGGTGCACATAAGTTTGTAAATAACACACACTGTAAATAGCTCACCAAGAATCAACAACCATATACACACACACGCACTCAATGCTCACTGCATGCACACACTTGACATAACACTTGGTTGATTGTTTGCCATGTAGACCGCCTTGATTGTAGGAAAAGGCGGTATAGAAATCTGTTTTAAATAAATAAATAAAGTAAAGCTCATTATAAAATAGGCTGAAAAGATATGCTAAATGTAGTCAAGAGCACTTACACCAACATACGGTATATCTAATGTACGTAAGCCCATATTTTACAAAATACATGTGGAACTGCACGCTCTGCCTATGTGATTGCCCGCTTACATGCATAGTTAGTGACCACTCAGAGTACATGCATAAAGATACATTAATGCATGTAAATCACTACAAATGTGAAGATGGTGCATAACGTTCCGTAGCTTCTTATGAAATTATCCCCAAACAAGTCCAGTGCCTGATTTACTAACTGTAGGTGTTGCAGAAGTCATGCAGCTTATCATTAAGTGTACACAATGCAAAGGAACTCATTAGTGCTTCCCTCTCCTCTTCTGGATGTTTCTTCCTTGCTCTGGACTTGGGGATTTAGGTTTTCTACTTAGCCCTGCCAATTACTTCTGTCTTCTTTGCTCTGCTCCTCTTAAGGTGGCTTGGATTTTCATCCCTTAAGGAGGGCTGGGGACATCTAGTGTACACTCCTTTACAAATGTGCATTATTGATAACCCAGGAAAATAATATTTTTTTTTGGGGGGGGGGGGGGCGGGGAGTCTGTTCTTTTGGACAGAATCACTCTAAATTATCTTTGGCTATTCACAAAGAACACATTCTAAATGTATGCACAAAATGTATCTAAAATTGTTTTGAAGCTTCCTAACGAATCTATTCTATCACTCCTAAACAAAGTGTTTCTGCCTGAGATGAGGCAGGAACAAGGCAAAAGCTCCTGCTATGAGCAAGTTATTTAGGAATCTAGCCGCAGTCTAGATGGAAACCCCTGCCTAGCTGCAAATGAAAACTAATTGCATTACAGCCAAAGCAGTGGCCAGTTCCAATAGAAATAAATTCCCAAAGAAACAAAGGGAACTGCTTGGCCAAAATAAGCAGCAATGATAATGTCAGTAAACACAAATAACTCATCTGAAACCGAAATACCTCATAACATACAGAAAATGAAAAAGGAAATGATTATTTATTATTCATTTTCTTTACAGCCATCATTGCGGTCTACAACACTGATGTGTAGCAGATCAATAAATAAAGAGGGGAAAAAAGTGACACAATAGTAGGGGAGCGGAATAGCAGAATAATTACAATTGGTATATATTATAACTGCAGAGAAGAGATAGGAAAACGAGAGGAAGAGGGAGATCCGACGTCTGGTTCAAAAATTCAACCCTGATTTAAGGAAGAACAAGAAGCAGCGCCTGGAAAAGCCTGCTGGAATAATCAGGTTTTGTGGTCATTCCAATGAGTGCGTGAAGGCCCCTGTGCATCCGATCGGAATCGGGACGCACAGACGCAGACCCGATTCTGATCTCACTGGGGCTAGACGTGCCCTGCGGGATCAGAATCAGGTCTGGGCCCTCATGTGCAGGCCTGGACCCGATTCAGATCGGCCTGCATGTACAGACTCCTGCCCAGCTAATTCAGTCAGGCTCCCGAATGGAGCCACAGTTGCATGGTGTCCCATTGCCATAGAACCCCGGCCCCATTCAGGAGCTGCAATCCCCGGCCGCTGACCACAATCTTCATTCCCTGCAGCCCGACCCCACATCTGGCCTTCCATGGCCAGGGTCGGCATGCGGGGAACCGCCTGCACCCCTCACCTTTTCTCCACTGCCCGGTCCTGCCATACCCCAATGTCCAAGGGGACATATTCCACCTCTGAAGTGGAATAAGTCTCCCATCCATATCCGAGGCCCAGAATGTATGGGGCTGACTTCAAAATTGACCCTGAACGTCTGGGACCTTGGACTGCCCACTGCCCATCCTCACTCTGCCTCCACAATGCCCCCTCCCGCCCCCATCTAAGCCTCCCCAAACAAACTCCTTGTTCATGTATTGCTGGGGACGGAAGGGGGTGAATAGAATAGACTCCAAGTAACCTTACTTCTGAATTCCAACACAGCATAAGAGTTTACAAATGTGTTCTTTTTTTAAATTATTATTACATAAATCATGACTCCTTTGTTCAATTGCTGGGATCCAGATATCAGTGTGTGATTGTATTTTCTACTTTTATATCTAATGATCATTCACTTCTAAAACAGGGTTTCTTTCCTAGTATAGCAGGAGATTTTCAAGCACCTGTAAGCAAAAGATAATTAATCAAGATTTGAAATAAGAATAATGAGCTTGTCAAAGCCTTTGACATAGTTAATGACTGAATTAATTCATTGAAAGTCATATTTTGCAGGTACATGCTTGGAAGTTTCCAATCTGCTTTCCATTTAGATAATTAACAGGGGTTTTTTGCTATAATCTTTTATCTTAGAGAAAAATTGTATGCCAATTGCTTTATATGGCATATTATATGATTAATCAACTATATAAAGTCACAATTCATTCAAGTAAGTCAGTGGTCGAATAGTAGAAAAGTAGAATTGGTGGGATTGCTCGGTAACTAAATCTGTCACATATATTTCAGACTGCAGAACAGAAGTTTAGTAGTTCGGAAAGGATACAAAGAAAAGAAGTGGGCCCAGAAAGAAAAATGTTTGCCTTCACACTCATGTAGGAAAACAGCACTTTTGAGATCTGAACTGTGGGGAATTATTTTTCTTGTCTTACCTTTGTTCAACTAGATGCCAGTCTGACCATGCATATTGTTATGTTTCATCCTATTTTAAGTGCTTTTGACATCCCGAAGGTGACTTGCATACCACAGAGTAGATAATGACAAACAGACATAGTGAAACAAAGCTGCAAAAGTTTTGAACTTTTCAGAGTTGGCTCAATCGGACATGTGAAAGAAAGTTAAATGACTTTCCCAAGATGACTTTAACACTGTACTTTAAATGTATAGCATAAATATATTAACCAAACCTGCAAATATTTTGCTGAAAAATTTTCTAAGTGCCCTCTAATACAAACCACTCATAGAGGGGACTTAGAAAATTATTCAGCAAATTAATTGCAGGTTTGGTTAATGTGTTTATTTCCTACATTTAGAATACAGTGTTAAAGTCTGAAAGGAGATATTTTAAGGGCAACCTACCTTTTTGTTAGAAAGATATATAAAGGTAAAAGGAAAAGGAGGCAGCTGTGGTGCTCAAAAAATATAGCTGAAAAGGTGAAGAAAAAGTCTGAGGCCTTCATGAAATACAAGAGATCACAGAGAGAGAAAGAAAGGCATCTATATTTGGAAAAAAAACTTATAGAAGTTAGCAAAGTAGTCAGAAAATCAAAGACACAAAAAGAAGAAGAAATAGCCAATGCAATAAAATGGGGGGATAAGACATTTTTCAGATATGTTAGTGAGAGGAGGAAGGGCAAAAGTGTTATTGTCAGACTCAAGGTTCAAGGGAAGGAATATGTAGAAGCTTAACAAATATTTCTGTTCTGTGTTCACAGATGAAGGGCCAGGAGTAGGACCTCAGAAAACACCCACAAATAGGAACAGAAGTGACGGGAATCTTGAGCAATTTTCATAAGACTGTGTTTGTGAGGAACTAGCTAAATTAAAAGTAGACAAAACAATGGATCATATGAGATTTATTTATATATTTATTTATTTGTCTACCACCTTAACCTACAATCAAAGTGGTTACATCACAATTAGAGGGTTACATTTAACATGTGTGTACTTTATAACATTTAACATGAGGGTATTTAACAACATTTAGACAGCACATCTTATACATCTGATACATATGAGAACACTGAAGGAACTTGGGGATGTTCTAGCGGCTTCACTGACTGACCTTTTCAATGCCTTTTTGGAGTCGGGAGTGGTGCCAGAGGACTAGAGAAAGGCACATGTGGTCCCTTTACACAAAAGCAGAAGTAAGGATGTGGTTGAAAACTACATACCAGTTAGTCTAACCTTTGTAATGAGTAAATTATTGGAAATGCTGCTGAAAGAGAAAATACTGAGGTTTCTGGAGTCCAGTGGATTACAGAATCGGAGGAAGCATGGATTCACCAGAGGTAGGTATTGTCAGACAAATCTGATTGATTTCTTTGACTGAGTGACCAGGGAGTTGGAATGAAGGAGAGCCCTAGATGTGGTTTATTTAGATTTCAGTAAAGCCTTTGACATCGTTCCTCACAGGCGACTTATAAACAAACTGAGAAACCTAGGGAAGGACCCTAAAGTTACTGATTGGATTAGAAATTGGTTGAGTGGGAGGCAACAAAGGATGCAGTTAAATGGAGCTCACTCTGAGAAGAAAGAGCTTACCAGTGATATGCCGCAAGAATCTGTCCTTGGTCTCATTTCTGTAATATTGGAGAAGGACTGTCGGGTAAGGTTTGCTTGTTTGCAGATGATACCAAAATCTGCAATAGATTAGACACCCAGGAAGGAGTGGATAACATGAGGAGGGATCTAGTAAAGCTTAAAGAATGGTCAAGAATTTGACAACTGAGATTTAATGCTAAAAAATGTAGGGTCATTCATTTGGACTACAAAAGTCCAAGGGAGTGGTACAGTGTAGGGGGTGAAATTCTTCTGTCCACCAAAGAAGAGCGGGACCTGGGCATGATTGTGTCTGATGATCTTAAAGTAGCTAAACAGGTAGAAAAGGTGACAGCAAAAGCTAGAAGGATGTTTGGGTGCATAGGGAGAGGAACGGCCAGCAGAAGAAAGGCATTGATAGTGCCTCTATATAAGTCTTTGATGCAGCCTCATTTGGAGTATTGTGTGCAGTTCTGGAGACCGCACCTTCAAAAGGATATAAATAGGTTAGAGTCAGTAGAGAGTGGCTACTAAAATGCTTAGTGGTCTTTGTTATAAAGCATATGAGGACAGACTTAAGGATCTTAATATGTACACCTTAGAGGAAAGGCGGTATAGGGGTGATACAATAGAAATGTTTAAATATCTCCATGGCATAAATGCACAGGAGGTGAGCCTCTTTCGATTGAAAGCAAGCTCTGCTATGAGGGGACATAAGATGAGGATGAAAGGTGATAGACTCAGGAGTAATATACGGAAATATTTCTTTAAGGAAAGTGTGGTAGATGCATGGAATAGTCTCCCAGTGGAGGTGGTAGAGACGAGGACAGTATCAGAATTCAAAGAAGCATTGGACAAACACAGAGGATCTCCAAAGGATAAAAGGGGACTGTTGTAGTTGTTGATATGGAAGGACAGACTAGATAGGCCATGTGGTCTTTTTCTTGCATCATCTTTCTATGTTTCTAAATCTTGGGAAAGTCATTTAACTTCCTTTCACATGTCTGATTGAGCCAACTCTGAAAAGTTCAAAACTTTAGCAGCTTCGTTTCACTATGTCTGAGCGTCATTATCTACTCTGTGATATGCAAGTCACCTTCGGGATGTCAAAAGCACTTAGAATAGGATGAAACAAAACAATGAGCATGGTCAGACTGGCATCTAGTTGAAGAAAGGCATGAAGCCAAAAATAATTCCCCACAGTTCAGATCTCAAAAGTGCTGTTTTCCTACATGAGTGTGCAGGCAAACATTTTTCTTTCTGGGCCCCCTTCTTTGCTCTTGCGTTTTGGCTATATATTATCAATGAAATCATGATCAACTGAACTGTGTTTCAGTTTTACTGATCAGCATTTCTCAGCTGTAACAATCAATCCCCATGGTAAACTACAAAATATTGGCAAAAAAATAAACTCTTAAAGTTAGAGGAGTACTGAAGCCTAAAAGAAAAATTAATTGTTCAGTTTGCAGCTAGCACTTTCCTGAGTCAGGGGTTTTCTTGTTTTCTAGCTGAGAGATGGGTGGAAAGAGATTGCCTTGCTTTCACAGCTCTAGGACATTTCAGGCCACATCACTCTAGTTGATTTCCCCCTTCCTGTTTCAGCACTAGCTTTTTTATTTTTTAAGTTACAAGAGACATGATTTCTGCTATGAATCTGCAATTGTGTCTATTTTTAAGGTAGAATCATTTATCCCTCCAGGGAAATTTTTAAGATAGGACTGTACCCCTCTACTCTCTACCCCAGGAGTATCAAACTGCAGTCCTGGAAAGGCACACTCCATTCAGGCTTCCAGGATATTCCCAATGAATAAAAAAAAGCTACCAAACACAGTGGTCTGGAGAAAAATCAAAAATCCCACACCCTGCACTCACGGACCACACACCCTTCTATAACAAAAAAAGAATTTATATATATATATTAATCACTTTCAATGGACTTAATCCCAACTATAAACAATAATAGAGAACAAAGTAGTGAATGAATAAACACACTAAACCATAGGTAGGAGAAAAAGCCTCAGTTAACTTAACCTCCCTCTATGTGGCTACCTGAGACGTTTTCTCCTACCCATGGTTTAGTGTGTTTATTCATTCACTACTTTGTTCTCTATAGTTGGGATTAAGTCCATTGAAAGTGATTCATATATATATATATATTGTGATAAGGAAGCTTATCATGACAGAGGAGAAAGGGATAAAGGAAAGGAATTCACCCTTATAAAAGGACCTATTTTGCAAGGTCAGAGAAACCCCAAATCACACCTAGAAAGCAAGAAATTCCCAGATGGGATAGGTTTCAGAGCTCCCCTAGTGGAGAAAAGGAGAGGGAATACAGACCCAGGGTAAAGGACCCTTACGTCATTGAGTTCCCTGATTACCCAGCTGCCAGGAGGCAAGTTGATCTCCGTCACCTGAGAGGAGAAGAGGTGGGGCTGGAGCCTTGGGGATTTAAGTCTAGGATAGAGAAAGAAGCAGGAGAGAGGAGGAGGAGAGTCCCAGAGAGAGTCTCAGGGAGAGACCCAAGCAGAAACACAAGCTGGAGGACAGGACAAGGAAGCACAGGAGAATGGTGGCCAGAGCATGAGGGAGGAGAAGCTGCTACAAGCCCAGGCCCAGGTATGAGCCTTGAAAGCTTGTCTAATACAGAGCAGTGCAGGGTTGCAAGGGATACTCTCAGCTCTAACGGAAGGCAGTCAGCTGAACCCTGTGCACTGGAAGGAGAGGTAGAGCCTATGCAACTAGGTTAACCAGACCTAGTTGTGAATGACGAAGACTCATACATGGATTGCTCCTTGTATCAATCCTTTACTGCAGAGTGATTGAAAGAAAACCACCCTTAAGAGAAAACCTTCAGAGTCAGGTAACCTTGAAAGCTTGTAGATGGTTTTGTGCATGTCCTGTGTTCAAGAAGAAATACGTTTGCTGAGAAAGCAAGAGCAAACTAAAGCTCTCTGATTGTGCTTGATAAACACCTGATATCCAGAGCAGTGCACCGGCAAGAAGCCGAGCTAATGGTGAAAGGAAGTAAAGTTTTTGGCTTTGTTTTTGAATATTCCTAAAGCATGGAATAGAGCATTATTTGTTTATGAGAAGTTTTTGTTCCTGTTAAAAGTTTTACTCTGTTTGTAAAGGAGACAAACAGTCTGGAAGTGTTTGGGACTATGAGAACAGAAAACTGCCATTGAGAAATGCTGTTTTTGTTTGCTTTAAACAGAAATGCTAGCCAAGCTGGTAGCATTGACTGTTAAAAGGCTTTACTTTTGAGTTGAAGAACACTATAAGCTGAAAGTTTTGCTTTCAGTTTATTTATGTCCTGATGTGTATTGTGAAGAATCCTGGAGAAAGTATCCAAGGGTAGTATTTGTGAACTTTGCGTTTGAGTCAATAAATTCTGTCATTGCCTTATCATTCGAGCCAACTACAAGTGTTTTTCTACCTGAAGTCAAGTGGATTGTGACTGAACTACCTTTCCCAGAGGGCATGGCAAAGGAACCAGTCAGTTAAAGGCTAAAAGGTGAAAATTTCTATGATAACCACGCCCCTCCATACTGGAAGTAAGGGGCAAGGGCATGACAATATATATATAAATTATTTTTTTGTTATAGAAGGGTGTAGGTTCTGTGAGTGCAGGGTGTGGGATTTTTGATTTTTCTCCAGACCACTGTGTTTGGTAGCTTTTTTGGTTGTTTTGCAATTAATATGCATGAGATATATTTGCCTGCACTGCCCCATTGTGTGCAAATATTTCACATGAAAATTCATTAGGGACATCCTGAAAAAGAGGCTGGAGTTTAATACCTTTACTCTACTCCTTAGGGTATAATTGAATAGTCATTTTCACACTTTCAGTAATGGCCATCATTATTGGCACCCTTACATTTTAGGTATGTTGTGTATAATATCTTGAGAAATAATTGCAAATATTCCAACTATATGTCATCATAATATTTTAATAACATGTTTAAAGATATACAATAAAAACAAGGGGTCCAATATTGAAAGGGATTTACATGATTTACAGACCTGTAAACTGTGTAAATGCTGCTGAACAGGATATTCAATGGCACTAACATAGGCTTTTCCTACAGGAGCTCTCCAGATCAACCAACAGTAAGGATTTAAGGGTTTGTTTTATTATATTAAATTGTTAGCTCTCTGACTGGGAGCTCTAAAAAGGGTTTTTTGTACATTTTTAAAGCAAGGTTACTTTCTTTTTGGTGCTTTAGTGGGACTTTCCTTGAGCACAGTAGGTGGTTGAACTCCAGTAACCTCTTCAGCTTTGGGAACTGCTAACACCTAATCAGGAGTTAGTGGGCCTGATTACCTGAGAGCAGCTGAGGGCCTGCATAAAAGGCTCCAGTGCCCTGCCCTGTTCAGGCTTTCCTACAGGAGCTCTCCAGATCAACCAACAGTAAGGATTTAAGGGTTTGCTTTATTATATTAAATTGTTAGCTCTCTGACTGGGAGCTCTTAAAAGGGTTTGTTGTACATTTTTAAAGCAAGGTTACTTTCTTTTTGGTGATTTAGTGGGACTTTCCTTGAGCACAATAGGTGGTTGAACTCCAATAACCTCCTCAGCTTTGGGAACTGCTAACACCTAATCAGGTGTTAGTTCCCTCCCTACCCACCCTGACTGGGATATAGCTATACCTGGCTATACTTTATTCAGAAAGGACAGGGTAAGAAGTAGGGGAGGAGGAGTGCCACTATATGTAAAAACTACTATTAAAGCTTTGGAATTACAGAGCTTAAAAGGGAGAGGGGAGGCATTGTGGGTTAAACTAGAAAGAGGGAAAGAGAAATCTATTTAAATTGGTGTGATATACAGATCTTCCTCACAAGAGGAAGAGGTGGACAGAGAGTTAATTGAAGACATACGCAGCATTGCTAGGAAAGGGGAAGTGCTACTGATAGGAGATTTCAATATGCCAGATGTTGATTGGCACATTCCTGCTGCAGTATCATCTAGAAGTAAGGAGATCCCGGATTCTCTACAGGGAGAACTATTCAGGCAATTGGTAACAGACCCCACACATGAAGGGACCATACTGGACTTGGTGCTTACCAATGGTGAAAGTGTTTCTGATGTTGTAGTGGGAGATCATTTTGCATCCAGTGATCAACAAATGGTGTGGTTCAGTATTAGGACTAGGGCTGTTAGAATCCATTCAAAGGCGAGGATCTTAGACTTTAGGAAGACTAACTTTGCGAAGGTGGGCCAATACCTCAGGGAGTCGTTAGTTGGATGGGAACAGTTGAGGGATATAGAAAAACAGTGGGAAAAACTGAAAGGGGGTATTTTAAGGGCAACCAACCTTTTTGTTAAAATGGTAAATAAAGGTAAAAGGAAAACGAGACCACTATGGTTTTCGAAAGAAGTAGCTGAAAAAGTGAAGAAAAAGAGGGAGGCCTTCATGAAATACAAGAGATCACAGAGAGAGGAAGACAGGCATCTGTATTTGGAAAAACCTAGAGAAGCTAGCAAAGTAGTCAAGACGCAAAGATTCAAAAGGAGGAGGAAATAGCTAATGCAATAAAATGGGGGGATAAGACATTTTTCAGATATATTAGTGAGAAGAGGAAGGGCAAGAGTGGTATTGTCAGACTCAAGGGTGCAGGGGAGGAATATGTAGAAGCTGATAAGGATAAAGCAGAATTGCTTAACAAATATTTTTGTTCTGTGTTCACAGATGAAGAACCAGGAGCAGGACCTCAGAAAACACCCACAAATAGGAACAGAAGCAAAGGACATCTTGAACAATTTTCAAAAGACTGTGTTCGTGAGAAACTATCTCACTTAAAGTAGACAAAGGGATGGGACCGGATGGGATACACCCGAGAATACTGAGGGAACTTGGGGACGTTCTAGCAGCTCCACTGACTGACCTTTTCAATGCCTCGTTGGAGTCGGGAGTGGTGTCAAAGGACTGGATGGAAGCTCATGTGGTGCCTTTACACAAAAGCGGAAGTAAGGATGTGGTTGAAAACGACAGGCCGGTTAGTTTAACTTCAGTGGTGAGTAAATTATTGGAAACGCTGCTGAAAGAGAAAATAGTGAGGTTTCTGGAGTCCAGCGAATTACAGGATCTGAGGCAGCATGTATTCACCAGAGACAGGTCTTGTCAGACAAATCTGATTGATTTCTTTGACTGGGTGACCAGGGAGTTGGACCGAGGGAGAGCCCTAGATGTGGTGTATTTAGATTTCAGTAAAGCCTTTGACACTGTCCCTCACAGGCGACTTATAAACAAACTGAGCACCCTAGGGATGGACCCTAAAGTTACTGCTTGGGTTAGAAATTGGTTGAGTGGGAGGCGACAAAGAGTACATGTAAATGGAACTCACTCTGAGAAGAAGGAAGTTATCAGTGGTGTGCCCCAGGGATCTGTCCTTGGTCCGATTCTTGTTAACATCTTTGTTAGTGATATAGCGGAAGGGCTTTCAGGTAAGGTTTGCCTCTTTGCGGATGATACCAAAATCTGCAATAGAGTAGACACCCAGGAAGGGGTAGATAACATGAAGAGGGATCTAGCTAAGCTTGAAGAATAGTCTAGGTACGTATGACCTAGATTGGCCACTGTTGGAAACAGAATACTTGGCTTGATGGACCTTGGTCTGACCCAGTATGGCATATCTTATGTTCTTTTGTTCTTATGTCTAGAATTTGGCAGCTGGGATTTAATGTTAAAAAATGTAAGGTCATGAATTTGGGCTGCAGCAATCCAAGGGAGCAATATAGTATAAGGGGTGAAGTACTTTTGTCCACTAAAGAAGAGCGGGACCTAGGCGTGGTTGTGTCTGATGATCTTAAAATAGCTAAACAGGTAGAAAAGGCGACGGCAAAAGCTAGAAGGATGCTTGGGTGCATACGGAGAGGAATGGCTAGCAGAAAAAAGGAGGTGATAATGCCTCTGTATAAGTCTTTGGTGCGACCTCATTTGGAGTATAGTGTGCAATTCTGGAGACCGCACCTTCAAAAGGATGTGAACAGGATGGAGTCGGTGCAGAGGGTGGCTACTAAAATGATTAGTGGTCTTCATTATAAAGCATATGAGGACAGACTGAAGGATCTTAATATGTACACCTTAGAGGAAAGGCGGGATAGAGGTGATATGATTGAGATGTTTAAATACCTCCGTGGCATAAATGTTCAGGGAGAGAGCCTCTTTCAATTGAAAGCAAGTTCTGCTACGAAGGGACATGGGATGAGGTGAGGGTGAAGGGAGATAGATTCAGGAGTGATATGCGGAAATATTTCTTTACGGAAAGAGTAGTGGATCCATGGAATAGTCTCCCAGTGGAGGTGGTAGAGATGAGGACAGTAACTGAATTAAAAAAAGCATGGGAAAAACACAGAGGATCTCTAAAGGTAAAAAGGGGACTGTTGTAGTTGTTATGGAAGGACAGACTAGATAGGCCATGTGGTCTTTTTCTGTCATCATATTTTTATGTTTCTATGTAACTAATGCCACTATATGCCCTAATGCTAATCACTTAGCATCGGGGCATTTCATGGGCGTTCTGGGGAGGAGGGAGGTGACAGTCGCTAACCGGGTAGCATCGATATTGTACCACTACCCGATTAATGTCCTGCAGGTAAAGCTAGGCACAGCAAAAGTTGGCCTAGTTTTACCTATAGGAGCTAACCAGGCAGTGGCTCAATCTCACTGCTTCCAAGTTAGCTTCTGTGGCTATGTGGCGACCCTGGATATTCAGTTCCGAGGCTGCATATGACATCGGCATTGAATATCTGGGGTTAAAGGTCTGCGGCAATGGCTGTGTGCTGTACTAGTGTATAGCCGTACCAGATCCATATCAGGTCCAAGATGTCTGTGCAATGTAGACGTGGTAATTTCAGAGACAGGATTAATGGCACCCTTCACTAATATTTGATTGTACAACCCTTGGCAGTGATGACAGCCTCCAAACATTTCTTGTAGCCATCTATAAGTTTTCTACATCTCTGTACTGGTAGTTTCAACTGTGATTTGTTCCAACTCATGAATGTCTGATTTGTGAATATGTTGTAAATTATAGATTATAATTACCATTTGTAATCATACAATTCAATAATGTTAAAGATTTAGAAGGTCTATGTAAACCTGTTAAGTTTTTGTTCCCTGTAAACCGGCTTGATTCCCAGATAAGGTGGCATAAAAAACAAACAAACAGATAAATAAATACATAAAATAAATAAATAAATGCTTTCAGGATCCTTTTTACCAAAGGCAGATTTCAACTCTTTCCAAAGGTTCTCAGTTGAGATTAGGACTCATTGCTGGCCAGTTTAAAACAGTCCATTTTTTTTCCTTTGTAACAATTCTTTTGTATTTTTGGATGTATGTTTTGGGTCATTGTCCTGCCCGAGGACCAATGACCTTTGACCCAGACCTAGCTTTCTGACACTAGGTTGCACATTTCACTCCAAAATACCTTGGTAGTCCTCTGACTTCATGATTCAGTTAATGCGTTCCAGGCCTCCAGCTCCTGAGACAGCAAAACAGCCCTACAACATTATGGAACCTCAAGCATATTTAACTGTAGGAAGGGTGTTTTTTCCTTATAAGTTTTATTTCTTCACCTATAAATGTATCAATGGTCTGCATTGCCAAAGAGCTCAAGTTTGGTTTCATCTGTCCACAGAACATTTTCTCAGAAGGACTGTGGTTTCTCAAAGTGGGTTTGGGCAAAGATCAGGCATGCCTCTTCTCAAGTCACTTACTCCTCTTCTCAAGTCACCTCACTGGCTCCCTATCCATTTCCTCATCCAGTTCAAACTTCTCCTGCTGACCTATAAATGCATTCACTCTATGGCTCCTCATTACCTTTCATTCTTTAGCTGCATTTATATCCCGCTTTTTACCGGGTCAAAGCGGTTTAGACAAAAGGGGGGGGGGGCAAAGATCAATTTGGAGTGGAAGGCCATCACCAGGGGGCCAACAGTGGAGATCTGAACAAGGAGTAACAGAGCTAGACAGTTGACATAAAACTCTTAGATTTCTTTCTTCTCTCATCTCTCCTTAAAACCCCCCTCGGGAACTCCGCTCTTCTAGCCAACTGCTTCTGTCTGTGCCCTTCTCTTCTAATGCTAACTCCAGACTTTTCTCCTTTCACCTTGCTGCACCTTACGCCTGGAACAAACTACCTGTGTCTGTATGCCAGGCACCTTCTCTAACCCTCTTCAAATCCTGGTTGAAATCTCACCTCTTTGCTGCTGCATTTGGATCCTGACTCACCTGATCTCCTTTTTTCTTTCCCCTTGTTTTTACCCCTGCTTACACCTTCTGTGTTTTGTCTTAACTAGATTGTAAGCTCTGATGAGCAGGGATTGTCTCTTACATGTCTGTGCAGTGCTGTGTATGACTGGTAGTGCTATACAAATGCTCAGCAGTAGTAGTATGTCTGTCTTTGAGCAATAGGTTCCTCCTTGGCCTTTGCCCATGAAGCCCCTCTTTGTTTTGTGTGCAGCATATGGTGTGAGTTGAAACCACCACTCCAGATTGCTCCAGTGCTATTTTTCCGAATGTTTGCACTTACCTTCGAAGACTTCTTGGATTAATTTTCCTCTTCTCATCACATTCTGGGAAATTCTTGACAGTTCCATGAGCAGAAAACTACTTAATAACATTGCGAACTTTAGACACAGAAATCCCAAAAGATGGCCTTTGGAGTTTGATATTTGTTGATAATGGCTTTTCTGATGGTCTCAGGCAGCTCTCTTGTCTTCACCATTATGAAAATAGAACAGGGCATGAATGTGGCCATTTTAAACATTAGAGCCATCTTTCATTAGTTGATTCAAGTCATGTGCATACTGACAATTGATCATAGGTATGTCTATATTTTCTATTATGTAAACAATAAATTGCATTAAAGAAAGTGCTACAGGCAACAAATGCACATGTAATAAAGGAAAAAAAAGAAATAAAGTGAGGGGGCGGAGCCTGATGTCCAGCGGGTTAGACGCTTCGCGCTGAAGCTCCCGAGGGGCCTACTCAGAATCCTGACTTAATATCTGCATAAACTTAATATTTTACAACGAACTTACCGGGGTGCCTTGGGGGGAATGGCGATCCACAAACCAGTGCGCTTGGACTTCGGGTCTCCTTCTTCTTCGCATGGAAAACGTTCCAAAACAGAGTTGTCTTCCCCACTAAAGATGGTTCCACTTCGGGTAAGCCCCGAAATGCAACAGGAGATCCTGGAGGAAATACGTGGTGTGAAGGAACTGGTACAGTCCAACGGAGAAGCGCTCCGAGCCATGCGAGAAGATTTCGGTATACTTCAGGACCGGCTTGAAGGTCTTTCACTGCGGCTGGACAATATGGCGGGGGTCCTCGATTCGCACGCGGTGCGCTTGGTGAACCTGGACAAGGCTGAGCGTCACATACAGAATCTTCAAAAAGAGTTAGAGGATTGCAATAATCGTGCTCGTCGTAATAATGTAAGGCTCATAGGAGTTCCAGAGGGGGCGGAAGCAGGAGATATCCGAGAATTTCTGGTCAAAACTCTCCCTTCCTTGCTGAAGATTACCTTTTGTAGAGATCTGGAAATTGACCGCGCACATCGTGCTCCTACTAACATCGCACTCAATCGGACGACCCCCCGGCCCATTATCTTCCGTTTGCTGAGGTATCAGCAGGTTGAGCAAATTCTCAAAGCCGCCCGGGTGATGCAACATCTGCAGTTTGACGATCATAAAGTCTCTTTCTTCCCCGACTTGGCAAAATCCACAGCTGACCGGCGGAAGGGACTCCTTGCTTTTCGTCCTAGACTTCAACGGCTACAGGCTCGCTATGGCCTCTTCTATCCAGCGAAGCTCAGAGTGACTCTCCATAACCAAACTAGAACCTTCGAAGATCCTGCTCTGCTAGCAACATTTTTAGATTCCAAAGAGGCAGACCAGATGCGCTAAGTCAACAATTCGGATAGACTCCGCTGGAACTGCCCGCCATTTTGAATGGCCCGGCGCGGTGTTTACTGCCTGGAATAGAGACTGCCTGGACCTTCCTTTCTTTTATTTCTACCTCTCTTGGTCTCCTTTTCCTCCATGATGTGCACCTCGGTTGGATTCGGAGCATGCACAGCTATACCGGTTATATGCTTTAATTTAGGCCTTCTCTGGGGTTTCACCCCGCAGACATCAGGTCGCCTGTAATTTTTGGGGTTTTGCTTCTTCTCTAAGGCACTTCGGTGCTCCTATTGTTATATTGGGCGCTTCATGATTTTTCATTGGCTTGTTTTCTATCATATCGTGTGTACAGTCATTTGTAGTTGATATGGGGGTCATTGCGCAGCTCGGTGCGCCATCATGTTCCTTTCTCAGAATGTTTGACCTTGTTGTATGGCCTTATGTATGCTCTTATTACTGAACGTAAGAGGCATTAATAGTCCAATCAATAGAATGACCATCCTTAGTTATTTTAATCCTGACCATACTGATTTAGTGTTTTTTTTAGGAAATCCATTTCACCTCTGTCGAACCACTGAAATTTGCTGCCAAACCTTATATGGTGGCTGCCTATTCTCCCGCCGTTTCTGAGCGGGGCGAGGTAGCCACCCTAGTTGAGAAATTTTGGCCAACCACTGTAGTGGATACTAGCTCTGATGGGGAGGGTAGCTGGGCCTAGCTGGGCCTGTGTATATTTTAAGGTTGGAGATAGTGCATTTGCGTGTATTGGTATTTATGCTCTGAATGTGGATGACCCTGTTATTGTTACCCGGCGGTGCTTCTACCAAGTATTTGCTCCTTTGATAGATAGACTGCCGCCTAGAACGAGTGGTCCGCCCAAGAGTCTCCACACCCTGCCAGCCCTGATGAAAGATTTTGCGTGAGTTGATATATGGAAGTTGCTTCACCCCTCAGACTTAGAGCTCATTTTTTCTCAGCCCCCCCCCCACCACTCATACTCTAGATCAGATTTTTTTTTGTTTCTATTGAATGGTGAAATATATCTGTCTTTATTGTAAATATGTGCAAATACCTAGTATGGCTGCCTCTTCCGTTCAATTATTCCCTATTGGTCTGGCTAGAAGACGCTCAACGATTATGTTTAAAATTTCAATGCTCTCAGTTGACTGTTTGATCCTGTATTAATCTTTGTCACATGCTCATCCGGTATCATAGATTCTACTTCTGTTTGTTTGATGTACAATAATTGTTGTATGTAAGCGCTCATATGATGATTCTTATCAGCTTAGAGAAGAAGCATTGGGGTGGGGGGTAATTGGGGTTGCTTTCTTTACTGTATGTGTGTATTTGTTTCTTTTGGTGTGTTGTTACTTTGTTTTGTTGTAAAATGAAAATAAACGTATTAAAAAAAAAAAAAGAAATAAAGTGAGCTCAAATCAGACCAGAATATAAGAAAAGGGGAGTGGGAGAGCTAACGTCCAGGAGAAATAAATCATGAAATAGTCGAAGGAAAAAAGACATGTATATTCAATTTTGCAACCTCATCGTACTAGAGTAGATGTCCGAGTAAGCAGATGTCTAGAATCCAGAAACAATTGGAGCTCTGAGGGTTCAGAAAACAAGTATCTAACAAGTACTATTCCTTCTAAGCACACATTTACACACATACTGTAGTCTAAAGGCGGCACCTAAATCCAAAACCTCTTTACGCATAGCAAACTCAGCATGTAGATAGTCATGACCTAATGGGAGACAGCCAACATGGCTTTAGACAAGGAAGATCTTGTCTTACTAATCTGTTATGTTTTTTTGAAGGAGTGAATAATCAGGTGGACAAAGGTGAGTCGGTTGATATTGTGTATCTGGACTTTCAGAAAGCCTCTGACAAAGTCCCTCATGAGAGACTTTTGGCAAAACTAAAGAGTCATGGGATAGGAGGCAGTGTACTATTGTGGATCAGGAACTGGTTAAAAGATAGAAAGCAGAGGGTAGGGCTAAATGGCCAATTTTCCCAATGGAGAAAGGTGAATAGTGGTGTACCCCAGGGATCTGTGCTGGGTACGCTGCTTTTTGACATATTCATAAATGACCTGGAAAGTGGAATAACGAGTGAGGTTATC
Source organism: Ichthyophis bannanicus (assembly GCA_033557465.1). Taxonomy (NCBI): domain Eukaryota; kingdom Metazoa; phylum Chordata; class Amphibia; order Gymnophiona; family Ichthyophiidae; genus Ichthyophis; species Ichthyophis bannanicus. Next base: position 1,327,926,880 of record CM066031.1, on the reverse strand, counting down.
AAATTTGCAGATGACACAAAATTATTTAAAGTTGTTAAAACCCAAGAGGATTGTGGAAAATTGCAAGAGGATCTTGATAAATTGGAAGACTGGGCATCAAAATGGCAGATGAAATTTAATGTGGACAAGTGCAAGGTTATGCACCTAGGGAAGAACAACCCAAACTATGGTTACACGATGCAAGGTTCCACATTAGGAACTACCACCCAGGAAAAAGATTTAGGCGTCATTGTGGATACCATGTTAAAACCCTCAGCTCAGTGTGCAGCAGCAGCCAAGAGAGAAGATAGAATGCTAGGTATGATAAGGAAAGGAATGGAAAATAAAACAAAAGATATCGTTCCATGGTGAGACCGCACCTTGAATATTGTGTGCAATTCTGGTCGCCGTATCTTAAAAAGGATATAGCGATTTTAGAAAAGGTTCAGAGAAGAGCCACCAAAATGGTAAAGGGGATGGAAGGATACTCCTATGAAGAAAGGCTAAAAAGGTTAGGGCTCTTTAACCTGGAAAAGAGATGGCTGAGGGGAGATATGATAGAAGTCTATAAATTGGTGAATGGAGTGGAACGGGTAAACGTAGATCGATTGTTTACCTTATCAGAATATATAAAGACTAGGGGACATGCAATGAAGCTACAGGGTAAACTATTTAAGACTAATAAAAGAAAATATTTTTTCACTCAACGTGTAATCAAACTCTGGAATTTGTTACCGGAGGTTGTTAGTGTAGCTGGGTTTAAAAAAGGTTTGGACAAGTTCCTGGAGGAAAGGTCCATAAACCATTATTAGAAGGGACCCAGGATATCAATGCTTGAACCAATACAAGCATTGTGGAACCTGTGTCCCTTGGGGAAACTGCTAGGTACATATGACCTAGATTGGCCACTGTTGGAAACAGAATACTGGGCTTGATGGACCTTGGTCTGACCCAGTATGGCATATCTTATGTTCTTAATAAAAGTCCTCCTTCTTTCCTGGGTAGACCTAGATAAATCAGGAAATATGAAAACCTTAGCCCCCATATAAAGCTCATTTCTATGCATGAAAAATAAATGCAGGACATGTTCTCTGTCTTGAGGAAAAGCAAAAGTTGTCAGTAAAGTTCCACGTTGCAACACCTTGGACTTAATCTCAACAAAGCTGTGAACTCAGAAGGACCGGATGTCTGGGACACTCCTGATCCCAAGGAATCTTCTCTACATCCAGATGCCTCAAACCTAGTAGGCAAATAAAACACCTTTGCAATAGGGAGGAGCGCAATTACAGGTAATTATAAAATTTCCTTGAAATACATTTGTAACACAGACTATGGCAATAACAATCTCAAGTTAAGAGCATGAACAGCATTATCCAAACATTCCAGTTTCCTAACAGTTAGTATCTTATTCTAAATTAAAGTAGTTTGAGTCTCACCCATCTTAACTAGAGTATCTTCCATTTTCTTGACATGGGAATCCAACTGAGAGAATTCTATGTCTTTAGTTTGCAGTCTAGACTACATGTCCAACATCAAAGTAGCCATTGCAGATAACAGATGGTCTATTGATGCCACTGCCTGCCAAACCCTTTTCTAGGGTCACATTAGGGGGCTTCTCAAGTGGAGCTTTACTCTTGATGTTACTAGCAGCAGCTTGTGCACCTCTACCACTCTTGCCAATTCCTCAGCATTCACCAAGGAAAGACGTGAAAAAGCAGCAGTACCTGCCACGTGATCAGTTTCCACCGGTCCCCATATTGATTTCACCTGTGAAGTACTTCCAGGCTGTCCTTCTACTGCCCTGGTTGCCTATCCACCTGTTGGACAGGGCTCCACACCACTTTGGTCAACCTCTCAACTGAGGCCCAACGAAAAATCCAACCCCTGTTGCACGGAAGCGAAGGGCCTACTGTCGGGACTCGGTGAGATGTGAAGGCCAGAGAGGAAACAGTCTCCTTTCTGCTCTAATGCAATGGCCATATCACCAGTATTCCTGATGCCTGAAATGTGAGCAGCTCTGGTATTTTTGCTTGCTGAACATTGGATTTTGGAGGCAAAGGTGGAGTCTTCGCCCCTACTTTCCCCTACTTGCCCATAGTAAAGGAAAAGGTAACTCTGAAACACAGGAAAGAGCTTCAAACACATCCTTCCTGTAGACGCCAGGTGCATCTAATTTTATTACAATAGGAATGTGGTTCTTCTGTTCATATTGATTTGAATTGTTTGTAAAGGTATCTGACAATGTTCCAGTTTTTTTCTATTTACAAGGTGGGTTTGGGCAAAGATCAGGCGTGCCTTTTTATATCTGTCTTTGAGCAGTGGGGTCCTCCTCGGCCTTTGTCCATGAAGTCCTTCTTTGGTTAGTGTGCAGCATATAGTCCAGGTTGAAACCACCACTCCAGATTGTTCTAGGTCAGCCTTAAGCTCTATGGATGTTATACATGCTGTTTTTCCAACAGTTCACACTAATCTTCAAAGACTTCTTAGATTAATTTTCCTCTTCCTACCACATTCTAGAAGGTTCTTGACAGTTCCATGAGTAAAAAACTTCTTAATAACATTGTGAACTGTAGACACAGGAATCCCAAGGTCTTTGGAGATGGCCTTGTATCCCTTTGAAGTTTGATGTTTGATGATAATGGTTTTTATGACAGTCTCAGGCAGCACTATTGTCTTCACCATTGTGAAAATGGAACAGGGAGTGAATATTGCCATTTTAAACATTTTATTTATTTATTTATTTATTTAACATGTTTTATATCCCGCCTTATCCTTCAATCAAAGCGGCCACAGTACAATACAATACATTTCAATACATGACACATGTACAACAGAGATTACATTCAAGTAATGTGAATACTGACAACTGCTCACAGGTATGTTTAATTTTACTGCAATGGGAATGTGTTTATTCTGTTCAAACAGATTTGAATTTTTTTTATGGGTGCCAATAATGATGTCCTAACTACAATCTAGGAAAGAAAGACTATGGTGGTTTACTGCAAAATCTTCTCAGTCAATAAGTGAAACCTAAACCTTATATACAAATTCCCTTACAGATACTAACTCTAACACTCAAACAAATGTATATATATGTATATATTTATATATATACATTTTTATGTTAGACTGCTTGCCATGAAAAAGAAACCCTTTCTTGTGGCAAACCTTTCTTTTTTCTCTTTATAAAGAGCTAAGACTGCTCAAGTAATGAAATTAAAATCTGAAGGGAAACACATTCAGTGAACCCTCGGCCACACTTATCTTGTCTTAGTCGACACAATGGTGGTGAAAAGAATGATCTTTTCTTCTTCTCAGACAATTAATTGATGATTTCTCAAAGCAACGCTGCTGCCGCTTCATAACATGCCTTCAGTTTCCTGGTTTTAAACAGATGCTGAAGACCTCATCAGTCCCATTGAAGTGATATTACTCTCTCCAAACTTCGCATCGGTACCTTAAGACGTCCAGCTTCCTAGTTTTAAATGGACGCTGAAAACCTCATCAGTTGTACTGTAATGATGTCAATCTCTCCAACCTTCATGTCAATACTGAAAGTCCAGGCAAATTTGTGTCGATCTCAATTCTAAACGCTGCAGACAATTGATGATTTCTCGAAGCACCGCTGCTGCTGCTTCTACTACCATAGCATGCCTTTGGTTTCTCGGTTTTAAACAGACACTGAAGACCTCATCAGTCCCACTGAAGTGATGTTACTCTCTCCAGCCTTCACATTGGTACCTTAAGGCATCCACGTCCCAGTTTTAAACGGACACTAAAAACCTCATTAGTTGTACTGAAGTGTTGTTAATCTCTCAAACCTTCGCGTCAGTACTGAAAGTCCAGCAAATTTGTGTCAACCTGAACTCTAAACGTCGCAACATAATGACATGTTTCTAGCCCCAGTAATTTCATGGCTCTTCTTTAAGTGAATACACTATTCCTTCTTTGACCTAAAAGAGTGTTATGAATCACTGGTTAAATAGGGTTTCCATATTATGGTGTCAGGCACTATCCATGATGATATCCTGGCAATGTCCCAGTTTTTATACTATTTCCTTTTTTAATTGGTCTTGATTCTTTTATGTGACAAATATGTGTGCATATATAGCCCAAAGCCATTTCAGTGGCCACTTTTTTTTAGGAGATATTGGACATTAAGGGGTTGAACTGCAAGGGTGCCAATAATGTTGACCAGAACTGTAGCTGCTAGTGCTCATTGTGATCAGCTTCCTTACCATTGTTTAGTTTCCTGTTTGCGGTGTTTTGTCACCAAAAATTAAAACCAAGAAAAAAATAACAAAAGGTTATTCTCAGTGCCTTGGGGTTTTCCTTCCAGTACTGATACTATGTTGCACCTCTCCTGGTATCCTGGGGTCTTCATTTATTCATTCATTCATCCATTTATCTTAGATTTAAAAATTCTAGTCCATCCTTCTGACTTCACAAGGCCACCCAGGGTAGCTTGTAAAACATTAGCAACATTATCAGAGATAGTTGTCTCCCACCCAAAAATAACTTATACAATTAAAAAAACAAACACAACATCTCCACCCTCTTATCCCTCTCCCATCAGATACACAGCAGCCAGCAACAGTCAAGATTTTCACTCCTCAATAAGCGACTAATTTTCAATTAATCCTCAGCCAGAAACAGCCAAGATTTTACTTTCATTTTATAAGATAAATAACTTGTCTCCTTTCTTAAACTGTTTCAGAATGTCAAAGGATCCACACTGAAAGCTTGCAACCTAACAAAAGACTTCCTCGCCTCTGTAAATGATGGTATCCCCATTACCCTAGCCTGACTTGATCTTATCCCTCTGCTTAGTCGCTCCCCCAAATAACCTGGGACACCCCATGTAACACTCTTTAAATGAAGGCAAGAATTGTAAAACATTCAAGTGCTTAAAAAGGCAACTGATGCAAGAAGCAAAATTGGGAGCCAGCTGCAGATTTCTCTGGCCATCTGAGAAGCAGACACTCTACCAGATTTGGGATCTTCTATAATTGTTCATGTTATTTTTTTCAGTAACCCAATCAGGAGTCCATTACAATAGTCTAAGATAAAACAAGCATGCACCAGAGCTTTAAAAGCTTGAAAACTCAAACATGGGTGGGATTTAGAGATCTATCTTAATTTCTGAAAAACTGAATCGACTGAACTTGCTCCTCCATACCACAGGAGGAGTCTATCTTAATCCCTAATTTCTTCACACCACAAACTGATATTGACTGAAAAAAATGTGTACAGCCTGCTTCACCCCTCACCAGCAACAGAACCTGAAAGATCCGGGGACGGCACCAACTGAATATATCTTTTAGCCTGTAGCCTACTTCTGACCAGATAGCAAACTCAACCTCGATCCTTGGAATTCAGTTCTCTAAATTCAACTTCAAATAAAGAAAGCACACAGACAAAGAGAGTTATAAAAAATGGTACAACTTCAGCTTAAGTGAAGAATTCATAGCTGTGCACACTTGTGCAGGTTCCCATGATTCCTCCTCTCAGCTAGGCCATCCCACCTCCTCTTATTAGGGAAAAACGCTTACATTGTACAAATTCAGCTCTACGTCAAGCTTTGTTTATGTAGATGTTCTAGGTCAGAGCAGAGACATTTCTTCTCCAGCATTCTAAAAACAAAAGCATTCTGTCTCGTTCTCACAAACAATGTCATCTCAAAGTAAAACCTTGGTTTTTATAACATCTCTCTCTGCAGATTGCTAGACTTCAGACTGTTAGCAACATTCCAAGCCATTCTCCATATTAACTCTTTTCAGAGGGCTCTGGGACCCCACTTCAAGTTACTTCCAACTGTCACCCCTCTGATTTTGGACAGAATCACTCAAGTAAACGATAGCTCAAACATATCCATCCAAAATAAATCTTTTGCCATAGTAGAGAACATCTTTCTCTTCACGTGTGTCAGAGTCCTAGGCACCACATCTGGTTCACAGGTGAACTTCATCTTGCTGGTTGGAAGAAGTCTCTATACATATGCTCCATTTGACAATATAGAAAAAGGATTACAAGCATCCTGCAAATTAACCAGAATTATATGACACTGTTTGCCCTTGCTAGGTCTCAGTAAAAGTGTGTATAGAGAGTAAGTTTCTACCAATTATAGTTCAGTTTCTTCCATGGTGGGGCCATAGTATTCTAGGAAGAGGTGCATCTTTACAGCTTTCCTAAAATCCAGTAGGTCTTTGGTTGCACGCATAGATCTGGGCAGTTCATTCCATAGATGGGGAGTGTAGAGGGAGAAGGCTCCATTGCTGGTGGAATGCTTTGAGGTTCTGAAGCTAGATGGAATTTCTAGGGTGTTGTCGCCTGCTCTTCTTGTTATAGTTGGATGTGTTTTTTTATCAGTAGTTGATGCATGGGTAGAGATAGGTTATTTAGTATTTTGAATATTATCATTATATTCTTATATTTAACGCGTGTTTTGACAGGGAGCCAATGAAGTTGGTGAAGGGTAGGTGTTATATGGCTGTACTTTGCTGTTCCAGTAATGATTCTTGCAGCTGTATTTTGTACCAGTTGCATGGAGAGCATTATCTTATTAGATAAGCCATGGTAGATCACGTTACAATAGTCCAGTATTGGTGTTATTATAGCTTGGCATACTGTTCTAAAGTGATAGTCGTCGAGTAGTGGTTTAAGCTTATGTAGGGTTCTGAGCTTGTGGTAGGCTGATTTAGTTATTCTTTTTATGTGTTGTTGAAAGCTGAGGTGCTGGTCAAATGTTATCCCAAGATATTTAACTTCCTGTTTGTTGGTTAAGATATCATCTCGGATTTTTATGTAGTCAGGTGGAGAGAATATGTTGTTTCTGGTTATATGCATTAATTCAGATTTTTTGAAGTTTATGTATAGGTTCTGTTCATTGAGCCATTTTGCCATGGATTCAAGGCATGATGTAATTTGGGAGTAGTCTGGGTAGTTGGTATTTATAGAGGTAAATATTATATCATCTGCATATATTTTGTATTGAATGTTATGATGTCTTATGATGTTGCATAGTGGTTGTATGTAAATATTGAAGAGTAATGCGGATAGGACCGAACCCTGGGGGACACCCTGGTGTTGGGTGAAGGGTTTAGACTGCTGGCTCTTGATTCTAACTTGGTGGTGGTGGTGGGATAGGTATGAGAAAAACCAGTTTAGAGTGGTTCCACTTATTGCTATATCTTGAAGTCTTTGTAGCAGGAGTTTTATTTTACTGAGTTGAAGGCTGCACTTGCTCATACCATCTAACTACATTCTCTGTACCAATTAACATACATGCATATGCCATCAAAACATACTTATCCTTACAGACTAAGGCTTAAAACTTTCTGTAGAGAAATCACAGCGCTACAAACTCATCTGTTTCTTTATTCATACTGAGATCAGAAAGCTTTCAAAACAAAATGCACCTCTCCAGAAACCAAAACACACAACTCCAAACAGAAAAAATAATTGAAATTACCTACCTAAGACCCAAGAGTGAAACAAAACAAGACAAATCTGTCTTTACACATTACTGACTAACAAAGATAAGAACACAGACATTTCAAATATCAACTTACAAGTCTGATGAAATACAGCTCTGACTAAGGAAGAAAATCCGCATATGAGAACACAACAATTAATTACTAAGTTTCAGCCAGACTTTTACAACCAGAAAAAAAAAATGTTATCCTTTTAAAAACACAGCATCAGAAAAGCAAACAAATGAATCATTATACACTTTCTCTTCTAATACACACAACTTATATTTTCCCTTCAATTTTTCACATGTATCCTCAAACATCACAACACCTCTGAAAACGTCCCCCATAAAGAAATTTGTAGTTTCACCACGTTTACAATAGGCTGCCTCTCTTAAAAACTATATGTACACCATACTCTCAATCTTCTGTCTTCTCTGCCTTGAATGAAGAGAAATGATTATCTGAGTCATGGCACTACCTGACTGAAAAAAAAATGTGTACAGCCTGCTTCTCCCCTCACCAGCAACAGAACCTGAAAGATCCATGGATGGCACCAACTGAATGTATCTTTTAGCCTGTAGCCTAGTTCTGACCAAATAGCAAACTCAATCTTGATCCTTGGAATTCAGTTCTCTAAATTCAACTGTATATAAAGAAAGCACACAGACACAGAGTTAAATAAAACAGTACAACTTCAGCTTAAGTGAGGAATGCATAGCTGTACACACTGGTGCAGGTCCCCATGATCCCCCCCCCCCCCTTTCAGCTAGGCCGTCGAATCTCCTTTTATTAGGGAAAAACTTTTATATTGTACAAAATCAGCTCTATGTCAAGCTTTGTTTATCTAGATGTTCTAGGTCAGAACACAGACATTTCTGCTCCTGCATTCTAAAAGCAAAAGCATTCTGTCTCATTCTCACAAACAATGTCATCTCAAAGTAAAACCTTGTTTTTTATAACATCTCTCTCTCCAGACTGCTAGACTTCAGACTGTCAGCAACATTCCAAGCCATTCTCCATATTAACTCTTTTCAGAGGGTTCTGGGACCCCACTTCAAGTTTCTTCCAACAGATATCAACCCACCAGACTTGACAACATTACTAAAAACTGAAATCTGATAATCAGAAAGAAAAGATTCAATCTAAGTAAAAAAAAGTCCCTTCAGCACTCACCTTCTAGCATTGTTTCCAAAACTGAATGATCCATCATATCATAGGATAGGATAGGATAGATTTGGCAAGATAATGCATAGGATAGACTTAGCATAGGATAGATTTAGCAAGATAATGCAAATATCTCTACCATTATCAATATTGCATAGCATATCATTGCTCACTGAAATCAGAGCTGTCCAACTCTGCCCAACTCTGAAACCAGTTTGAAATTGATCAAGAATGGCAAATTCATCCAACAATGTATATATTTGGGCAATTACCACTTTATCAATATTATAATGCCCTGTTCAATGTAATTTCAGTTTGTTCAATGTAAACCGCTCTGATGCAGAATAGCGCAGCATATAAGAGAATGTAAATAAATAAATAAATAAATTAATTAATTAATTGGCAAGTCACAGAATATCAGAAACTGGTCTACAATTGCTATACATTGTAGCATCCAAAGATGTTTTTTTTAAGTAAACAGTGCCCTCCTCCACACACACAGTGTTGGGGGGGGGGGGGGGAAGCACCATAACATGGCTGAACCCCCTGGAGTACTAGGAAGGGAAACTGAGGGAGGAAGAAGAGAGGAGGGTAGGAGATCAAGGATTGGAGCAGGGAGGTGGAGGAGGGAAGAGCATGATTCTGCATGGGAAGCCACAGTCAGTGGTTTTAGGTGGGAGGTAGGGAGGTGAGGTGTTGGTATCAAGGGGGGACTATATTTTAACTTTTCTACACAAAATGTAGGAATTTACCATATGTACACTTTTTTCACATACAGTAAATTCCTACATTTCACCTCCTTTTCTAATAAATTCTCAGCTACAGCAAATGCCTTAAACTTATCTCCCCTAGAATTTTCCACAACATCATTAATGCCACTTAATTCTTGCAATTAACTTGTTAGCATCTCTCCTTCAGTCTTGTCTTTTCTGATACAGAAAGGGTTTTCCTCCAATATCATTCTCGAGCTCTAACAGATTTTAAAAACTTATAAATCATCTGAAAACCATTTCAGAAAGAATCTATTGCTTTTAGGCACCACTCTCTTAAGGGGTACCTCCTTCTGCCATAGATCAACAAGAATATCCACCTACTGTACTGGCTGGCTCTTTAACTCTCCATCCCAAATATATCGCCCCAAACAACTTGCATGTTTCTCAAAAAATAAATCTTAATACATTTATCTTTTACCTATTCTCCAGCATTGCAGGATCTAATTTATTCACACACAAACAAAAAGAAAAATGAAGACCAAAATGGTTGGACTAAGGTACCACTCAACTAGATTACACTCATAACTCCAACAATTGTCTCATCTTAGACAGCCCCGTAATCAAATCTAAAAATATGCCCACCCACATCATTGGTCTTTAGCTTTCAAAAAGGCAGAAAGTCCTGTGCTTAATCCTCATCTACATGCAAATTAAAATACCCAACAATCCCTACATGGTCGTATCTCAGAGACAAACTTACCACTGAATCTAGTGATTCATCACTCACAATATCACCAATGTCTAGAGGACAATGTCCAGAGACATCACCTTTACTGTCAGCATACAACTTACTAACAAACATTCACATCCACCAACTGTTAGACAATTAATCCTCATCATATTCTGTTCCTACCCATACACCACTGCAACTCCCACCCCTACACCTCTCTTATTACAACCTGGAAATTGAAAGAATAATCTATAACAACCAGGGCAAATTTTAAATACTGCCACCCTTCCTCGCAACTCATCTTTAGAAAGCTATATATATCCATTAGAGAGGAGAAATCTGGCTGCTCAAGCTAAACTAAATCATGAATTATATCATTCAGAAGCTGTTTTTTATACCCCCTCCTATCTCACTGACAAAGGACAATCCCCCATTACACTCAGCCATATCACATAAAACCCTCTTATCACATCCTGTTCTTCTTTCCTAGGAGTAAAAATGGCCAGAATACTGATCCCCCCCCCCCCCCACACACACACACACTCACTGGCTTTCCTCACATAAACCAGTCTCCTGTTAATCTATAATAATAACACCCATCCCAAAAATACACTTAACAAACCAAAGAGGTTGAAGTCCTCCCAAAATCATCCCAAAGGAACTCTCTAAACTTGCTGCTCTTACCTCCCTCAGATAGTAGTGTGGGCAGGCCTCTGACAAAACACATCAAGGGAACAGGGTTACAAGTCCCTTAAGAAAGATGAAATAAATCCAGATATGCCAGAAATCACACATTCACAATAGACAAGCCCTTTCTATGGCTGACCTGCTGGCTGATGTCCTATGCATGGTGGCATATCTCGTAGACTGAAAGGCCTTCAATGTTCTGTGGATGGATTTTGGTTTGTTCTGCTTTGCCCCATCACAATGCTGCTGAATATTCCCTTTGACTCTCTCGGCCAGGGCCGTACCGATTGTGAAATACGCCCTGTGTGACTTCCACATCGGGCGTGCACCGCCCCCCCCCCCCCACCCCCTGCACCTCCATTTAGCCACTTTATGGGGGCGGGAGAGAAGAGGCACCAGACCTGCTTAGCATGCCGCGAGAAGGATTAAGGGGTACATTTCAGCTGTCTGCCGTTGTCTGCCACTGCTGAGAGAAGAAAAAGTGACAGCGGCAGGCAGCAGGCAATGCCAGGCAGCGGTAGGCAATGGCAGATAGCTGAAATGTGCCCCTTAAGCCTTTGCGTCCTGTGCGGCCGCACCGCTCGCACAGGGCTAGGTACAGCCCTGCTCTCACCACTAACTGGATAGTGTCTGGGCAGTCTGGAGATGGAGGTGGAGATGGGACAGGGCTGCTATTTATTGAGATAGCATCACTGTCAGCACCAACATAGACCTTAAATAAGCAAAGATATAGTAGTAAAAAGGTAAAAACCTAATTATGGCTGCACTAAAGGGTAGCACAGGGTTAGCATGGGATTTCAATGCCAAAACACTTTGCTATCTGGGTAGCACACATCGGGGTGGTGACTGAGTGGGACAGGGGTGTTCCTGCTGTGGTGCAGCTAGCACGGACATTTGTAGCCCATGCTACCCGTGCTCAATGCAACTCGCTTGGGTGCAACTAATACCACCTCAGTGGGTGGTGTTATTTGCTCTCACAGCCATTGAAGTATGGTAACTGCAGGGGGATTGATGTACCCACCCCCCTGCAGTTAGCCCATAGCCCCACTCTAATAATGCGCCTACCTGTGCATTACCGGCATGGGGCTTAGTAAAGCATCTTGGGCAGTGTTTTCTTTAAGTGCCAGCTGCCATGGTTAATTGAAATATAGATAAATATTCAACACCATTAGCTGAATTGCAAAATGGAACTGAATATCCAAATACTGAGGTCAGTGCCATCACTAGCCTGCATAATTTAGAATTGTAAAAAAACAAAACAAAAAAACTGTACCATCTGGATAGCAGCTAAATATTACCTCTATCCAGATAGTTTCAGGACTGACTGTAATATCTGGATATTCAGTGCCAGTCTCTGGATATTGGTGCTAAATATCTGGATTCCATTTAACTGTGGTTGCCAGTGTTAAAAACAAGAAAAAACACTGACCGCTAAGGTATATTTTCACCTTGTGCATCCATAGTTAGGTTTTTACCTTGTTATTGCTCTGTTGGAACCTAAAAGATCTATTAGGCCTACTTTACTTGCAATGTTCTCTGCTTTTAATTTCTTTGTAATTGCTGTTTTGTATCATTTTCTACTGATATTCATATTTGTCTTGATTGTCTTGTTTTCATGTTTCTCCTGTAAATGCTTTGAGCTACTTTGGAAAGGCGTACAAGAAATTTGATCAAATAAAATATGTCTCTAGCAATAATCAAAGCTCTCAGTTTTTGACTTAAATCCTAATCAGAGACAGAGAGATGAATACATTTTGGAACACAATGCTCTGGGACCATTCATCTCTACTCTCATCATAAACAATGCATGGGGGAAAATGCTCAAGCACATATCAGCTTGTATTGTAAAGTGAGTGGGGTGTGAGTATGTAAGGTTGCAGTGAGAATGGTAGGAGTGACCACATGATTGCATGACTTGCTAATGAGAATGGAAGTGACCACGTAAGTGTTGAGTTGAATATATAAGATCCCAGTGAGAGTGCAAGCAGTGACCAAGTAAATGTGGAGGTGAGCGAGTGTGGCTCAGTTCCAGTAACCTCCTGCTTCTTATTTAGATGACCCAAGAGGTTTGCCTGCTCAGTGCTCCTGATAGCTTTTCCTTTTGCTGTCTACACTGTTGCTGTGACTGTGCTTCTTTGCTGCTTCCGGCCAGCTGTAGACTTGAGTTGGGTTTGTGCAGCTGGCCAGCAGAGTATTGAGCATGCTCATGACAGATACCTGCTGCTTGCAGCATGGCAGAACATTGAGGAAGCTGGAAGTACAGGACAATTGCTTTTGGTTCGGCACACTGATGCACATCCCTCTATGCAAGCTAGCTTGCATCGATATGCATTCAGCATTGGATAGACAGGAGGGATTAGGAGCTATATTGACACTGGCGGCATGGGCACATCATCATGGAAAATTTCTCCTGAAGGAATTTTAGCTGAAGTTGAATTTTTAGTGAAAATTAATTACCTGTATTTTGTGAAGTGAACCTAAGGTGGAGAGAGAAGCCAAAAGAAAGTGACAAATTATGCCAGAGAGCTGAGTTTTTCAACATGACAGAGTGGCAGAGAAACCCTAGCAAATGATTATATATATACAGTATATATATATATAGGACTCAATGACATTCCACTTAATGACAGAATTAATTCTTAATGAATTTGTGAAGCAACTTAATGAATCTGCATTTAATTAGTGCAGTACTTTATAAGGGTTGCATTCCAGCAATAGTGAAGTAACTAAAATGTAAATTTTTATATATGCCTATTTGTTCTTTAGTTTGTCACATCAATATGTTTGTCTCTTTGACAGAATGCTTAAGAATACAGTGAAACCAACAAGCATATATGGGAACCTGCCAGGTACTTGTGACCTGGATTGGCCACTTTTGGAAACAGGATACTGGGCTTGATGGACCTTGATCTGACCCAGTATGGCATATCTTAGGTTCTTATGCTTTTATGACTGTTAAAAATTCTACTGCTACTACTGAACATTTGTATAGTGCTACAAGACGTACGCATTACTGTGCAGACATATATAAAAGAGGGTCCCTGCTCATCAGAGCTTACAATATAGTCGAGACAGACAACACAGTAGAAAATTCATGTTCTGAATGACGTGTGAACTCTTTCACAAGTGTACAACTCAGTTTCCTAATAAAAGCTACCAACATTGATCTATTCATTAGTAGACATACAACAGAAAAGGGATATTTAATGAAGCCCTGGAGACAGCTCATTTATTCATTGGTTTAGTTGGAAGCTGGCAGTAAGGATGTCTACTGTATTTAAGGGTGAGGTGACTGATTTGCAAAAAAAGGTAGCTGCCAACCTGCAGCACTAAGAAGTATTTTCTTGGGAATTTCTGCTTTTATCTGATTTTGAAGTTTAAATAAAAACACTTATAACACCAAAAAAGAGGTTCAATTAGCACAAGTCTGGAAAATCAGCAGTAATGCCAGTCATCAAGGCATCATTAGCTATGTCTAAAATATTGACGATTAGCTTCATTGCTCAGAAGTAATTATTTTACTCATACTTTATGTTAGTTATAAACAAAGGGGGTTATTTTAGAAGCCCTGATCATGCTTTGGATTTCTGAAGATGAGCACACAGATGTCTGAATCACAGAGATGTCCCTGGATCCATTTTAGAAGCTGGTTCTATAGGCATTCCCAGCATGAGGATGTCCAAGAGATATGTCTACTAAGCTAGGCTAACGGTTGATCCTCGCTATCTAGTTAACCATTAGCCCCGCTTAGTAGACATACACCCAGTCATGAAGGAGTATGATGGAGGTGTGACTGGAATGCTCCGGGAAAGTTGGACATCTATGCCCATTAATGGGACCATCCATGCCTATTCCTGTTCCAGTCTATAAAGAACAATCCCTATTACCAGTGACAAAAATAAATCACTGCAAAAAAGTCACCAATAAAGTCTCCGAAAAATTCTAAACATTTTTTTGTCGGAGTATACCGACGGGAGGAAAGAACAATTTTTCATCCACACCAGATGGTAAACTTCATTTTAATCATTATAGGTTCATCACCAAATCATTCATTATAAAACCACGCTTATCTTGTAAATATACCGCAGCTTGATAAATCATCATTCAAGAACACGACGTGCACGTTTCGGCATGTAAATCCCTGTTTCAAGTGCTTTCAGCGTCCGTATTAGTATCAACTGCCATTAAACACCAACCTTACAATAGTGGCATTCTTCTAGGGACCAAAACTTGTATGATTGGCTGAAACATTCTATCATTCAAAAAGGAACCCCCAGTGAAGAAAAGGGAAACCCCATCATCAGGAGAAACCCTACTTCCCATTGGCTAAAAAAGATGAGACTTTCCTCTATTGTGTGATTGGCTGAAACTTGCTATCATTAAAAAGGACCTCCAATGAGAAGGGAAAAACCCATCTCCACCAAGAGGAAACTCTTGTTTTCATTGGCTGAATCAGAAAAGACTGGTCCAATTGATCTCTCTGTTGAGTCCAAAGGGCTGAATTGTATTTAAAATATATATCCAACGCTGCTATAGCCACTGGAGCTGGTAAATCCTATCCCCGCCCTTTGGATCATGCGGCACATGATCAATTACTGTCCAAACCAATTCTTCAAAAGCATGATGATGAATTAAACAATGTTTCACAATCGGTGTTGACTGTACCTGCTGGCGTACTCAAGAAGCGTGTTCACTTAATCTCAATTTAATGGAACGCGACGTTCTACCTACATATAATAATGAACACGAACGTTGCAAAATGTATACCATGTATGATGACTGACAAATGATTGGCCAACGCCGCATATAAGAGCGTGCAGTAATAGGATGTGACCAAACCAGTCCAGATAGCATATTAGAGCAATATTTGCAATTGCTGCATGGAGAATGACCGCCTTGATCTGGGGATGAAAACCCTGGTCTATCCACCGGAGAAGTGGATTTAACCAACATGTCCCTCAAATTAGAACCTGAGAAGCAGGTTTAAGTTATAATCCTGGCAAGTACTGGCTAAAAATCATGCTAAGAAGCTAAATGCTGGCACTTGCCCTGTTAGTGTCGTTTAGCAGCAGCTCCAATCCAGATACTTCCACTGAATATCCTGCCGTTATTTAAGCACCATGGATGACTATGGTGTTTGAATATTGGTCTTTTTGAAAATTGGACACTAAGCATGGTATGTTTGAGGATGTGAAAGATGTCTACATCTATGTAGTTGGGATCTGTGTGTGGGTTGTGTTAGGGCCATGGAGTTCTTGCATTCATGTATCTGGAAGAAGAAATGGGGCTCCTAGTATATTTTTCTCCTTCCCACTCTATTAGCCCAGCAATCACAACAATAACACCCCTTCCCCGGTCATCCAAAACATGCTAGGGACACCTCCTCCTCGGTCAGTTGGCCTAGATAAAGCACATTTGTTGACACTGAAGTCCATCATTAAACTGAGTTTGATAATCCTGTTTTAGTATATTTTATGGAATTCTTAGGATCTAATTACATTTGGTTACAAAGACCCTAATATTTTCTGCTATATACAATATGATATCTACTCAATAAATATTGTTGTGCCATAGTCTACCTTCCCTTCATGTGTACCTTTGATGAGAATAATTGTCCATTTAGGTGTTATATGTTTAGGCTGCTTGCCTCTTATATTGTAAATCACTACAGTAGTATTATGCCTGCACTTGTTAATTCCCCCTTTATACTCCAGGACTATGGAATTCACTGCCTGAAAAGACCAGAAACATAGAGCCCAGTTCCATAACTTGCACATCCAGTCCCTGGACACGTCTAAAACAAAAACAGGGCCCCTTTAAACCTAATTCCACATTCACAGGTATGGACATGCCTGCCGGTCTGGAATCGGGAGATAGATGTGTCCAGCGAGCAAGCATAAGCGCTATTCTACCAACCACATGCCCCAGACATGGGTAAATGTTCTGGATGTCCCCGTCCCCACTGCATTCTGAAACATTATAAGTTTCAGATCCTGCCCGTCCCCATGATGTACCCGCTGATACCACACCTCTTGGGAAAAATGTGCATCCCCTAAGCTGCTCAGCAGAGACAGTAGTTTGCTAATGCACACCAGAGATAAATACCAATGAGAAATGACAGCTGCTACAACCTAGAATAGATTCCAGTCCCCCCCCCCCCAATGCCCTGAAAAGTGCTAGGTAAGCCCAATATGGTATACCAGAGTGTAAATATGAACATGTATGTCGGGACATACCTTGCATCACATGGTGTGTGGCATTAGGAAGCGGCCCCAGTGATCCCTGCCATGTTAATCATTACAAACATTACAAACATTACAAACTGCTAAGGATAGACCCTCACCAAGTGCACAAAACCCTGCACTAACATTGCAGGTCCCCAAAGGTTGAATAATATTGCTGAGCAACAAATGTATGCCCTTTTTGTGCTTATGGCCTATAAGTGCATCCATGCTGCTGCTCTGCACTACCATTCCCCTCTTATTGCTCCCTACACCCCTCCCTGTGAACGCCGCTCTGCTGTCAGATTGCTTCTATCTGTGCCCCTCTCCTCTATTGCCAAATCCAGACATCGGTCCTTTTACCTTGCTGCTGCTTATACCTGAAACAAATTACCTGAGTCTGTATATCAGGCTTTGCCCCTGGCTCCTCTCAAATCCAGACTGAGTATTCACCCCGCTGCTGTTGCTGGATCTGATCTATCTAAGCTCCCTTGTGTTCCCTGACTATTCCCCCTTGATATATCCTGTCCACAGCTGCTGTGTTGTCTGTCCCAATTAGATTGTAAGCTCCGCTGAGCAGGGACCATCTTTTATGTGTGTCTATGCAGTGCTATGTATACCTTGTAGTGCTATACAAATGATCAGTAATAGTTGAAGTAGCTGTAGCAGGGCTTTCTGGCTATGGCATCTGAGGTCCACCTATGTGGTTACTGCCATTTCTCACAGCAACTACACATGTCTCATCATGGCATTTGCCAGTCTGTATACATCCGCTGCCTGTGAGGCAACCCTGTCTGCCTTCCTTGTGTCACTACTCCCCTGGTCAGGGCTGTGTGGGCATAGGTGGGGGGGATCCCTGTGAAATCACAATCACACTCACCACAAAGGAAATTCCTTAGACCTACCCAATCACCTTATCTCTACACACGTCACTTCAATGTTTGAAATTCAACCTACTCCCTGGTCTGACCACCATTTGATAAAAATACTTCTCCCCACTCACGATACTACTCTCACTAGACCACAACCTCTAAAGCACTTCAACAAATTTAAAAAAAAAATAATAAAGATGAATTCCTGAACCAAATAACTCAGAATCTAACCCAAAATTCCTCAAACATTGAAGACACAATCTTAAATTGGAACTCTACACTCACCAACGCTGCAATACCAAATCACCAGTACCCTATACCCTCGAATAAAAAAACACGACAAAATACACCATGGTTCCAACCAGAAATAAAACAAATAAGATCAGACCTTCGAAAAGCCGAACAAAAATGGAGAAAATCAAAATACTTAGACCATCAATCAACATATTTAAACCTCCTCAAAAAATACAGAGAATGTATCAACCCAGCAAAGAAAAATTACTACTCCAATATCTTAAATAAAACACTAAACCGTCCACGAGAACTCTTTAGCATTGTGCAATCCTTAACAAAAAATAATACAAACAAAATAACAAATGACTTTAAAATAACTCCCCAGACTCTAGCAACCTATTATAGAGACAAGCAAAAGACACTGACTGTTATTGATAACCCCGCTGAGTATCCTCACCACCTTACTCCCTGGTCTACCTTTTACCTCCCAACCAAAGAAATACTACAAAACATCATTTCCAAATTGAACACCACTACATCACAACAAGACCCATGCCCAGTAGACTGGATAAAAGCCTCTTTTACCAAACTATCCTCATTCATCATCCCTGTCATCAATCTCTCACTCACTAATGGTAACATACCTAATACACTGAAACACGCTCAGATCCGACCGATCCTAAAAAATAAATCAACTGACATAAAAGCCCCAAATTCATACAGGCCTATATCAAGCCTCCCCCTTTTATCAAAACTACTGGAGAAAACTGTCCAAATACAATTGCAAGACCATATTGACACCTCTGCCCAATTAGATTAACAGCAATATGGCTTCCGCCCTTTAAATGGCAAAGAAACACGCCTTACTGTCCTAACCGATACACTTGTAAGAGGTAATGATAATACAAAACACACATTTTTGCTCATATTTATTGACATCAATGCAGCCTTCGATAGTGTTAACCACCAGAGGATGCTAAATAGACTCATGCAGATAGGGATCAAAGATAACGTGTTAAAAATGTTTTACTTCATACTTATCTAATAGAACACAAACAGTCAGAATGGATCACCAACTCTCAGACACCTATCAACAAGAACAAGACCTACCCCAAGGCTCTGCTCTTTCTGCTCTACTTTTCAACATTTATATCCAACCTATATGCTCCATCTTCAAACGATTCTGCGTAAATTACCATATTTACGCAGATGACCTTATGCTATACCTACCTTGGGACAGCTTAAACCCACCTACTAAACTACTTACTGACTGCATCTCAGAGACCATAAAATGGTTAGAGAACCACAACCTATACATTAATTTATCTAAAACGGATGCCATGTATTTTACAAGAAACCAGAACCTCTCCCTCCCTGCAACAGTTAAAATCAATGATTTTAACATTTTAATTAAAAACGAAGTTAATACCTAGGGGTGATCATTGCCGCTCCCTTAACTTCACGTCCCACATAAAATATACCACAAAAAAAGATATACTACAAACTCAGGCTACTAAAACAACTCCGTCCCTTTCTACACCCTCATGACCTACGTTCAGTAATACAAGCCATGATTATACCTAGACTTCACAAACCCTATACTTCAAAGCATTACAAAACAAGATCAAAAACGCCTGCAACTAGCGCAAAACGTCGCAGCCAGAATTGTCATGAACTCTCACCCATCCGATCATATCACACCAACCCTCCAGACACTCCACTGGCTACCTATGCAAGGTCATATTATGTACAAAATCCTAGTCATAACCTTTAAATTAATCAATCAGATTTCCCCATCTTACCTTTCAACACTAATAACCAAAGAAAGCAGCCAACGCAACCAGCACAAAGGAAACAAAAACAAACTTATGCTGCCAAGAGATTTTATGAAAACTAGACAAATAACTAGCAACAAGGCCTATTCTTACGTGCCCCACACCTCTGGAACACCCTCCCCAACTACCTCAGAGAACAAACTGGTTTGTCAATCTTCAGGAGAAACCTCAAAACTCATCTGTTTACTCTATACTTCAGCAATCATGACCACCGCGATACATCAGAAACACTACCACACCCCCAACCATAACTTAGAACACGCCATTCTATACTTGAATTGTAAATAGTTAACTTTTAATTATCAATGTTATGTTGCTGCCTCTGTTAGGCATGCAACAACTGTAAGACTGTACATAGTTAAAATACGTTCCATGTACAAGACGGTTGCAAATGTGTATGCACCCCTCTTAAATGATGCTTATTGTAAACCGCATTTGATCCTCGGAAATTGTGGTATAGAAATGGTTTCAAAATAAATAAATAAATTACACTAAGTAGCCAGACTCCAGATGAGTACCACTCTCACAGCCATCATTGGTTCTGGCCTGAGTAGAGATGTGGGCCACAAGGGACAATCAGGCGAATGTTGGCACTACATCAGTTGTGTCTCCCAGTGCCAGACACAGTGGATGTATGACTGGCCTATCACACTGCCATTCAGTGATGCTGAAGTCATCCATGCAATCCAGGTACTGGCCAGGCTTTTATGTCCCCATTGAATTGCAGATGAGCACACCAGATCCGCCCATACACCACTCAAACCACACACACACGCGAACACTCCCTTTCTGTCACAAAAACATGATTATGCCAAAAAAATGCTCTGCGCCTGTACATGACAGCTATGACATAACATTATTGCAGTACGAGGACTACAATGATGATCTCCATTTCTCACCCAAAAAGGAATCCATTCCCTGCTTATGCCCATACTATCCCTTCATCAGCAGTCCCTTTTTTCTGAACATGGGAACTGTCACAGTCTCATAAATTGGCTCCTTTAGCACAAAAAGCACATTAGTGCACATCCTGTATAACCACTATTGCTCTTCTTACTATGGGCCCATTTCCATTCCGCACATCTGGGCCCTCTGTGCGTCCGGCAAGAAATGGATGCACAGAGTCATGATTCTGATCCCGCGGGGCACGTATAGCCTTGCGGGATCAGAATCGTGAACAGGCTTATATGTGCAGGCCGGGTCCCCGATTCTGTCCAGCCTGCACATACAGTCCTATCCAAGTAACTCAGTCAGGGTTCTTCAATGCAGCCCTGGCGCCATGGCATCCAGTTGCCATGGCACCGCAGCTCCATTGAAGAGCCGTGATCCCCAGCCGCAGGCTCCAGCAGTGATTCCCCTGCAGCCCGACCCTCGATCTGTCCTCCTAAGGCCAGGGTCGGGCTGCAAGGAATGTGCTCGGCAGCCCCTGCCCCATCCGTGCCCCGGACCCACTGATCCCTGGTGACTAGGGGAACTTATTCCACCTCGGAGGTGGAATAAGTTCCCCATGCAAGTCGCCAGCCCCAGATGTACAGAATTGACCCTGTATGTCCCGGGCTGATAACCGCCCACTGCCCACCCTAACACCACCCCCGATCTGCCCCTTTCTCGCCCCATCTACCTTCCCTGTACAAGATGCAGGGACGGTAAATGGGACCAGGAAGAGGCACGAATAGCGGGGATGTCTGTGAGGGTATTTATTAATGCGTGTATACCTTACAACATTTCCTCTCCTCTGCTCTCTGTACCTTAGGACTGCATCTTGTATTTTTTCCAGACTGCAGTCACATACTTATCACAACCATTCTCCAATATGGGCTGCATTGCAGAGAAGAGCATAATTTTTTTTAAGTCCTAGCCTTATACCACATTTCAGCAGGACTAATGTGGACATTTCCGGGAAACACTTCATACGTACACAGACCTTTCCTAAATACAATTTCTATGTCTCCATGGCTGACCACGCTACTATTCCACCCTCTCCAGCCCATGTTCTGAGATTTCCATGCTAGCGTTGTGAATGTGCATGTCAGCAGTATTTTGAAATATGGTCTGGGATGTTTTCGGCCCATATACATCCCCACCACACATACACACCCTTTATTCATGTTCTGGAATGACTCCCATACTAACATAGTATATATTGGTACATAAAGACCAGCATGGTCTATCTAGTCTACTCAGCAAGGTGGCAAGAGTAGGTGCACCTGCCACTCTGTGCAGGTCATTCCTCCCCATGACTTTGTTTAGGGATGTACCCACCCTACTCCATGCAAGTCACCCCTATTTGTTGAGATATATGAGGTAGTTACGTTTATTCTGATTTTATCCTGTTGCAATAAAGAAGTGGTTCCCAACCCAGTCTTTGGGTACCTCCATGTCAGTCAGGTTTTCAGGGCATCCACAATGAAAATGCATGAGATAGATCTGCTTTAATCAATACTCAATCAATCTGGAACAAATTCCACACAATAATGGATTACATACAAAACCAAAATATAGATATAATGTGCAATACCAAAACATGGCTCTCAGACACAGACAACATCATTATAAACCAAATTACCTCACAACAATTCACAATACATAACTACACAAGGCCCTCACAAAGAGGTGGAGAAGTGCTAGTGATAGCAAAGGCACATCTAAACTTAAACACCACCTCCTCCTTTCACTCAAAAGGAAGTAACATAATAACAGTCTCAAACAGGCACCTTGAATTATGCCTCATATACAGAGCCCCAAGCGCTGACAAAGATGAACTCTCAATCATCTTAGAATAAGTCTGCTCCCACTCTGCACAGAACAAACCTCTTTTCATTTATTTATTTATTTAGCTGTATTTATATCCCGCTTTTCACCGGGTCAAAGCGGTCAATTGGGGGATACATTTAACACGAGGGGATATGAGACACATACGCTACTACTTACAGGGAACATGGGCAATGGGAGGGTTAAGTGGCTTGCCCAAGACCACAAGGAGTGCCTAATAGGACTAGAAATCCCAGTCCCTCTGGCCTGAGATTGCTGTCCCCAGGAGGGACTTGAACCCCTGGCCCTCTGTCCTGAAGTACCTTGTCCTAACCACTAGACCACTCCTTCATCCTAAGAGACCCAACCTCACATCACTATCTCCGCAAAACCAAGATACCTTCCTGGAGGCAATGAAAGATCTTCAATACACGCAAATGGTAAACACCCCAATTCACAAAAAAGGTGGGACCCTCGACCTCATCTTTGTATCCAACCAATGCATCACCCAAAATCGACTAACACACATATCTATCACACCAATCTCATGTTCAGACCACCACATGGATACCTTCTCCATTAATGCACCCATAAAGGATAAAATACCTGAAGCCACCCTAAAGGAAAGAAGATTTCAAACTTTCAACAAGGAAAAATTCCTAGAACAAGTGCTACCAGAGATTGAACAAAACACAACTGACCTCAACTTCACAGTTGCAAACTGGAACAAAATACTCAACAATGCATCAATAGCACCAACCAAACCAATCCAAAACAACAGAAGAAAACACAATGCTCCATGGCTCTCAAGTGAAATCAATGAACAGAAGAAACAACTTAGGAAATTTGAGAGACTGTGGTGACAAACCAAAGACCAACAACATCTCACAAAATATATGGAAATGCAAGCCATATACCACAACCTAATAAACAAATGTAAGAAAGAACATCATACAAACCTGATAATGAAATCCCTTAACAAACCAAGGGAACTGTTTGATATAGTAAACATAAAGGAACCAACAGTACCAGACAACATGAACTCCATAACCCCACAGAACATGGTAGATTTCCTACAATTAAAATGTGCTTAGAAACCATTCACTAAACCGACCCAACCAAACATGCAAAACTCTCACCATAACAACAGAGAAATATGGGTCTCGTTCCACATTCCTTCGGAAAAGCAACTTGACTCAATTATAGTCAATATCAATACAATTATCTCACACATAGACTCTTGGCCAGTTAGCTGGACTAAGCATGCAAGAGAATCCTTAATGCCATACCTACTGAAGATTGACAAATCATCACTCACACAAGGATATCTCCCCCACAACTCAAACAAGCATCCATAAGACCTATACTGAAAAGTGGGAACCTCAATAAAAAAGACCCAGGCTCCTTTTGACCTTCCTTTTATAACCAAGGTAATTAAAAAAATAATCCAACATCAGCTACGGAATCATATTGACAACCATGCCCCGTTGGATCCACACCAATATGAATTCAAATAGAACCACAGTGTGGAAACATTAATCACCTCACTTTTGGACACTCTTTTAACAGGCATAAATAACATACTCGTACAGAAAGGATTTGTTCTATGCTTCATTGACATCACTGCAGCATTTTATTATGTTATCCATAATACACTGTTACAAATGCTTCAAGAAATTGGCATCTATGGTTTGGAATGGTTTGGTTCATACCTATCCCACCGCATCCAACAGGTGAGATCTGGAAACCAACAGTTAAGTTCTTTCACACAACAGCAGGGTATTCCGCAGGGCTCGGCTGTCTCAGCATTGCTTTTCAATATATATCTTCAATCAATATGCAACATCATATGTAAAATAGCACAGCATTCAATACAGGATATACGCAGATGACATCATGGTAATCACCCCTATAAATATCGGACATCCAGATTACACACAAATCACCTCATGTCTCGAAATGGCTCAAAGACCAAAACCTCTCAATAAACTTTAAAAAATCTGAAATTTTATTTATTTATTTATTTAATCACTTTTCTATACCACTTTGTCCTCCACTCAGCATGGTTTACATTGTAACTCAACATTATACATAAAAAAATTGAACAGTATTCAACATGGAGGGGGAAAAAAGGAGGTAACATGAATAACTATGTAGAGAGTCATGAGAGTATGACATAACTACAGTATATACAATTTATTGCATCATGTTTAATGGTTACTAGTCCATGGCTATGGGTCAACAGAAGGTGATATGGATCATGTCATTGTTCAGGTGGTTAGGTAAAATGTCCCAGATGATATGCGTAGAGAAGAGTCTTTAATATCCGTAGTTGCACACATGTCATCTGGGAGAGAGTTCCATAGTGATGGAGAATAGATCAGGGAATTTCCGGCCTCAGACTTGTTTTAATCTGTTGCAGCTGAGGCCAGTGGCTGGCTTTCCATGGTTTGGATGGAGGAGAGCTTGGAGTGTTGTTATTCTCCCACCAAACTCAATAAAGATCCTGGACTGTACCCTAACAGCCAAGCCAGAAGTCAAATACCTTGGAGTTACATTCGGCTAGCAACTCAGCTTTCAATCCCACATAAAAAGAATAACCAGGACAGCCTACCACAAACTAAGAACAATACATAAACTCAAATCTCTACTCAGTGCTAATGTTTTCTGAGAAGTATGTCAAGCCATAGTAACATCCATAATAGATTATTGCAACATAATCTGCCAGGGCTTCCTAAGAAAAGAATACTCCCTCTACAACTGGTGCAAAATACTGCAGCCCAAATTATCACAGGAACAGCAAGATGCAGCCACATAACTCCCACACTTCAGCAACTACACTGGCTCCCAGTCACCGTACATTCCAAATACAAGACATTAACAATAACCTTCAAGATAATCAACGACTTATCACCTCCGATCCTCCAGCCAGTGGTCAAGAAAATACAGCAGACAAGAACAAGAAGAACAACTAATAACACCTTGGAAACCCCAACAAGCAAGATGAAAGCCAATCTATCTGCAAAAGAGCCTTCTCTATTTACTACTACTACTACTGCGCATTTGTATAGCGCTGCAAGTCGCACACAGCGCTGCATTGAACTGCTTGCCACTATACAAGCCATCAATGATCTAACAGACTTTAGGAAAGCTTTAAAGACTCATCTTTTTATAGAATACTATGGACTCATACCATGACCACATAGATCAAACATACCGGACTATAGGAATGCTACAAAGTCTCAGGCAATTATGAAACACAATAGACCCACCTCATGAGAACACTGATCAATATATCTCACCTAACCCCCCCCCCCTTGGACTTTACCCCCAATCATATATAATAACATCATATAAAAACATCACTGCCTTCATGTAAATAGTTAAAAGTTGTCTAATGTACCCTTCATACCCCATATAATCTTCCAAGTTCAATATCCTGTTCTATGTAGAAGTTGATTTTGCTCTCATGTTCTTTGTAAACCATCCTGAATTAATGATAGGATGGTACAGAAAACCTGTTAATTAAATAAATAAATAAATAAATAAATATTTGACTCCTCTCTCTCTCTCTCTCTCTCTCTCTCTCTCTCTCTCTCTCTCTCTCTCTCCACACACATCTATAGCTAAGACCTGCCGGTTCTTTCTCTATAACATCAACAAAATCTGCCCATTCTTTTCTGAACACACTACTAAGGCACTTACCCACACTTTAGTCACCTCCCATCTTGACTATTGCCTCCAACTGCTTGTGGTCTCTCTCCCCTTCAATCTGTTCAACACTCTGCTGCATGGCTAATATTCCATCTCTTTATTGGCTCCCTCTCCGTTTCTGCATCCAGTTCAAACTTCTCCTGCTGACCTATAAGTGCATTCACTCTGCAGCGCCTCACTAGCTTTCCTCTCTTATTTCTCCCTAGACCCCTCCTCAGGAATTCCTCTCTTCTGGCAAATCACTTCTATCTGTGCCCTTCTTTTGTTAACTCCAGACTTCGCTCCTTTTGCCTTGTTGCTCCTTATGCATGGAACAAACTACCTGAGTCTGTATGTCACACTCCTTCTCTGGCCTTTTTCAAATCCAGGCTGAAATCTCACCTCTTTGCTGCTGCTTTCAGATCTTGATTCACCTGATCTCTTTTGTGTTTCCTTACCTTTCCACCTAGAAGTATCCCATGTCCACAGCTACTGTGTTGTCTGTCTTGGCTATGTTGTCTGTCTTGATTAGATTGTAAGCTCTGATGAGCAGGGATTGTTTCTTACATGTGTCTGTGCAATACTACGTACATCTTGCAGTGTTATACAAATGCTCAGTAGTAGTAGTACTAGTATGCGGGCAGGGCTATGCGCCGTAGTGGCGCATAACTGCTCATCTGAATATCAGGCACTATACATTTAGAGTGTCATTTTAGAAGCTCTATTCATGATTTGCATGTCAGAACAGGCCCATTGACACATGCAAATCAATTCTAGGTCCAGGTAGCCATTTTAAAAATGCTAGAATGTACACCTGTCAAGGGCATAGTGGAAGTCATGCTGTGGCAGCATAAAATAGATCCATGTGTAGCTCCAATTTCACAACTGTGCCCACATGTTTAAACATATCCATAGCCAGACCTGCACCTCAACACAAATCGGCATTTGAAAAGTGCTCATTTTGACCAGTTCTCAACAATAGGAATAATAGGGACCTTTCCTCTAAGAGAAACGATAATTTTTTCTCCCCTCATAGAAATAAAGCCTCTTTATTTATTGCTGCGGCATTGCATATCTGTATTTTGAAGATAGCTGGCTCAGATGAAATCCTGGTAGAAGCACGTCTATGTTGCCTTTTCCACTGATGTCCATAATTCGCACATGCATGTTTCTAGAATTGGCTGTTATTCTGCACATGTTTGGACCCTTGATCTGCATATGTTCCTTTTCCAGGGTCATAGCAGAAATGTGTATCTTTAGCGGTACGATTTTAGAATGCATTTACATGTGACCACCTCATCTACTGCACAGCCTATGGAATTTTGCAGCGGTTTTTTTTACACCACACTCAATTTAGCAGACCTTATAAAGCACAGTTAAGTCCTTAATACTTAGAGCAATTCTCTTTTCCCTCAATAAAATGGTAATTAAATAAAAGGGCTCCTGAAATGAAAGAGCAAGAGGTGCCTATTTTATAAAGACACATGGGTGCCTATGTATGTTTATAAAATGCCAGCACGAAGTCAGCTGAAATTGTGGCTAAAATGAAGCCACAAGTAGGTCCCAATGTTAGCCCAGCAATCACAAGTGCACGACTGCACCAACATTTTGTCTAAAACTTGCCTGAGAAATGCTTGCACCAGGATCATGTAAAAGTATTCACATTGGGGTAAACATGGACTAATTTTAGAAGACACCCAGGACCTCAGAAGGAGGAGTGTAATGTGTCAACACCATTTTATTTCCTCAAAATCACTTTAGACATTGGTTCCAATGTCCAGCTATAAATGTAAAACATTTTTAATTTTTAGGGTTTTTTTAAAATTGATTGAGCACTTATCCAGTACCAGTGATGAGTCCTTCTTTCCTACTGAGTTTCATCACATGATTGCTTCAGGGGTAAATCAGAGGGGACTTCAAGAACAAATTTTCACCAAGGGCTCAGTGCACTTAAGCATGCTTTAAACTCATTGACTCTAGGAAGTTGCCTAGTATATGCTACTATTAGTTTGGGGTGTCTTCATATGTTTATAGTGTTTCCTTCTACACTCCTATTGAGGATTTTGTAATCTGTGGTTCCCACAATTACAAAAGTGTGATTTTATATGTATATATTGTCATGCCTTTATAAAATTATTCTTGTGGAAGGTAATTTTATAAAAGGTCTCCTAGATATGGAGGTGGAGAAGGTATCTATTTTAAGCCTATTTTATGAAGACATGTGGAGCTTGATTCCCTTAGAGGCACCTCCAGGCTGTCTGGATGACACCATGAAGGACAGGCCCATTAAGACCTGATTCTGCACCATGGGAGCCAGATGTTCCAGCAGGTGCAGGATTGGGCTCTGAGACGGCCTGGCATGCCCCTGCATACATGTGGGAATATACTTCCTGCATGCCCCTCTGGCCCCTGCAGCACTGACCCCTTGTTACCCGCCACCCAACCATGGGCTGAGAAGCCAGGGCCTAGATTTGGTGGCAGTGTCTTACCTGACTCCTGTCCCAACCCTGTGTGTCATTCCCGGGCCCGATCACTGTCCTCTTCACCGCATATTCCACCTCCGCGGTGGAATAAGCGGCACATTCATTGCGCCCCAAAGGATGTACAAGGCCGTGACCTGATTCAGCCTTGTATGTCCTGCCGGCTCAGACTGCCCCCACTCCATCCAC
The DNA here is from genome assembly GCA_033557465.1 of Ichthyophis bannanicus. NCBI lineage: Eukaryota > Metazoa > Chordata > Amphibia > Gymnophiona > Ichthyophiidae > Ichthyophis > Ichthyophis bannanicus. The sequence goes on along the minus strand of CM066031.1, from coordinate 1,327,897,857 downwards.
TCCCTACCCCCACCGGCTCTGTCTGTACTGTGGCTCTAGCCATGCGGGGAGGGAGGGATATGGAATTGGGGCAGGATAACTAGTGATACTACATGTCCCACCGGGACTACATGTCCCACCGGGACGTGCAGCTCTGCTAGGCACCTTGCAGAATCAGGCCCATAGAGAAGGTTTACTAAACAATTTAACATGTCAATTAATTTAAAGCATGCTTAAGTGCCCTTCATTAACGCTCATTAACCTTTAGTAGACATGTCCCATATTTGCCTATTTGTTTTCATAAAATACTAGCATGCCTTTATTTATTTATGTATTTATTTATTTCACAAATTTACAGCCCACTCAATCACAAAAAGGTATGTGGGCTATAAGCAACATAAACAATCTAAAAACAATACAAAATTAACACAAAGGATAAAAGAATATCACACAAATTACAATTCATACTAAAACATTCGCCAAAAAGATATGCTTTCATCCCTTTTGGAATCCAAGCAGACTGCTACTAGCATTTAAATCATCTAGTAAAGAATTCCACAAACCTAGGACATATAGTAAAAAAGTTCTAGTAAGAAAAACAAAGAGAGAATTTGAAAAAAAGCTAGCCACGGAAGCAAAAATGCATAATAAAAGCTGTTTTAAGTACATTCATAGTAAAAAAAAAAAACTGTGAGAGAGTGTGAATAGGACCATTGAATGATATAGGGGTAAAAGCGGTGCTATGTGAGGATAAGGCCATAGAGAAGAGTCTGAATGAATTCTTTGCTTCGATCTTTACTGAAGAAGATGTAGCGAATTTACCTGTGCCTGAAATGGTATATAAAGGTGATGTATCAAAACAATTGAAAGAAATATCAATATTGATAAATTGAAGAGTAGCAAATCACCTGGACTGGATGGTGTACATCCGAGGATCTTGAAAGAACTCAAATATGAGATTGCAAACCTACTATAAGTAATCTGTGAACTATCATTAAAATCAACTATAGTACCTGAAGAGTGGAGAATGGCCAATGTAATGTCAATTTTTAAAAAGGGTTCCAAGGGTGATCCAGGAAACTACAGGCAAATGAACCTGACTTCAGTACCAGGCAAAATGATAGAAACCATTATAAAGAATAAAATTACTGATCATGTAATATAGTCATGGTTTAATGGGAGAAAGCCAACATGGATTAAGCCAAGGAAAGTTCAGTCTTACTAATCTGTTATTTTTTTTGAAGGTGTGAATAAACAGATAGACAAAAATGATCCAATTGATATAGGGCCCAATTATGTGAGGTGACTAGCAGGGATCTATGTCCCGGTGGGATGTGCTAACCTCCCTGCCCTAATTGTGGCTGCCTATCTCCCTGCACACACAGAGCCATTGTGCGAGGAGAGCAGGATGGGGGCGGGGCACCAGGGGGATGCACAGTTTATCCCACCTCAGAGATGGAATAAGCTCTGGGCACCCATGCACTCCAGCCCGATAGCCCCCCCCCCCAACGCAACAGAGCCAGTGAAGGTAATGACCCAACACCCAATTTTTTAAGTATTTATTTATTTATTTAACATTTTTTATATACTGCCTTTCAGATTCTCAAGGCAGTTTACAGAGAACATAACTTTGCTTACATGGAACATTTCAGAACTATTTACAATGTCCATGATTAACAATGTATACAGATAACCGATAGCATTTTAACTATTTACATGGGAGCTTAAGCTCAACAGGGGCTTGAGATTTTATCAATCCCATGTACCTCGGACCCAGCAGACACGCCGAGTGTTGGGTGGTGGGAGAGATGGTCAGGGAGGGGGGGTGTCCGGCACCAGCACAGCAGTGGGGGTGGGGGGCTTAGCCATCCTGCCAGCTGTATGTCCCCCGTGACTGCAGAAGGGATACGCCAGGCCATCCCGTTGCCTGAATCTGATATTGCGGGAACATCTTGCTCCCACAGTATAGAATCGGGTACAATGGGTCCTGTCCTCGTCTGGGACGTGTGGATGGCCCGGACGTGTCCCTTCCTGGATCGGGCTCATAGTGTATCTGGATTTTCAGAAAGCCCTTGACGAGGTCCCTCGTGAGAGATTCTTGGTGAAATTAAAATGTCATGGAATTGGAGGAAGTGTACTATTGTGGATCAGGAACTGGTTAAAAGAGAAAGCAAAGAGCAGGGCTAAATGTCTAATTTTCTCAATGGAGAAAAGTAAATAGTGGAGTACCATAGGGATCTGTGCTGGACCCACTGATTTTTAACATATTCATTAATGACCTGGAAATAAGAATAATGAGTGAGGTAATCAAATTAGCAAGTGACACAAAATTGTTCAAAGTTGTCAAAATCCAAGAAGATTGTGAAAAATTGCAAGAGGATCTTGATAAATTGGAAGACTGACAGATGGCAGATGAAATTTAATGTGGACAAATGCAAAGTTATGCACCTAGGAAAGAACAACCCAAACTTTGGTTACATGATGCAAGGTAGCACCTTAGAAACCACCACCCAGGAAAAAGATGTAGAAATCATCGTGGATAATACATTGAAACCCACTGCCCAGCGGTCACCAAGAAAGCAAATAGAATGCTAGGAATCATAAGGAAAGGAATGGAGAATAAAACCAAGGATATTATAATAACTCTGTATTGTTCCATGATGCGACCACACTTTGAATATTGTGTGCAATTCTGGTCACTGTATCTTAAAAGGGATATAGCAGACTTAGAAAAGGTACAGAAAAGAGCCAATAAAATGGTAAATGGGATGGAAAGATACCCTTATGCGGAAAGTCTTAAAAGGTTAGGGTTTTTCAACTTGGAAAAGAGACAGCTGAGGGGAGATATGATAGAGGTCTAGAAATTAATGAATGGAGTGTCACAGATTAACGTAGATCGGTTGTTTACGCCATCAAAAAGTAGAAAGACTAGAGGACATGCAATGATAAGAGAAAATATTTTTTTATTCAATGCGTAATCAAACTGTGGAATTCATTATCGGAGGATGTAGTAAAAACTATTAGTGTAGCTGGGTTTAAAAATGGTTTGTACAAGTTCCTGGAGGAAAGGTCCTTAAACCATTATTAAAGAGTATCCAAGAAATCCACCTCTTACCCCAAGATGAACTTTGTGGAACCTGTGTGTCTTTTTAGGAACCTGCCAGGTACTTGTGACCTAGATTGGCCACTGTAGGAAATAGGATACTGGGTTTGATGGACCTTGGTCTGACCCCAGTATGGCATTTCTTATGTTCTTGTATTCTAAGTTAAACTGAGTTCTGTATTTACACAATGCAGGAATAGCATAGCTATTTTGCTAGCAATCTCACACTGGGTTTAAAAAAGTACACCCCTGGAGCATCCGTTCAACACATATAACCTTAAAAACAACAACTAACACTTTAAGTTTAGCCCTAAATCTGATATACAGCCAATGGAGTTGTTTTAAGAATGGTGTTACATGGTCAGACCTAGGTCATTGGGTCACCAACTGAGCAGTTAAATTTTAAAGTCCAGTAGCAATAGCTCCTACATTAAAGGCACGGACATTGCAGCTTCTCCAGAGCAGATGTAAATGTCCACATGCAGAATATGTGCATAGAATAAGATATTTTATAATCAGCATGCATACTTGCTGATTATAAAATATCTTATTCTATGCCTATACTTCACAACTCTGCTCACTCTCTGCACCGACCATACCCTCAGCAATGGTTATAGTGAAAGTAGGCACGTTCATGCCATCATGAATACTTTTATACCTGCTGCAACATAAGATCCATTTTATGCACATATATCGCCACACATGTGCTTACATGATTTTATAAAATTACCCCCATAATGTGTTACTGCCCTTAGTACATATAACTTTTTGTAGTTTATAGAATACACTTGGAACTGGGTGCATGAAAAATCTCCTTATGTCCTCTGTGATGTTCCACATTGCTGTTATGTCCCTCCACTTCTATTTAAGTCATTTTCATTTTCTATTGAAAAGGTTTTCTTGTTTAAATATTTAACTTGTGCTGGAACAAAATTCTTTATGTGCAAATTAGCTCTTTTCACCCAGAGGAGCAAAGAATTGCTAATTGTAACTGTCTCCTCACCTCTGCCTATAGATATGCAGACAGCCTAAGATCTAGATGAGCTTGTATTATTTCAATCCAATGTAACCGTATTGTTTGTTCACTGACCTGGTGAAGAAAGGATATTGAAATCTCGTCACAGATATAGTAAGTCCGTCCAATAAAAATGTATCGCCTACAGATTATTTGTTTGATCCTTATTTCAACCAAAGAGAAAATAGCATTAACCTGTAAAAGTACAGGAAAATGAAATGGTATATTTGGCTTTCTTTTCCCGGGCACCATGTTGAAATCCATTTATACCTTTATAGATGTTTAACTAGCAGAATTCAGTAGGCCCAAAGTTTAAAGTCTAAAGCAACAAAATTGTAGAAGTCACTAAGGCTTATATGCATGTTCATTGCTCCCTGTGCTTGTAACATAGGAACATAAGCTATGCCATACTGGGTCAGACCAAGGGTCAATCAAGCCCAGGGGTCTTCCCAGGGGTCAGACCAAGGGTCAATCAAGCCCAGTATCCTCTTTCCAGAAGGTACACAGATTCCATGGTCCCTGTCCAAAGGGTAAGCAGTGGATTTCCCCAGTCCACTTTAATAATGGTTTATGGACTTTTCCTCTGGGAACTCATCCAAAACTCTTTTAAATCCAGCTATACTAACAGTTTTTACTACATCCTCTGATAACGAATTGCAGAGTTTGATTACACACTGATTGAAAAAATATTTCTCCAACTAGTCTTAAATTTGCTACGTTGTGGCTTCATTGCCTGTCCACTAGTCTTTCTACTTTTTGAAGGAATAAACAACCAACCTACATTTACTGGATCTAATCCATTCATTATTTTATAGATCACTAACATAGCTCCCCTCAGCCATCTCTTTTCTAAGTTGAACAATCCTAAGCTTTTAAGCCTTTCCTCATAAGGATATCCTTCCATCCTCTTTACCATTTTTGTCGCTCTTTTCTGTACGTATTTTAATTCTGCTATATCCTTTTTAAGATATGGCAAACATATGTATGTGTCTCTGTTACTAGTGCAGGACTTTGTCTAACTACAGGGGGATGGGGATATCCATTATGCTGCAGTTACCACGCTTCAACACAGCAAGTTGGCTGCAAGAGCAACTAATATTCAAGCAGGGTTGGGCCTGGTTAGTATTTGGATGGGTGACCGCCTGGGAATGCCAGGTACTTTAGGCTAGAGGGGTCAAAGGGGTGTGCAACATAAAAATTCTCTAACAAGTGTTGGTGAATTGATGTGCATCTTGTATGGGGAGAGAATAAAGTTCCCTCCAAGTCTTTTATGAGCACCTTCACATGGTGACCTCATTGTATAACATCTTTACTAAATCTCAGCAAAGTGACACTACAATTGAAGTATGGTACTGGCCGCACGTCGCCCAGGATAAAAAGATGCCTACCCGTAGCTTATGCGTTAGGGATAACGATGATGGTTGTGATGGTGCAAGCACTGCAGTTATAGATAACATCCCTGCCACAGATAAAGGCCATGGTAAGCGTGTTCATAGATCCAATGTAGCAGGAAATAAACCACAGAAATTAATGAAAAAATTCAGAGTATTAACTACGATTCAGTGGACTTCTGCAGATTAAGAGGAAATAATGTACTATTATTTTTATGCTACAAATCCTATATTTCAATCAAAAGGATGTACAAAGAGAATCCGCCAAAAACTGGAAAAAAGAGGAAAATTACCACGTTCATAGCAATACTGTGAATGTTTGCAATTATATATCTAGCCACGTTTTTTGCCTGTAAAGGAGGTCTGTATATTACACTAGTGCAAATGAGTGTTCCATACTCACTGTCCATTTTAACCCACAGAGCCTCCCCTCTCTAGACCTGCCCCTCATCGTTATGAGCCTCAGGGGTAGAAAAGAGGCATCCCCACATACTCCTGCTCCACCGACACTATCATCCAAAATGATGCTGTCAGAATTGAGGATTCATGAATTACCTGCTCTGTTTTTTTTTATTTGTTCTTTATAACATTTACAAAATACAGTATATCCAAGCAAAACACTTGTAGATAGAAAAAGGCAGGGCAAGCAAAATAACCAAACAAGAAAACTGAAATGCATGTCATCAACAAAAAGAAATTAGACATCTTACACCCAAAACCCACTAGCCAAACAACAAGAGGATCCAAAATTAGGAAAAAACATAATTCCAAACAGGTAAGGCAAGCTAACAATGACTGCTTAATCTGCAACTCTAACAAAATGCTGTGATTAACATCTATATGACTACATCCTGGGAGCTCCAAAGGCACCCAGCTGGGGGGAATCAAAGAAAACAAAACTTTCAGACTGCAGCCTAATAAGGCATTTAAATGGAAATTTTAGAAAATAATTGCCCCGCTAACTGGGCCACTGCCAGTTTAAGCAACAAGAATTCTTGACGCCTTTTTTGTGAATGGGGGGCTAGATCATGGTAAATTCGAACCTGTAACCCTTTAAAGTTTATGGATCATTTACAGAAATATAATTTAAAGAACCGTTCCCGATCAGAGGGCAATGCACAAGATATTAACATTGTAGCTGGCAAAACAGAAACAGTATCAGAAGATTCAAGTATTTCAGAAATATTCAATATATCAGCATGCTGTAATCCCGGAAGAGAAGACTGCTGATCACCAGCAGAGATTTTTTTTCCATGAAGAATATACAGTAATACACTTTAGATAGCAGTGGCAAAGATTCATTAGTTATCCTCAAAGTCTCAGCCATATATTGCTTCAACATGTCTCTCGCAGAGATCAAAAAAGAAAATTTACTAAATGCAAATTAGATCGAACTTGGTTCTCCAACAACTCAGTTTTAACCTTCATAGCAGCCAAATCTTTGGTTACCAAAGAATAGTGATTTTTATGTTTCTGATCTTCCAACTGCAAATTCTTCACAGTCTCTGTAACCCTAGTAAGTTTGGTAATGCTGGATTGCATGGAAGCAGAGCTAATCAATACCTGAGATGCATGTTTATTAGTTTACTGTACCATTACATTACCCAAAGATGAAATAGCCGACCAAATTGATTCTAATGAAAAAAATCGCTGGACGTTCCAAGGTGAAAGAGAAGGAGAAATCCATTCCAGGCTCCACGGACCCTGAAGAAGAAGGGACATTCACACACGCTCCAGCCATTGTAGCCTCAGCCACCCCATTCTCCAAGCCCCTCTGACAATCTTCCTTTCCTGTGGCTGACACAGTATTCTTCATTGCCAGCCCAAAGGCTGGACCCAACCTGGCAGTACTACCTCCTACTGAAGAAGCAGAACATCCCAACATAGAGTCAGCTGCACTGGAAACTCCTGGATAGGCAACCACAGAGGGAAATCAAAGAGGGTGCACAGTGCCGGCGATAAATCACAGCTGGAGAAGACACTGCGCTCTCCAGCCCTGGCATCGACTGGCCCAGTGAAACACCAGTCTGGTCTCATAGACTCCCCAGAGGACAAACTAGGCTCAGAGTTAACCAAGGAGAGGGGGGTCCCTGCAGGTTGAAGAGGCTTCATACTTCCTCTTAGGCATAGCGGAAAAAGAGCCGTCCAGCAACAGCAGTCTAAGCGGCCATCTTAGATCCCTACCTGCCAGTTTTAAGGTTGCCAATGCATCAGGCTTTAAGTCCCTAGCTGTGCCAGATTTCCAAGTGTGGACTTATGCAATGCCGGAGGAAAGTATAAAGGAGCCTCCCCTTGAAGATGGGCATTGTTCCTTCAGATCTCATTTTCATTTATTGTACTACACATACTACAGAAAATCTTTCAGGACATACTTTTTGTTTTTCCTTTAGATATACAGAAGCCTTAGAAGTGTAGATTTGAAAAGATAGCTCTCCTTAACCCTGACTCCTTAACCTTGCTAAGTATTTTCATGTGCTTTAGTAAAAGAGCTTAACACAGAAATTTCTTCATACTTTCTACAATAAAATACATTTTCCATGATATTTTTTACTCTATCCTCTTCTTTCTACACCCCCCCACCCCCCACACACAAAAAATTTAAAACAAGGGTCAAGAAAGGAGCTAAGACTTTCAAAATGCTAATGCATGAAGGGCTACGTTTATGCACTGTTGCACTAGTAGGACCAGTGCCGGCATTCGTTTGGTGGTTTTGGGCCTGATATTCAGTGGTACTTCTCTAGTTAGCAACTGCTACAAACTGGGAAAGTGCCACTGACTGTGATATGCAGCAGAACTGTCCAGATAGTGTAGATGAACATCAGCAAGACCACCTCGGCACTACCGGATAGCGCGTGATGAGCAGGAAATTATCAGGATAGTGACAAAGCATCAAAAGATCACCTCTATCCAGGTAGTGCTGGCAGTCAGCACTGAACCCAGATAGTCATTGCCAGTGCTGAATTTCCAGATTTGATTTAAGTGCCACAGCAGTACTTAAAAGAAAAGCTGACCATGGGGTTTAAAATATCAATCCATTTGTTTTAGAAAGATGAATGATATTCAAGTTTAAAAAGGTTAAAGGATAATGCAAGCCGTTGCTCATTTGTAAAGAATAGGTATTGATTCATGAGCAAAATGTTTTTCTAAAAAAAATCAAACTTACTTTCACATATCTGAACAGCCCTCTCCGCCCTCCCCCCCCCCCCCCCATCCCGAGCACTTAAATTTTGGCACCTAGATTCACAAGACATCCACATTTTGATTTCTGAAAAAATGAATGGCAAGTGGGTACGTAGGGCCAGTTCAGAGGAGGGAATGCAAGCACTTAGCACTAATTTTTATGCAGAATGCCTTATCTATATAACCAAAACGAGACGGAAATATAGATGGCTTAAATCTAGCACAATCCATTTCTCTCGTTCTGCAATCCTCCCTTCCAAAGAGATGCAATACCAATGCAATGTTTATTATATTGAGTGATGGGAAGGATGGCACTGTGGTTTGGAGTAGGAAAGGATTTAAGTGCCCATTTTTACTACTACTACTACTGAGCATTTGTATAGCGCTACAAGAAGTATGCAGCGCTGCACAGGCATGTAAGTAGGGTTGCCAACTGGCTCCAGATGCGCCCGACAGGCTTGATCCAGTCCTGTGTTTACCCCATTGCATGCAGGGACTTGTAGTCTGGCTTTTCTTATGGAGTGCAATGGAGAAATCAGAACTACATGTCCCTGCATGCAATGGAGTAAACCCAGGACTGGATCAAGCCTGTCGGGCGCATCTGGAGCCAGTTGGCAACCCTACATGTAAGAGACAGTCCCTGCTCATCAGAGCTTACAATCTATCAATACAGACAACACAGAAGGTGTAGACAGGGATAAAACAAGGAGGAAAGGCAAAGAAACAAGGAGATCAGGTGAGTCAAGATCCAAAAGCAGCAGCGGAGTGGTGAGTTTTCGGCCAAGATTTGAAAAGGGTCAGACACAGGTAGTTTGTTCCAGGCGTAAGGTGCAGCAAGGTGAAAGGAGCAAAGTCTGGAGTTAGCAATAGAAGAGAAGGGCACAGATAGAAGCAATTTGCCAGAAGAGCGGAGTTCCTGAGGGGGAGGGGGGTGCAATGAGAGAGAAGAGAAGAAAGGTAGTGAGGAGCTGCAGAATGAATGTACTTACAGGTCAGCAGGAGAAGTTTGAAATGGATGCAGAAATAGATAGAGAACCAATGAAGTGACTTGAGAAGAGGGGTAATATGAGCATGACGAGGCTGACCGAAGATTAGCCGCACAGCAGATTACTGAACAGATTGAAGGGGAGAGACATGATTCAAAGGGAGACCATGTAGTAAAAGTGAATTATGCATCAGAAGTAAGTTAGGGGTTATTGAACCTCAGTTTTATGGAAGAGAGAGATTCCTGTACAATTTTGTGAAAAACATCTTTTTGCATAACTGTTTTGATAGAACAATGTGAAACTCCTAATATGGAGTCTTAGTACAGAGAGATACTGGTATACATGATAAAAGTAACTTTGCACCTGGCAAATACTGTATATACAAAATAAAGTGAAGGTCATCTTTCAGAGTTCTGAGCTTCTGAACCATAGGATGGGAGGTGCCCCTCTCTTGAGCATTCTCAGGCGTCTGGCAGCGTCTTGATTATGTCTAATGGACAGCTGATCCTATTCTGTGTGTATGTCACCTGATGGAAAATTATTGGTTGCTCTTGCAAGAGGATAAAATGGGTGTCTTTTTCAGCCAGAGGGGGGAAAGGGGTCTCATCCATGGAGTGAACACGTACACTGCCTGGAAGTCTCCCAACTGAAGTATCTCTCACCTTGCTGAATCTTGGACCCATTTAGTCAAAGTGTGACTAAGTTCATGGCTCTGTCGGTGATGTATCATTTTCCTGTAATCACCTGCTGTCAAGCTATCTTTTCTAATTATAGATGAATAAGTGAATTACTTGCTTTTAAGTTACCTTTTCTTTATTTTATAAATAAACTGCTTATCTTTATTCCGAAGTGTGTTAGCCTTTATTTTCGCACCCCATTCAATTAGCAAAACAGACCAGCAAGGAGTAGGTTACAGTAGTCAAGAAGGGAGGTGATTAAGGAGTGTATAAGTGTCTTAGTAGTGTGTTCAGAAAGGAATGGGCAGATTTTGTTGATGTTATAGAGAAAGAAATGGCAGGTCTTAGCTATCATATGGATGTGTGTGGAGAAGGAGACAGAGGAGTCAAAGACAACCCCAAGGTTGTGAGCCGAGGAAAAAGAGAGAAGTAGAGTTATCCACAGAGAATGAGAAAGCAGGAAGAGAAGAGGAGGTTTTAGAGGGGAAATAAGAAGCTCAGTCTTGGCCATGTTCAATTTCAAGTGACGGTAAGACATCCAAGCAGCAATGTTAGAAAGACAGGCAGAGATTTGGGTCTGGATTGCTGGAGAGTTTTCAGCCATAGAGAGGTAGATCCAGGAGTCATCATCATAAAGATGGTACTGAAAGCCATGGGAAGAGTTGAGCACACCAAGGGACTGGGTATATAGAGAGAAAAGGAGTGAACCCAAGACAGATCCTTGGGGTACACCAACTGAGAGCAGGATAGCAGCAGAGGAGAAGCCACCAGAACTAACACTGAAAGAGTGATGTGAAAGATAGGAGTTGAACCAGGATAGTACAGAGTCCTTAAAACCAAGTAAGGACAGGGTATCAAGGAGAAGGTTGTGGTCAACAGTGCCAAAAGCAGCAGAGAGATCAAGAATGATGAGGACAGAGTAAAGTCCCTTGGATTTTGCCAGGAACATGTCACTGGAGACTTTGGCAAGAGCCATTTCAGTAGAGTGTAAAGGACGAAAGCCAGATTGTAAAGGATCCAGGAAGGCATGAGAGGAGAAGAAGTCAAGGCAGCGGCGGTGAACCGTACATGCAAGTAGTTTAGAAACAAAGGGGAGGAGGGAGATGGGTCGATAATTAGAAGGATAGGTAGGATCAAGTGAGGTTTTCTTGAAGAGAGGTGTAACTACAGCATGCTTGAAGGCTGCAGGGACAAATGCAGTGGAGAGTGATAGGTTGAGAATATGAGGGATGGAGGGGACAACAGTGGAGGTGATAGGTCTTAGGAGATGGGTGGGGATAGGATCAGAGGAACAGATGGCGAGTTTGGAGGAAGAAAGAAGGTGTGCAGTCTCCTCCAGAGATCACAGAAAAGGAAGAGAGGGTAGCAGAGGTAGAGGGGGGAAGTTGGGAGTGAAGAGGGGGAGGAAGAGAAGTAGCTGACTTTGTGGGGAATTGGAGGGTGATCTTGTGGATTTTGTCATGGAAATAGTCAGCCAGGGCTTTTGCAAAAACAGAGGGAGGAGTTGGAGGCAGAGGCACATTGAGGAGAGAGCTGAGAGTAGTAAAGAGAGGCAAGGGTCAGAGGCCAGAGAGTTAGTTAAATGGACATAATAGTTTTGTTTGGCAAGAACTATGGCTGACTGGAAAGAGACAAGCATGAATTTGAAGTGTAGAGTGTCTGTAAGGGAGTGGGATTTGAGCCAGACATGCTCAGCTGAATGGGCACAGGAATGTAGATAGCGGGTAGTGGATGAAAGCCAGAGCTTGGGTGCAGTACACCTCAGAGGACATGGCATGGGCAGAGCACGAGCATCCAGAGCTGAGGAGAGTGCAGCATTATAGGAAGCTACTGCCTCATCAACAGACTCAGATGACATAGTGGAGGAAAGAGATGAAGAAACAGTGGAGGAGAGAACCAAAGGATCAATTGTATGAAGATTTCTAAGTAGGTTGGAGGAGACAGGATGAGGTTGAGGCAGCAGGTGATGAACAGTGAAGTTTAGCAGGTGATGGTCAGATAAAGGAAGAAGTGAGGTACAGAATTTTGAGGGTAAGCAACTAGAGAAAAATACCAGGTCAAGGCAGTGGCCATGCTGGTGAGTGGAGGCAGTAGAACAAAGTTAGAGGTCGAACAAGGAGGTAAGGGAAAGTTGCTTTAAAGCATAAGGTCGGAGGGGTGAATATTAAAATCCCTGAGAATAAGAGTGGGTGGAGAGGAATCCAGAAAGAAGGAAAGCCACGCATCACCCCCAACCTTTTCAAGAACAATGCAAACCTGCATAAAGAAAAATGTTGTTTGACATACCAACTTCAGCAGAATAGATAGTGTAGACACAACAAGAAGCAATTGAAAAACACTGACAAGGAAATTTACAGGACTAGCATTTAACTTTCAAAATGAAGACTTGGCCAGGGATACACAGTGATGTCGGAGGGAGTTTTTCCTCCTATGCCCTGGGGTTCTCCAGCTGGGTGGGCTCTCTTTTTTTGAAACACTCATGTATCATTCTGTTTCATACATTTTCTGAGCCCTCTCAGCTGGTTTCTTTTATCAATGCATGTCTTCTGGAAGCGTAGGCTCAATGGACGCCTCCAGAAGTTGTGCTGGGTATCCCTGGCCAAGTCTTCATTTTGAAAGTTAAATGCCAGTCCACCGTTTTGCTTGGGATAGTTGTGATATGCAAATCTGTATTAGATTAGATTAGAGTTTAGACTATGATAAAATGAGAAAAACGATTAAAAAAAATAAAAGCAGCAGCTGCAAGAGTTTATATGAGGCCTAGGCATTATATAAAAACACCATCTAGGAAGCCCGGACCAGATGTCTGTGGTCTTTCTGTCCTGGGATATCTGCCGGAGAACATTGTTCACCACTGCCTGGATTACAGAGTCCATATTTTCTGCTCCCTTCCCAGAGTCCAGTGGAATAGTGGAAAACCCATCAAGATTCAAATCCTCTTACCTGCTTTCTCAGCTGGCAAACATCTTCCCAGCACTCCTCCTCTGCACCAATCAGTGTCTGGATACTGGTGCCAAATATCCAGATTTTTCTCATCCATGGTGACAGACGTTTAAAAAAGCCGACTGCCACAATTTAAATATCAGCCCTTTAGGTCTTTCACCAAAGTTTAATAGGATACTCTGAGTTAGATTTATGGTTTAAGTACTATTTCTCTTTTAAACATGCCTCTTTTATGTTTCCATTATTTACTATCCAATTTGTTTTCTATGTTTTAGTTAACTAAATTTGTTGATGTTTCATTTATAGTTAGCCAGTGATCTAACACGCCTTGAGCTACCACTGAAAAAATCATGAGCTAAATCCAAAAGCCTTCCTTTCCCATTATTATTGGAATATTTATGCTGCTTGCACTCTGCTTTGAGATGTTTTTATCTGAAGCAAGTTATTAAATTTGACAATAAGTTCAACTAAACCAGGGCATTCTACAGCCTTGAGCTTGGGTTTGGAAAAATGATTAATTCAATTTAAAATCCAAATCCAATCACATTTCTGTTATGTATGGCTGTAGGAGCCGGCAGCTTCCCCACAACACTACCTTTAACTGTGTGCATACACCCATAGACATAGACGAGTCACTTTTTAGCAGTCACCACATTAATGTGACTGCAAGCTCCAGCATTTTAATATCTACATTCAGCACCCCTGTAGATATACTCGTAGTCAAGGAATATATTACAGTAATGATGTGATCAGTACCGCTGTTATTATCCATCTAGTTTAGATCTGCCATTTGGTCATTGGCAAACTATGTCCATTTGAATAGTGTCCAGAGAAAGACAGGTACGTATACACATGGTGTACAGATTGCTGCTTGTTTTATTTGCCATTCCCTACATATGAATTTCCCCCAGTCTGCAGTGCTCCTCTGATACTGGAGGATGAAGTGTAGCTTGCATTTGTGGGTTTCCCTCTGCTTTCACACATTTTTTCAGTAAACTTTCTTGGGTTTCTGTCACAGTTTGGTCCTTTTGTACATAAAGTAGTCTTGTCTTTGAGACTCTTTCACCTTCCGTGCACTGCTTTTTATTATAATCTCTCTGCTCTCAGATATCTTTTAACATGGGCACATCACCTACCTACCCCAGCTCCTTATCCTGCAGATATTCCTGAAGTTCTGCTCTTCACTGCAGCTAGGCTCCTATTCCTTCCCTACCCTCAGCATCTTGCCACACATACAGTGCATTGCAAAAGTATTCATTCCCTCTGTGTTTGCCCTGTTTTGTTCCATTACAACCTGGAATTAAAATGGAGCTTTGGGCATTAGCACCAAGTGATATACACAACATGACTACAACTTTGAAGGTGCAAAATATCCTTTATTGTGAGACAAACAATAATTAAGAGAAAAAAAAACCCTGAAAGCAGGAGCATGCATAGGTATTCACCCCCAAAGTCAATAGGTTGTAGAGCCATCTTTTGCTGGAATTACAGCTGCAAGTCTCTTGGGGTATTTCTCTATTACCTTAGCACATCTAGCCACTGCAATTTTCACCCATTCCTTAAGGCAAAATTGCTCCAATTCTGTCGAGTTAGATGGGTTGCGCTGGTGTACAGCAATCTTCAAGTCATGCCACAGATTCTCAATTGGATTGAGGTCTGGGCTTTGACTAGGCCATTCCAAGACATTTAAATGTTTCCCTTTAAACCAGCTTCAGCCTATGTTTAGGGTCATTGTCCTCCTAGAAGGGGAACCTTCGTCCTAGTCTCAAATCTTTGGCAGACTGAAACAGGTTTTCCTCAAGAATTGCCCTGTATTTAGTTCCATCATCATTCCTTCAATCCTGACCAGTTTTCCTGTCCTTGCCAATGAAAAATATCCCCACAGCATGATGCTGCCACCACCATGTTTCACTGTGGGAATGGTGTTCACAGGGAAGTGTTGGGTTTGCGCTACACATAGCGTTTCCCATGATGGCCAATAAGTTCAATTTTCATTTTATCTGACCAGAGATCCTTCTTCCATGAGTTTGGGGGTCCCCCGCATGCTGTTGCACAAACTCCAAACGTGTTTTCTTTAAGCAATGGCTTTTTTCTGGCCATTCTTCCATAAAGCCCCACTTTGTGGAGTGCATGGCTTAAAGTGGTCCTATGGACAGATACTCCCATCTCCTGTGGATCTTTGCAGCTCCTTCAGTGTTATTTTTGGTGTCTTTGTAGAATCTCTGATTAATTCCCTTCTTGCCTGGTCTGTGAGTTTGAGTGGGTGGCCTTCTCTTGTCAGGTTTGTAGTGGTGCCATATTCTTTCTATTTTGTTATAATGGATTTAATAGTGCTCTGTGGGATATTCAGAAATTGGGATATTTTTTTTTGTAACCCAACCCTGATCTATACTTCACAACTTTGTCTCTGACCTGTTTGGAGTGCTCCTTGGTCTTTGTGTTGCTTGCTTAGTGGTGTTGCAGAGCAGGGGCCTTGCAGAACAGGTATATTTATACAGGCATCATGTGACAGATCATGTGACACTGAGTGTAACAGGAGGACCCTAATCAACTAATTATGTGACTTCTGAGGTTAATTGGTTAGACCACATCTTATTTAGGGGTTTCATAGCAAAAGGGATGTATACATATGCACTCACAACTTTTCAGTTTTTACTTGTTTTTTTATATATACAAGGTATTTTATTGTCATTTCACTTCACCAATTTGGACTATATTGTTAGGTCCATTATCTAACATCCAAATGAACCTCCATTTTCATTCCAGGTTGTATGTAATGTAACAAAACAGGACAAAAACCAAGGGGGTGAATACTTTCGTAAGGCACTGTGGACTGCTCCTCTCTCTAGTCCATCTCTACAGTTCTTCGCTGTGAATAGATCTCCCCACTTCTGGACTCCAGTTCCATTTACTTCAAGAAGGCAGCAGGTATACATGCCATGCAAGCAGCTGGTTTGGTTAAGCACCTTGGATGCCACGTGTTGCTGCTCTTCTGCCATTGCTGCTCACAACAGCTGGAATGATTCACAGATGCTTGGTAGTGCACATCCTGTTTCAGTCAGCCTGGATAAGACTCAACAAAGAAGGCTTGAATGGGAGGAAGAGGAGACGGTGCTGTGTGCCATAATGGTGTATCTTCATTACAATTCATTTGGTAAATTTGAGTGCCTAAAAAATCTTTATGCTTGCAAATCACTTGTGCATGATGATACTTATGAAGTATTTATTTATTTATTTAACAGAATTTATATACCGTCTTTCTACAATTCAAAATGGTTTACATAGAACATTTAAGATAGAGTGTTTCCACTGTTTACAAAGAACATATAACCAAGTAAGAAATATATATAACATGTCTATAAATAACTAAGCATAAAGCATAAAGATAGAACTATTTACAGGGTAATTACCAAAGTATCGGAGGCCGTTAAGTAGGTTTAGAGGTAGTAGTAGGGACAAGGGGGAGGTAGGTTAGAGTGAGACTAAGGTGGAAGGGAAAAATGTTCCTGAAAAAGGAAGGTTTTTAAGTTCTTATGGAACTCAAGGTGAGTTCTAGAATTCCGCAGCTCATGAGGGAGGGAGTTCCATAGGGTAGGGGCGTATAGGGAGAAGGTCCTGTTACAGGTAAGTTGTTTACTGTGTCTTATGGTTGCTGGGATAGAGATGAGGTTTTTGGTGATGGTACGGCGGTTTCTAGCACTAGAAGAGAGGGGAATGAGAGGGGAAAGGCAAGGGGCAGATTCATTGGAGATGATTTTGTGGATGAGAGTAAGCACTTTGAATTTGATCCTGCAGTAGATAGGGAGCCAGTGAAGGTCATATAGAACTGGTGTGATATGTGAACGTTTGGGAGTACTGGTTATGAGCCTTGCTATCGTGTTCTGGGCAAGTTGGAGTGGTTGTAAAGTATGCTTAGGAAGACCCTGATAGATTAGGTTGCAGTAATCGAGAGAGGGGGTTGTGAGGGCTTGACAGATGGATCGAAAGGAAGTGGGACCTAAGAGGGGTTTAAGATTCCGGAGGGTGCGTAGCTTAGCATATATTGTATTAGTGGTTTTCTTTATTTGGTTAGTGAAGGAGAGGTTCTGATCGAGGATGATGCCAAGATACTTCACTTGGCTTTTTATGGTAAGAGTGAAATCAGCAATAGTGATGGTTGGGGGAGGGTTGTAAGAGGTAGCGGAGAACACTTGAAGTACTTCAGTTTTAGTTTGATTAATTAGAAGGTTATGCTGGGATAGCCATGATTTCAGTGCCAATAAGCAAGCGTTTAATTTTGAGAAGTCAGGGTTAGAGAGATTAAATGGGGTGAAGCACATCATGTCATCTGCGTACAGTTGGTACTGGATGCCAAAGCTCTGAAAGATGTTGCAAACAGGTTGAAGGAAAATATTGAAAAGTAGAGCAGAGAGGCTAGATCCTTGGGGGACGCCTTGTTTTAGAGTAAATGGGAAAGAGGTATCATCGCCAATACGGACCTGTTGGGTTCTGTCATTTAAGTAAGATTGGAACCATTTTAGGGTTGTGCCTCTGAGCCCTATCTCATGGAGCCTGCATAAGAGTTGATGGTGAGGAAGGGAGTCAAACGCGGCTGATAGGTCAAGGAAGATGAGTAGGCATCCTTGGGTAGGATTCTGAGTGTGTAAGTACAGAGAGTTTAGTAGGGAGATAAGGAGGGTTTCGACACCATGGTTCTTTTTAAAACCATGTTGGAAGAAGTCAAGGGGGGAGTGCTCATCAATATAGTTTTGAAGTTGGATTTGAACTAGTTTCTCGGTTATTTTGGCAAGATAAGGTATGCTAGAAATAGGTCGGTAAGAGGTGGGGGAAGTGGGGTCAAGTTTTGCTCCTTTTGGTATTGGCCGGATAGTGGCGCGTTTAAGGGGAGGAGGAACAAAACCGGTCTGAAGAGAAGATTGTATAATGGGAAGGATGTAAGGGCTAAGGGAACTTCTAGTGGTTTTGATCCAAGGGATAGGACAGGGGTCAAGGACGGATGTGGAGGTATTAAGGCCTTTTATAACATTGGAGACATTTTCTAGTGTGATGGGATCAAATTCGTTCCAAGAGGTTATCAGGGTAGGTTCTGGAGGTTGGGTGTTGTAGTTAGGTATAAAATAGGAGTTGTTATTTGAGGAGGGTGGGGGGAATTTAGAGGTAAGGTGATTGGCAATAGCTTGTGCAGATATTTTTGGGGGTTGGTCCTTGGGTGAAGGTTCATTTATTAAGGATCTAGCTATGGAGAAAAGTTCCCTAGGTTTATTAAGAGATCGTTGGCTTATGTTTTCGTTGTATTCCCTTTTATGTTTGAAGGATTCAGAGCAGTAGGTTTGGAGTTTGTTTATGTAGGTAGAGTGGGCATCAGGATTATGCGAGCGTCTCCAGATACGTTCTAGACGCCTAAATTCTCTTTTAAGATTTTTTAGCTTTCTAGAGAACCAGGGTGCTCTATTGTGGTGCACTTGAGAGGATTTTTTGGGTGGGAGGAGAGAGGCTGTAGAAATGATATCATTCCATTTCAAGATGTGGGACTCTTGATCAAGTTCCATGTCCTTTAGGAGGTCGAGGGATGGGATTGTCTGCTCTAAGAAGGTGGGTGCATCGAAACGTTTAAATTTGCGAGATTGTTGAGGGTGGGTAGGAGGTTGAGCTTTGTGAGTGGAATAGGGGAAGGAGAAGAGGATGAGGGCATGATCAGACCAAGGAATAGGTTGAATAGTGTGAAGGATTTGTTCAGAGAAAGGAGCTTGTTGTGGAATGAAAATTAAATCTAGAATGTTTCCTTTAGTATGTGTGGGATGATCTAGGATTTGGGTGAAGTGGAGGGCGTTCATGGCTTGGAGGAAGGTGGAAGATTGATTAGGGGTTATGGAGTGTAAGTTTAAGTCACCTAATATTATGAGGGGACGTAGGGCAGGTTGGGGGGAGCAGGCTGTATCAAGAATTGAAGAGAGGTCAGATGAGATTGTTTGGGGTGCGCAGTATAGAAGATGTAAGGAGAGGGTGGAGTTAGAGACTGTTATGGTATCCATGCCGGAGGTTGAGGTAGACTCTACTATAGAGAGCTGAAGGTTTGATCTTACAATTATAGCTACAAGTAAAACGCATACAATGGATACGCATGCTTAAAAATCTTTTACAATGCATATAATGTGCATTTTTAAGACAGTGCACATCCCTAGTGTACAATGTGTCTGCCACATTTAGTACAACCTCTTCAATGAATGATAAAATAGTTACACTGCAATCCTTTGTGTTCTTGTATTTTTTCTTAGGTCCAGCACTGATCCAGCACTCTCTTTTTTGTGCAGGCACATTCCAAAAGGTGCATGGCCGGGCAGTTGGGACACCCAAAACATGGACGGGCCCGACTTGTACCTGATTCTGCAACCGTGGGAGGTGTACGTCCCTGTAGATACAGAAACAGGCACTTAGACAGCCCAGCATGCACTCAATTCAGTGCTGAGACCCATCCATGAATCTGCCCACCCAGCCCACATAAAGCTCCGGCTGGTGTGCTGGTGCAGTGGCATCCCATTGCCATGGCACCAGCAAGTCCAGCTGGAGGCATCCAATGCCCAGACACAAAACAGGCCCATTTCCCCACCATCTGACCCTTAGCGGGGGCAGCCAAGATCAGGATCAGGTAGCAGGAGCTCTCCCGTGGCATTGTAATGTGGATGGGGGGGGGTTGAAGCCCATGATCCCTGCACTGCCCAGCACTTATTCCACCATCGGGATGGAATAAGGCGGGTGTCCATTCAGGTGGCCTCTGTAAATTCTGGCGCATGGCTCCACCCCTGCTTCACCTTCATTCCTCCTCCATCTCGTCCCCTCCCACCTCCCTCCAGCACTCCCCGCACAAACGCTCTATCTGTGCGGGGAACGCTTGGACCAAAATAGCGTTCCAGGGCTGAGCACAGGTTGGATGTCCACCCTGGACATCCAACCCCACTATTCATTGTACAGAATGCCGGCCATTGTGAATACTGAGAACATTATTTAATATTGTCTTCATTTATCTGATCCTTGGGGTCACTAAACACAGCATCTCCCATAATTTTTGCTATTCTCCTTTTGTTTGCCTTATTAATTTATATATCTACTCATAAACAAAGATATGTCCACTGTATTTACTGATTGGGCATATAAATCGTGGGGGTCAATATTCATAACCACTTATCTGGTTAGCAGATACTGCTATCCAGATAAGCAGTGCTGGCTGGGATTATGCAGAAATATTCAGCAGAACTTTCCACATAGTTCTGCTGAATATCTTACAGATGCTTTGGCATTATCCAGATAGGGCCAGGAAGGACTATGGTCAAAGTGGTAAATTACCTTGATAGTGATGATATTTAATCCACTAGTTGGATAACTATGCTATTAGGGCTGGATTTAATAGTTTTGTACCCATAGGAAGGACCAGCAGGTAAGAGCACAGATCTTTCCTTGTAACTCAGAAGACACAAGGGGGTTCCCGTAAGACTGAAAAGCAAGAGTAGCAATGTTGGGCCAGAGTACTATGGTGGTACTTCTTTGAATTGGGACTAGTGGACAGGCTAAAATAAGTGGGAGAAGGCTCCATTTTGGCTTGTGCACTTGGTACAACATCAGGTGTCCTAGGCAATTGCCTATGTTGTTTATGCCTAAATAAGGGCCTGATCCACATAAACTTAAGACAGCAACAAGGCTGTCATAACTTTATCTGGATAGCTATCTGGACAGTGGGCTGAATATTACGACTGTCCTGATAATGACACTGCTCAGTGCTCTATCCAAATATTCAGCATCTGTCGCTATCTTGATACCAGTGCTAAATATTCAGATTATATTGGCTGCCACAACTGGCATTTAAAACAAAATGCTGACCATAGTGGTTGAATATTGGTCTCCTCCAACTAGCCCTAGTTTATTTAATTGACTTTCCTGACCACTTTATTCTTCCTGGTAATTTTACCTGCCTACTCATGTTTCCTTTTAGGGCCCAATATTCAGCAGCGATGACTAGCCGATCTAATATGGCAAGCCATTGCTGCTGTACTTTAAACCTGGACCTGCACTTAAGTTATTTTGAGGACCACAGTCCCTTTAAATTTAAAAGCAGCTTATTGCTGAACTGCTTCTGAACCCTAATCTCTCCCACACGTGTGAACTTCAGCTTCCTTTTTTTCACATGTAACTTTAATACCATTTGCATTGCAGGCCCCAATATTTTTGAGATGCCATGGGATACCCCTATCACTACTACTGTCAGCTCCTCCCAGCCTACTGCAACACTCTTCATGCTGCAGTTACAGCAACTCCAAACAGGTCTTAACCCTCTATAACTGCATACTCCTTATGCTGCATTGCTCCCTAGATTGCAGCCTTACTTACGGCTCCAATGATATTTCAAATTTGGAACCCCTGCCTCTGGCACAGCGCAAGCACTGCATTTTTCAGCATTACAAGCTTCAGTCACAGCCTGGTGCTGCTGATAGACCTGACCCTTGCCCCTCTCAATCTAGGGCCTCAAACATCTCTCAATGGTCAGCACTGTGAGACAGCAGCACCCTGCCTCCTCAGGATCAGGTATTTTTTTATTTGTTGAATATATTTTTATACCCATTTGCACCAACCTTCACCTCTCGCCCAAGCTTTCTAGCAGGCAATCCATGGCAAAAGGTTGGCTGGGCCAAACCCAAAGTGGCCATTCCCATTCTGCTGTCTATGCTTGGTAAGACAATGGAAGAAGCCAGTCAAAACTATCAGTCCCTTCATGTAGTGGGGTCAAGACAACAAGTGGGACTGAAGATATACAGACTGTAGGACTAGCACACAAAAGGCCAAAAGAAGGACTAGTTGCCTATGGCATCAAGCAGCAAAGTGGCAGCTTACAGGACAGTGGTTTAGACTGGGGTCTTACACTGTAGACACTTAATGCCTGACAATCAATGCAATTAGCATGGTTAGCAGACCTTCTAACTGCATTAATTACGGCAATTGGGATATTCAGCGGTACTAACTGCTTCGGTGCTGCTGAATATCCATGGGTGCTGCCACAGGACACCCCAATGCTAGCCGGCCAGCATCAGGTCATTCCAAGGGCGGAGCTTCACTGCTGT
The DNA here is from genome assembly GCA_033557465.1 of Ichthyophis bannanicus. Lineage (NCBI taxonomy): Eukaryota > Metazoa > Chordata > Amphibia > Gymnophiona > Ichthyophiidae > Ichthyophis > Ichthyophis bannanicus. The sequence goes on along the minus strand of CM066031.1, from coordinate 1,327,875,476 downwards.
CTGTCTGACCTGGATATTCAATGCCGGTGGCTGAATATGGCCCTAGCGTTGACTATCCGGGTTTAACATTCGGCTTTACAAGGACCAGCCACTCCAAAATACTTTCATAGTCTTCTGACTTAATGATTCCTTTAATATGTTCCAGGTCTCCAGTTCCTGAGGCAGCAAAATAGCACCATTTTGAAACCTCCACCATATTTAACTATAGGAAGGGTACTTTTTGCCCTTATAAGCCTCATTTCTTTGCCTGTAAATGTATTGCTGGTCTGCATTGCAGAAGAGCTCAATCTGTCTACAGAACATTTTCCCAGAAGGTTTGTGGTTTCTCAAGGTGGGTATGGGCAAAGATCAGATGGCTCTTTTTATATCTGTCTTTGTGGCATATAGTGTAGGTTGAAATCACCACTCCAGATTGCTCCAGGTCAGCCTTAAGCTCTTTAGCTATTGCACACGATGTATTTCCAAAAGTTCGCAATAACTTTCAATTACTTCTTGGATTAATTTTACTCTTCCCACCATGTCCTTGGAGGTTTTTGACAGTTCCATGAGCAGAAAAATTCTTAATAACATTCTGACCTGTAGACACAGGGGTCCCGATATTTGTTTGCACCTCTAAGGTGCATAGCCATCGCCACCAAGCTTTAACCCCAGCTATTCAATCCGGGGCCATATCCAAGCACCGGCATTGAATATTCTGGGTTGCCACACAGCCACACATCACATTCCTGGCTTAGAAGTGAGGTTCATGACTGCCATAGTATGTGCAAAACTAACCCCTTGGAGAAACTATCACACATGGTACAGAAGCTAACTGTGCAGCAGCAATCTTCAGCTGCTGCCCGGTTAGCTTCAGTGGCGAAAGTTAGGACCTGCATGGTTATTCCCAGGTACCGCCCCCAGAACACCCCCACATGCCCCGATGCTAAGCAGTTAGAATCAGGGTGTATAGCGGCATTTCTCTGGGATATTCAGCTGAATATCCTGCTTGGAGGCATTTACACAGTTTACAGCTCTGTAAACTGTGTAAATGCCTTTGAATATCAGGAATCCTAAGGTCTTTGACAATGGTCTTGTACCCCTTTGGAGTTTGATGTTTGGTGATAATGGCTTTTCTGACAGCCTCTGGCAGCTCTCTTGGTTGTTCTTCTGTTTAAAGTAATTTTAATTGTTTCTAAGTGTGCCCATAATCAGGCCATGGCAATGTCCCAGCTTTTATACTATTTCCTACTATTTCCTTTTTGAATTGGTCTCGCTTTATTTGATTCTTTTATGTGTCAAATACGTACGCATATCGGACCCAGTATTCAAAAGGCATTTACACGGTTTACAGCCCTGTAATTCATGTAAATGCTGTATCCAGGATATTCAATGGCACTAACATGGTTAGTACCGCTGAATATCCCCTCTCTTCTCCCGTATATGCCCCAATGCTAACCGCTTAGCATCAGGGCGTGTTGGGGGCTTTCCTGGGAGGGGCAGAGGCAGTGACAATCGATAACTGGGTAGCAGCAATATTCCATGCAGCCCTGTTAGTGACCTGTGCCTATCTTTAAGCACAGGGGCTAAATGGGCAGCATGCATTATCACTGCTGCCCGTTATTGACTGTGGCTGAGAGGCGGTGCAGCGATCCCGGTTATTCAATACCGGGGCCGCATATGACCCCAGCATTGAATATCAGGAGTTAGAAGTTGACAGGGAGGGCTATGTGCCAAAGAGGTACATAGCCCTCCTAACTCAATATCAGGCCCATATAATCCAAAGCCATTTTACTGATCACTTTTTTTTTAGGAGATATTGGACATTAAGGGGTTGAACTGAAAGGGTTCCAATAATGTTGATCACAACTGTAGTTGGAGAGCAGGAGACTATGTAGATCACAATCCAAAAGCAGCCTCGAGATTTTTAGCCTGGATTTGAAAAAGGCCAGAGATGAAGTCTGATGAACTGACTCGTGTTGTTTGTTCCAGGCATAAGCAGTAAGGTAGAAAGATCAAAGTCTAGAGTTGGCAGTAGAGGAGAAGGGAACAGATAGAAGGGATCTTCCAGAAGAGTGGATTTCCTGAGGAGGGGTGTTAGGAAGAGATAACACTCCCACACACCATTAACCACTTAAGGCTGTCCCAGCCACCTCATGATATTTCTTCCCCCAACCCATAACCTTATCCACTCTTTCTACCATTCCTCCCCCTAAGAACCACAGGTACTCTGCAAGATACTTTCTTAAGTTATACCCTTCCCTTTATCTTCCCATCCCCTTGTTTAAAATTGCCTTTGTTAACTTTGTTTTAGTTAGATGTAGCTAATTTAAGTTGCCTGTATATATTTCTCAATTGTTCCTTGTAAACCGTTTTGCCTGGTAGAAAAATGGTATATTAAAACCAGTTAAATAAATAAATAAGGTAGTGAGGAGCAGCAGAATGAGCGCACGTATAGGTCAATAGGAGAAGTTTGACCTAGATATGGAAATGGATAAGGAGCCAATGAAGCAACTTGAGAAGAGGTTTATCTTTATCTTTATTTGCGGAGTTTGAAATACCGCCCTTACCAAAGCGTCAGGGTGGTGTACAATAAAAATATATTGGCTACTGAAAACAGAGCAGGAAAGGAACGCCATTAGCATATAGAAAAGTGATAGAAAAAAGAAACAGAGCGAGAGATAGCACAGGGACAGAGCCAGACATGAGAACTAACAATAGACAAAAGGGCAAGAGGGAGGGGAAAACTATAAAATGGCTGGATTGTAACGTTACTGAGTTACAACGGGTGGGGGGCCCAACTGGGGGAGGCAAGGCCATCAGCGGAAGCAGGGAGATCATCGGCCTGAAAATAGAGGTGTGTTTTAAGAAGTGCTTCGAAACGGGGGAAAGATAATTCGGTGCGGAGGGAGTGCGGGAGAGAATTCCATAAAGCGGGGCTTAGAAAGAAGAACGCGGAGTGACGGGTAAGTTCGAGATGGGCCTGAGAGGGGGAGGGGAGAAAAAGACGGTTGCCATGTGCAGTGCGGAGGAGATGTGTAGCCGGTAGCAGAAGAGAGGAGACAATGTTATAAGGCATGCACGTCCTGGCTGACCATTTCAGATAAGCAGATGTGCAGCAGTGGGCCGCTAAGATGTTTGGAATATGTATTTAAATGCAGATTTCTTAAGCTATGAAATAATGACTGTGGTGATGAGAGTGCATTTTGCTCTTCCCCGTGGAAGCCTTGCAGCCATGAAAGGAGCACTTTTTTCCTCCCTTATTCATATCAGGAATAGGTATCAGGTAAACTAGGCAGTTGCCTGGAGGACCGTCTATCCTGGGGCGCTCATTGCTGCTGCTGCTGCTGCTGCCACCTCTCTCCAGGACATGCAGTGTGGCAATTCTTTTAAAATGGCACCAAAGTACTCGAGTTACCTTTGGCTCTGGTGCTGCAGTGCCTTTCATGCTTCCACGCCATCATAATCCACTTTCTTTTGTATGAGGGCAGAAGCGGCTTCTGTCCCCATGCAAACAGGAAGTGGAATCAAAGGGGCCAGTAACATGAGTGACACTGCAGTGCCAGACCTGAAGGTAACTCCAGTGTTTCGGTACCATTTTAAAAGACTTGCCATCCCTGCACGTCACGGAGGGGGGTGGAAACATTGGCAATCCAAGTGGGGGCTGGAGCAGGGAGAGCCTCATATCCTTATACTGGCCCTGACAAGTAGTCATAGAGGCTTCAACAACCAGGGTCAGACATGCTTCTGCCATTCTGAAATTTCACTATAAAGTGCAACTCCTTTGCTCTGACTGAGCCACACCTCTACCACGCCCTCTTGCTACAGGGATGTGCTTGCACCTGGGGCACTTATATACCCAGCTTTCTAAAATGGGTCCAGTGACTTCTAGGGGTTTGCACGTCTGAATGCCCCATAACATATAACATCTCTCGGACAGAATTTCTAACAACCTGATATACAGATATAAATATAAATAGTACACCCTACTTATAAAAATGCAACTAAAAATTGTGATAAATATATGTAATGTGTAAAAATGAATAAAGGATGATTATGATAGAATATTTATTGTCCTTTAAATGCAGGTTTGCCTCTTACCCATCTCTTTCCTCCAATATTCATTGCTCTTGCCTTTCCTCCTCCTCCTTATCCCAGCATCCACCCCTCTGCCCCTCCCTTCTACTTTCTCCTGCATACTGTATGCCCTTGCTTGTCTCCCTCCAACTGCAGCTCTCCTCATCTTTTCTCTCCAAGGCCCAGATTCAGCTTCCTTCAGCAAGTCCTTTAATCATGAATGCAGGAGATTGTTCCTTTTCTCCCATAGCTGTGCCATTCCTCGGCTTCATCAGCCATCCGCAGCAGAGGAGCTATGACAGGCAAGACGAGGTCATCCTGTTTCTTGTGAGAAACCTGAAGTACCACTTCTCACATTTGAAACCTGACAGGCTGCTGAACTGCTCATGACAGATGAAGCTAAGGAAAGGCATGATGGTGGGAATGCAGGAACATGCCCTCATCACTGTGAAGAAGCAACCATCCCTTAAGCATTTGTACCTGAGCCAGTGTCTAACTAGTTCTGTCCTTAAGCTGATCCTAACCCCAAGTCTCACCTATGTCTACTAAAGGTTTTCTCCCATTTTGTGTCTATGGGAAAAGTGTTTAGTAAGCAGGGCTCTTAATGATTTTAGCTTTTAATGATTCCAAATTTCAATGAGCCCATGTTCTGCAGTTCAGATTTCCTTAGCCAGAAAGGACCCCTGTTTTCTGAGCCATGAAGGTAGAAATGCACCTTGATTCCAGTGCATGTGATTCCAGTCAGTGCATCTCCAAAAAATATAGCAGAATTAGAAAAGGTACAGAGAATGGCAACCAAAATGGTGAAGAGAATGGGATGACTCTTATGAGGAAAGGTTAAAGAGGTTAGTGCCCTTCAGCTTGGAAAAGAAAGGCTGAAGGGAGATACGATAGAGGTCTATAAAATCAAAGTCCAAGCACATCACATCCAAAAGAGTATTCCCTTGACCACTCTAGCACTTTGGAAGACATTACCGGAAGGAATAAAGGACATTAAGGATATCAGGAAAAAGTTAAAAACACATTTATACACTTTGGAGATATCACCTAGCTGTACCACCATGACACACAACAACAGTAAATATGGCCCACCTGAAAGAATAACATTCCACACTGTACATACAGTTAAGGGTATCAGCTTGCAATGGAATCCTCTTAGAATTAATGATTCTTTTGTTTATTGTTAGCATCTAATACTGTTCGCTGTAAAAGATATTGTTATACTGTTCCCTGTACAAAAACTGAGTTGTAATGTAAACTGCCTTGATTTAAGAATGAAGCGGTATATAAAACCTATTAAATAAATACATTAAATAAATAAACTGTATTGCAAGAAGCATGATGACTAGGAGACATATCATGAATTTACTAAGTAGTAACAAATCCGAGAAAATAATATTTTCATGCAATGCATAATCTATGGATCTCATTGCTGGATGCTGTGGTAAAAAACAATTAGCGTCACTGCTTTTAAAAAAGGTTTGGACAAATTCCTGGAGGAAAAATCCATAAACTATTATTAAGTTAGACTAGAGAAATCAATTCCTTATGGAATCTAGCTACTTTTTGGGATCAGCCCAGGACTTGTGACCTGGATTAGCCACTGTTGGGAAACAGGGTACTGGGCTCAATGGACCTTTGTTCTAACTCAGTATGAAAATTCTTATGTTCTTATGAAAGCCACTAAGGCACTAAGGAAGATATAAAGGAAATTTGCAAGCTCTCCCCTCCTGCCCTGGATTTTCTTTTTTCTTGTTTTGTTCCTGCTAAAGCTAGCTGTCTGGGGTTTCAACCATATACTTATCATTTGGCATGAGAGTCTATCTGCCTAGTGAAAGTACTTCTGATGCCTTGTTTTAGTCACTCCTAATCTCTTTCTAATCTAAAGCTTTATATGCTTTCACAACCAGTGTCTGATCAACAGCACTGATGGGTAAAATTGCACTGCCTTGTTGCTGAAGTTCATTTCACCCCCCCCCCCCCAAAAAAAAAAAAAGTATGGAGAAGTATTAAAAAAATATAGGAAAGAATATAAGGCTGAAAGAAGCAGGAAAAAAAATCAAAATTGCAAATGAGGTAAAGTGAGGTGGCAAGACATTTTTCAGATAAATTGGCAATTGGCAAAATAAGGAAGGTATGAGTTAGCATTGGGTAATATTTAGAAAAGATGAAGGGCAATGTGCAGAGAGGTGAATAACAAGATGAAATGCTAAACTAATAAATCTTTTTATATTCAATGAGGAAATGGAAAAGAACCATTGATTGTTGGTAAGTGTATATACGGGAGTAGGGTAGATATGAAACCATTGATGAAGAGTGTATTTGTATGCAACTAGCTAAGCTGAACATGGACAAAGGGAGCTCAGAGAGGTTTTGCTGGATCCCTTGAGGTTTTCTTCAATAGATCTTTGCAGACAGGTGTGTTTCTATGGGACTCGAGAAAAGCAGATATGGATGCATTTAATAAAAATAGCATGAAGGAGGGAAATGAAAATACAGCCTTACCTTGGTAGTGTGGAAAATTGATGGACATTCTACCAATGGGAAAAATAATAAACAATCTACAATCCAGTATACGTATTGCAAGACAGAAGAAGGTAAAACTTCAAGGTTGGCTTAAAAGGTGACCCAGTCATGCACTGGCTCAGGACGCACGCCAATAGGGGTACAGGAAGCCTGCCTCAGTGGCTCACTCTCTGCCTCCCATGTTGCAATACAATTCAGTGTATTGCAGGACAGAAGTGAGATAAAACTTCAGGGCCGTGGCTTGAGTATTGCACAGCTGTGAGAGCAAACCAAATGTTCCTGCTGTTGTTTTAAACATTAACACCACCACAGGAGCATTTACTTTTGCTCCCACAGTTGTGCTATACTCAAGCCATGGCCCTGAAGTTTTAACTCACTTCTGTTCTGCAGTACACTGGATTGTAGATTATTAATTTTCCCAATGGTAGCATGTCCATCAATTTTCCCCACTACCGAGGAAAGGCTGTAGTTTCATTTTCGTCCTTCATGCTACGTTTACTAAAAGGATCCATATCTGCTTTTCTCAAGCCCCAAAGAAATGCAGTGTCATGCATTTGGGCTGCAAAGATCTGAGGGAACAGTACAGTATAGGGGTTGAAATACTCTGTCCTCGAAAGAAGAGCAGGACCTGGGCATGATTGATTTTGATGATCTTAAGGTTCCTAAACAGGTAGGAAAGGTAATGGCAAAAACCATAAGGATTCTTGGGTATATAGGGAGAGAAATGGCCAGCAGGAAGAAGGACGTGATAGTGCTTCTGTATAACTCTTTGGCGAGACCTCATGTGGAGTATTGTGTGCAATTCTGAAAACCATACCTTCCAAAGGAAATAAACAGGATGGAGTCAGTGCAGAGGGTAGCTACCAAAATTGGCAGTGGTCTTTATCATAAGGCTTTGGGGGACAGACTTAAAGATCTCAATACGTATACTTTGGAGGAAAGACGGGAGATGATAAAGATATTTAAATACCTCCCTGGCATAAATACACAGAAAAAGAATCGCTTTCATTTGAAGTAAAGCCCTGCAATGATGAAGCGTAGGATGAAAGTGAAAGGGGATAGACTCAGAAGTAATATGCAGAAATATTTCCTTACAGAAAGAGTGGTAGATTCATGGAATAGTCACCCAGTGGAGGTAATAGAAACCAGGACAGTATTTGAATTCAAGAAATCATGGGACAAACACAGAAGATCTGTTAAGGAAAAAAAGGGACTATAGTAGTTGGTATAGAAGGGCAGACTGAATATGGTCTTTTTTTGTTGTCACGTTTCTATGTTTTGATGTTTCTATAAAGCATTTGAGGATAGACTTAAAGATCTTAATATGTATACTTTGGAGGTAAGGCATGAGAGAGGAATTATGATAGAGCATTTCAGTACCTCTGTGGTATAAGTGCAATAGAAGGTGACCCTCTTCCATTTCAAATGAAGCTGTGGAATCAGGGGTCATAGGATGAAAGTGAAAGTGTAACAAGTGTTCTCCGGGGACAGCAGGAATCAGTCCTTACATATGGGCGATGGTGCCAATGGAGTCCATGCAGAACGTGGGCAGGAATGCATAGAGGAAGCTTCTGGACCAGGGGAAGAGAAAGGCATCAGCTGCCTCCCAGCACTGGGCAAGCCTCCATGAGCAAAAATGTGGCAGCTGCCCATTGTCCTGACTGGCAAAGAGGTCCATCTCCGTGGTCCCTCAATGCTAGAAAATCACTCCTAGCACTGCTGGGTTCAGCCTCCACTCGGGCTGATGTACATGGCTCAGTTGGTCAGCCAACACATTGTCCTGGCCCAGTAAGTACACTGCTCTGAGGGAGATGTCTTTCCCCACTGTGAAATTCCAGAGGCGTACTGCCTCCCTACAGAGGTGGTATGGCCCCATGCCCCCTTGCTTTTTGATGTAGTGCATTGTTACTTGGTTGTCCATCTGGACCTGAACTACCTGGCCCTCTAGATGATCCTGGAAGATGTGCGCTGCATGATAGACTCCCTGACTTTCAGTAAGTTGTTCTGTGAGGCACACTCCTCTGGTGACAATGGACCCTGTGACTGCAGATGATTGCAGTGGGCTCCCAAGCCCAGCTTGGATGCATCCGTTGTGAGAGAGCATCACGCTGGGGGAGCTTGAAAGGGCCGGCCAGCTCTGAGATTGAGGGGGCTCTGCCACCAGTCAAGGGAGGTTTTAAGGGCTGGTGTTACCAGGATACAGTCTTCCAGATGTCTAGATGCTTGCGTCCACTTCACTGACCTCATGCGGAGGCGGGCAAATGGGGTGACATGGATGGTGAAGGCCATGTACCCCAGTAGATGGAGCATTTGCCTGGACGTCACTAATGAGTCTCCCTGGGTGGCCTAGACTAGGGCTGAGAGTCACTGAGCTCGATCGAGAGGCAGAAACGCTTTCCCCTGAATGGAATTGAGGAGGGCGCTGATGAACTCCAGCTGCTGGGTGGGCCGAAGGTGGGACTTCGGGAAGTTGATCACAAATCCCAAGCTCTGGAGTAGTCTGATGCTGCATTGTATTGCATTGCAGGCTTCCCCCAGCATGGTGGTTTGAATGAGCCAATCATCTAAATACTCCCAGGAGGCGGAGGAAAGTGGCCATGACCGCCAGGAATTTTGTGAATACTCTGTGAGCTGAGGCAAGACCAAAAGCGAGTACCCAGTACTGAAAATGTTGTCTGCCAATGATGAACTGGAGGTACTGATGGTACATTAGGTGGATCAGGATGTGGGTGTAGGCATCTTTGAGATCCAAGGAGTATAGTCAATCTCCCTGCAGGAGGTAGAGCAGCAAGGTTCCAAGGGATACCATCTTGAACATTTCTTTGACCAGGAAGCGATTTTGGTCCCATAGATCAAGGATGGGCCAGAAGCCCCCGGTCTTCTTGGAGACAAGGAAGTAGTTGAAGTAGACCCCTCTACCCAGAAGGTGCAAGGAGTCAGGCTCTACCACTTGATCTTTGAGCAAACTCTTGAACTCCTTCAGCAGAAGCTCCCTGTGGAAGGGGTCCATTGGTAATTCCCCGGGAAGAAGGGAGAAGGCAGCTGTGAAAGTGGAGGATATAACCTTCCCTGACCACCTGCAGCCCAGGCATCCATGGTAATATTGGGCCACCTATGAGGAAAGTGGACCAGCTTTCCTCCTGTGAACCCTGGGCTCTGTACCTCCTGGAGGCAAACCCTCACCCCCCCCCCCCCCAGGCTGTGGCTGAGGTGCTGTTTGGGGTTTGGGGGCCTTCAGCCTATGTGGCCTGAGACTTGTGGTACTTTCCATAAGCCTTCTTGGTTTTCAGATGGAAGGACTTTTTCCCTAAAGCCTTCTTACATAAAGGCTCAGACACTTTCTTGGACAGCCTGGTTCTGGTCATGAATTCCTTCTCCAGCTTGTCAGCCTTCTCCATTATGGGCTTGCCAAAGAGATTCTCCCCCTGGCATGAGACATTGGCTAACTTGTCCTGAACCCACTGCTCCAAGTCAGAAGACTGTAGCCAGGCAAGGTGTCGGGCACTAATGCTTACCTGAGTCACCACCTCAAAGCCGTCAAAAGCTGCATGAGTTTGAAAATTGGAGTATTTTCTAACCTATGACACCCAGGGTCCTGAAGCACTCCAGAGGCTCACCTACTAACCCAGTCAAGAACCCGGCAATTTCTTTGGCCTGGTACCTCAGGTATGTGCCCATGTACAGCTGGTATGCCTGGATCTGGGCTGTGAGCATGGAGCCCTGGAAACACTTTCTCCCTAAAGCATCCATGGTGCGCACCTCCCTGCTTGGAGGCACCGAGGAGTGCATCTTCTGGCTCCTAATGTGATGCATAGCTGACTTCACAACCATGGAGTTATATGGCAGCTGTGATTTCTGGAAGCTGGGGCTTCAGCCAACTCAATACTGTGAATCAAGTTGACGGTTCATAATAGGCACCGTCACCAGGATCTCCCATATCCTAAAGAGCAACTGCTCCAGGATGTGGAGCATGGGCACCATCAGCACCTCCCGAGGGGGAGCCTCATACTAGAGGACCTTGAGATCCTCAGTATGCAGCTCGTCCCAGGCAATGAAGATGAGTGCCTAGGACTTCTCCCTGATGAACTCCAGGAAAGCTAAGTCCTCTGGAGGCAACCGTCACCAATGGTGTGGTGGGGACAGGTCAGAGGGGATGTCCCATTTGAGAACACTGTCAGGAGACTCTTCATCCATCTCCCATGCCAACTCTGAACCAGAGGAGTCAGCTAGCGCTCCATGGTCATTGGACCGACTCGGTGTTGAGGCTCTGGCGCAGCTGTGCCCAATGACATGCCAGCCCAAGACTTGAAAGCTGACAGGGTTGACACCGAACAGGTCAACTTCTCCAGGATAGGAGGGGCATCCTCTGGGGATGTTCTGGAGGAGGATGGCCTGGTCAAGAGTGCTGATGACCCGGAGTGACCGGGAGTTGAGCCCCTGTGAGTCTCAATGAATACAGCAAAGCCTGTTGTGCCTTTTGATGTCAGCACAAAGCTGTGTTTGAGGGCCAGCATACTGACCTCAATGCTCGATGGTGCTGCCAGAGTGGGCGCTGACTCCAGGTGCTCCAAAGCCAGAGCTGGGTCCTGGGAAGGTGACCTCTGGATAGTGATGGCCTTGGAGGAACTGATGTGATCCCCCGACTCTGCTGTCGATATGTACCTGTGAGGTACTGCAGCTTAGGGGGCTGCTATCCGTTATCCCTGGCATCAAGTTGAGGGCTCTGCACCTGGGTCCCTGAGGTCTTACCTCGCGGGCCTGGGTCGGACCTCTGGCTTCAATGAAGTATTCTGTTGGGGAAGATCCTCCAAGGATGACTCTGATGCCCATCAATACCATGGCTCCGACCAGGCCTGAGAGCGTGACGCCGAGTTGCCCGATGCCAGCATCAAAGGCAGGGATTCCACGCCCAATGTCTATCCTGGGTCCAACTTACTGAACAGCTCCCCCTGCCACCTTTCACATTCCTTCTGGGCATTAGCCAACATCATAAGGCATAACGGGCAGGAAGACACATCATGGTCTGCACTGAGGCAATAAATGAAGAAACTGTGGTGGTTCATAGGGGACATAGTGTGATTGCACTTGCCACACTGCTTGAAGCCACTGGTCAATGACATAATAGTAAAAATGAGCCCCACAAGATTAAACTCCAATGTCTCAACCAGCTGGACCATGAGTTAAAAACCCGTTAGCCAAAAACAAAAAGAAAATAAAGATACCCAGGTGAAAAGCACGATGCCGAGGCATTGGACTCGGGTGTGAAAGGTTATCAATTACCGAAAAGAAGAAAATATTATCAATACTGGTGGAAAAAATCAACTTTATCCAGGTGCACAGACAGCATGTCTGCAGGGCTCCACGAAAAAAAGAAGACTGAGGTAAGATGGCACCTTTTTGCGGGAAGGTGACCACGTATGTGCAGTGTAGGACCCAAAGGCTTTCTTTGAAAGCTGGGGATTGGATCCATGTGGGCTCCATTGGCACTGATGTCACCCATATGAGAGGACTGACGTCCTGCTTGTTCCCAGAGAAAGGGGATAGACTCAAGAGTAATCTGAGAAAAAATGATTTACAGAATGGGTGGTGGATATGTGGAACAACCTCCCAATGGAGGCTGATGAGATTAGAACTGTGTCCAAAATCAAGAAAGCATAGGATAAGTTCAGAGGATTTCTGAGGGAGAGGAAGGTATTATAGAGCTTTATAGTTCTTATGGATGGACAGACTAGATGTCTGCCATTCTTTTCTATGTTTCTACATTTCTAATCTTTTTGTAATGAACAGTGGGTCTAGTTAGCATAAATCTGTCAGTAATCATAGATCTGAGACAAAGGTGTCGAATCCTTGAAAGGAGAGCCAAGATCTCTGTGAAACAGCACTTAAAACGAGGGAGAAAAGAGTAGGTAGAAAACTGGAAGAAAGTGAATGTGAATTCCTATCCTCTTCTGCTGTTGTAATAATTGACTTTGATGGTGATTTCACAACTAGCTAAAGTCTGGGATAGCACAAGTGGTGCAGGTGACTGAATGAAAATATAAAGGGACACGCATCCAATTATACCCAGTGAGCTTCAAAAAGAAATTAATCCAAAGGATACAATTATAATAGATTTTTCAGTACAGAGCAGTAGAGGAACATGTAACTGCATTTGTAGTAAATGACTCAACCAAAGGATGCTTTGGAATCACTAGTTTATAAAGCATCTGAATGCAATTAGTCCTTAAGTAAAGTCATGATCAAAGAAATTTAATTAAAAAAAAAAGTAGTGTATGCAGTACAGATCTTGCCTGTGCATCATAAGCATATTAAAAAAGTGAGGAAATAGAATTCATTCCCAAAATTATTGTCAAATACTTTTTATCTGCATTTTTGCTCATTCCAGAATGATGGTATAAAAAGGTTCATCATTTTTAGAACTGTCATCCCACACAGCTCATGTCTCAAGAAACAATGGACTGTTAAACATGTAGTGCACATTACTTAAATCATCTTCTTCAGACAAAACTAAATACTGCATCATTCTTTTAGGCAATTAAATGTTGGAGAAACATCAGTTCCAGTTTCTCTGGACTTCAAGCAAGCCCTTATTAAATTTAGGGCCCTGTTTACCAAGGAGGTCTTTTTAGAAGCCCTATCTGTGCTTTGGATGTCCAAAAATGGGCATAAATATGTCCAAAACACAGAGGTGTCTCCAGAACCATTTCAGAAGCTGGTTCTGGGGTCATCCACAGTGGGAGGACATCCAAGTCTGAATGGAGGCATGATGGAGCATTTCCAGGTAGCTGGACGTCCCGTGTCATGTCTACTATATGTTTAGACATATTCCAGGCATCTGAAAAGTGCTTGTTTTGGCTGAAAAAGATCCAGAGAAGAAAACATTCCTAGTACAATAGCAACAGTAGGATTTAAACCATGACTGTCTTGATCTTAGCCCACTATTCCTACCGTTAAACTATCCTAGAAGCCTAGGTTAGCCTAGAAGTATGGTTCTGGGGATGCCTATGTAGATGCCCCTCTTCCCCTCTGTAGTCTATCTTGGGCATGTCCATGTTTGTGAAATCGTGTCTGCACACAGATGTGCCTGCATTTTTTTAAAGAAATGCTGACTTAGACATCCCAGATTGCACTTGAATACCCCTTTTAAAATTCCCCTCCATGCATTTTTCCTATAGACACAAAATGAGAGAAGACCTTTAATAATCAGGGTCCGTAGACATCAATGAGTAGAAGGGCTCTAATTTTCAGTTTTTACTTTTTCTATGTATCTAGTTATAAATCCAAAATACTTGAAACAGCATTTGGCCCAAAAAAAGCCCCTCTCTCACAGGTTCCCCAAAACAATCTTTGAATTGTGATCCAAATCATGAGTCATGGAATAGGACCACCAATACCAAAGGGAATCATAGCCTGGAGATTTCTTGCATAGGTTCCATGAGTGAATCAGTCCTTCCCTAACAAAAGCATACTTCAGGGTGGGAACAGAAAAGGTGCCTCACATTTACTGGAGCCCAGGGCCAGCTTAACCATCAGGCAAGACTGGGTACTCACCTAGGGTGGCAGCTTCTGATTGGGGATAAACCGCAGCAGCAATCAAAACAAAACAATAAAGTCTGACAGCCACACAAACTGAAGGAGCCCTCAGGGCCATTCTTTTACCTGCAGGGTGCCTACTATCCTTACATCAGCCCTCCTGTGGTTCTCCTGTGAAAGAGCATGGACAAAATTCATCCAGAGATAAAAACTAAATGGATGTGTCATCAAGCATATGTAAATATATTCTACCTGTTGTTGTTTTTTTGTTGTTTTTACATTCTGCTTTCCTTATAGCACTGGTTCAGCCTTTAATACACATTCCTGTCATGTTCTCAGCATGAATTATGCAGTCTTGGGGTACTAATGATGTATTAATGACCAAATCTTATAAAAAAAACAAACATTATTTTAAAAATGCCCTTTAAACATAAAAACCCATTCTGTTCATTATAAAACTTTCAGCTAAAAAGAGTGCCTGTATTTACCACTGCCATCCAGAAACACCTGCAGAGTATTTTTTTCCTTGTTCATTTCCAGAGCTGTCAGTCTTTCAGAATATAATAGGACCTGACAGTACTGAGTTTAAGAATAATACCTCAGTGTCTAACGTCCCAGCAGATACATACTGAGCAATTTATCACTTTCCAAACAGCATGCATGCACCATCTTATCTTAAATGTACGCGTTTTATCTAGAGTGAAATCCCTTGTGTGCTCAGTGAATTTAGTTTGCAGTACCGTGTGTTTATTCAGATCTTTGTTTCAGTGTTAATCCTACCTGACAGGTCCTCAGATCTTCTGACTAAACATTACTGCATAAATGCCACCATATGCTAATTAAAATGAAAGATTTCACTAGTTTGTCTATGCATTAATTCAACTAAGGCGTCTTAAAAATAAGATGGGTTTTCAGAAAGAAGGCATAAATTAAACTTGCAAATTGCATTTATAGAATGTCAGCTTCTACACATGAAAATTAATAACATGAAATTTATCTAAGAGTTATTCTGTTAGCTAACAGAAAATTTAAGACAAACTCAAGTATACATGATTGCTAGAATGGTAAAATAGACTGTGATCGCTTCTTAAATTTTATCAAATGACTTGCCTTATATAATGAGAGAGATTACTTCACTGACTTGGGGAATCAGAGTGATTGCTTGAAATGTCATTTCTAGTGACGGACAACAACTTTGGGGCTTGTTTACAAAGCCGCGGTAGTGGTTGATTTCAATGGGGCCGCGGCTGCGATCGCGATCGCGAACCACTACCGCGGCTTTGTAAACAAGCCCCTTTGTGTATTTAGGAGCTAATTTCATAAAAGATACACATAATATACACATATAAAAATGGAAGATATGAGCACATGTTAAGGATTATGTAGTGCATACAGTTTTGAAAGTGGAGGTGATTCATACATTTTTTGAGTATCTCAGGACACAGAGATTAGGGGCATGTACAAGGTGGGATGTACAGTATAAGTAAGTGCATCCTAGGGGGGGTCATTTTGAAAGCGCTATTCATGCTTTGGACATTCAAAAATGAGCTTAAAGATGTTCAAAGCACAGAGACGTCTCCAGATCCATTTCAGTAGCTGGCTCTAGGAACATCCCCAGCACGACGACATCCAAGTCCGATTCAGATGTGGTGGAGGTGTGGCCATAAACGTCCAGGGCCATGTCTAAGTTTAGACTTGCTCCAACTGCTCCCCTTATCCGCCTTCCCCATCTAGTAGCTCAATACAGAAAAGTGTGCTGTCGTTAACAGAGGCATTTGTGCAGTGCTTATACAGAATTTCCTGTAGTCATGTGGGTGCAGAATGCAAGAATGAATCTAACATGAGCAGAACAATATGCAAATGCATTTCTGAACACACTATCGAGACCCTTATCTACTCTCTAGTCATTTCCAGGGCTGGTGCTACCATTAGATGAAGGCTGGCATCCCGAGGGCACCCCACTGCTTCCATGGGGACCCTTCTCCAGTGCTTGCAGTGGCGGCAATGGGTTTAAAACTGTGACACAGTGTTTACCTACCCTGGCACTGCATCAGTTTGCATAAACCAGAAGTCTGCATCGGGAGACGGGGGTGGAAGTAGCAGCTCATATGAGCTGGGAACTGTCATGTTGTGCAAACAAGGTTAGGTAAGTACTGCATCACAGTTTTAAGCTCATTGCCATTGCTACAGGATCTGGAGAGGGGTGGCAGTAGCAGCAAAGGTGGGTGGGAGGTGGCAGGATGGAGGGCTCACCTAGGGTGTCTCTCATACTTGCACCACCCCTGGTCACCTCCCATTTTGACTATTGCAACCTGCTTCTCACTGGGCTCTCTCTGAATCATCGCTCTCCTCTTCAATCCATTCAGAACTCAACTGCAAGGTTTATCTTCCACCAGTATCACTACGTCCATGCAACGCCTCTCCTCAAGTCACTTCATTGGCTCCCTATCTGTTTCCGCATCCAGTTCAAACTTCTCCTACTGACCTGCAAGTGAATTCATTCTGCTGCTCCTCTTTACTTCTTCTCTTATCTCTCCCTACACCCCTCCACAGTAACTCCACTCATTTTATTTATTTTTATTTATTTATTTATTAACAATTCTTATATACCGCACTATTAGACATCAGCGCGGTTTACATTGAACAGAAAACATCCGACAATTTACATATGTCTGGTCATTACATTTAACAGGAAGTATAAACTTAGCAAATAGGGGAAACTATATACAAAGGCAAATAACTTTTATTTGTGCTTTTCTCTTCCACTGCCAACTCTAGCGTTGTTTGTTTCACCTTGCTGCACCATATGCCTGGAATAGACTACCTGAGTCAGGCTCTATGTCTTCTTTTCAAACCCAGGCTAAAAACACACCTCTTCAAGACTGCTTTTGGATCCTTGACCCTTTATTCTCTTATTTATCACCCATGTGTATTAAAACCATTTCTAGCCCCCTGTTTATTGTGTTTCTGCCTTGCATAGATTGTAAGCTCTATTGAGCAGGGACTCTCTCCTATGCCTATTTGTACAGTGCTGCATATGCTTTTAACATTATAGAAATGCTAATTAGTATTAGTAGTAATCCCTCGTATCTCAAGTGGGCAGATGGATCCCTCCCCTACCCCCCTACCCCCCCCCCCCCCGGCGCCTGCAAAAATTGGAAGGAAGGAAGGAAGGAGCAA
Source organism: Ichthyophis bannanicus (assembly GCA_033557465.1). NCBI lineage: Eukaryota > Metazoa > Chordata > Amphibia > Gymnophiona > Ichthyophiidae > Ichthyophis > Ichthyophis bannanicus. The sequence goes on along the minus strand of CM066031.1, from coordinate 1,327,858,184 downwards.
TGCCCTCTTGTCTCTGCCTCTATGCTGCCATTGTGCAAAAGAGAAGAATTGCCTTATCTCATAGAGTGATCCCTGTGTTGTATCTGGGCATCAACTAGTGATTAGGCCCTGCCATCAAGCAAGATGGTGGTGCCAAAAGCAAAAGTGAGTAAGCATCATTCCTGCCTCTCAACATTTAAAGATGCGTGGACAGGGTCAGGGTCTCCAGACCACACTACAGGATCTATGGTCTAGGGTCTTCTTGAGCAGGGTACCAGGCCAGGGGTGCCCTTAACCAGTGGTACCAAGACCTGGGGTGCTTGAGCTAAGGCCTTGGACTGGAGTATCCAGGTTAGGAGTACCATGATCTATAGTAGTCAGGTTAGATATGCTCTAAACTAAGATGCCTGGACCAGGGATGCCCTAGACTTTGGTGCCCAGTATCTGATAACCCTGGGGGTTTGGAGGGGATCAGGAGTTGTGGGGGATCTGGGAATCAGGGAGGATTGAAAGTGTCAAGAAGGATCTTGGAGTTGGGGGGATCAAAAGTATTAGGGGGTAATTGTGAACCATCTAAATCAGAAGTGTCATGAGGATTGTGAGTCTGGGACCCACTGGACCACCAGGGAAATTTTCCATTGTGGGTCATATGGGGTCCAGGGATTCCAGCCTGTGTTTTTTTTTTATATCTCTCAGTCTGTGCATGAGCCAATCCCCATTTATTCTCTGACAGGAAGGGCATCAAAACAGCTGCATGCACCTTTTTTTTCTGATAGTGCACACTTTTTAGCACATCACTAATTTGCATGCCATTATTTATCTATTTAATTATTTGAACATATTTGGTATACTGTCATTCAGTCAACATACAGCCAGCATGTTGGTTTACGATATTCATGCACCAGAACTGTACAACAAATAAATACAAGACCGACCCAAAGGGCTTGCATAGCACAATAATAATTATACTCATAACATCAAAAATCCAGATATATACAAAGACAATGTGTGGGGGGGGAGGGAAAAGCCCTCACTACCTATACTCCAAACTCAACAGCCTAAATCCCTTCAAATGTTTGTCAGAAAAGCCAGTGCTGCAGGCCAATTAGTTTATTGCATTGAAAGTAAATGTATTTTTTAATGTGTGCATTACAACAATGTGCAGCATTCTAATGCAGATTTTACTACTTGAGTCCTTAGCTGGAGCACCAGAAGAAAGGTATATTATAGCTGGGTCAACTCTAGGAGAACTCCAGAGACCAAAAATATGCACCTTCATCTCTAACAGCTCCCCATTCTCTTTGGCTTGAGTCTTCCAGTACTCAGAAGCTACTAGGACTTGAAGTATACAAATTCCAAGTAGGAATGTGTGGACACTAGAAATCAGGAAGAGAAGATAGAAGTGCTAGGCAAGGAACCAATTCAAAATAACAGGAAAATGCAGTTTCCAAGAACAGGCAGTATTCAGGACAGGTGAAATAGGTGCATGAACAATAGACAAGCAAAGGTCAGTCAGTTAGAATCAGTAGACACCATGGAAATCAGAGCTCCCACAAAAGACCTATGCAAGGACAGGAATGACTGGGAGTTTGAGTATGTTGTTGTTAAGTGCCGTCGAGTCAGAGTCGACTCATGGCGACCCTCTGGATAGCTATCCTAAATTGTGTTCGGTCTTCAGTTAGGCGGCTCATTGTTGACAGACTGGTACCCGTAGCTGCTGTTATTGTATCGATCCATCTCATTGCTGGCCTTCCTCTTTTGCGTTGACCTTCTATCTTGCCAAGCATAATGTCTTTCTCTAATGATCTCTCTCTTCGCATGATGTGTCCAAAGTATGAAAGTCAAAGTCTTGTCATCTGAGCTTCTAAAGAAAGCTTAGGTTTGATCTCCTCTAGTACCGACTGGTTTGTTCTTCAGGCAGTCCATGGTATACACAGTATTCACCGCCAGCACCATAATTCAAAGGCATCAATTTTCTTACTGTCTATCTTTTTCACTGTCCAGCTTTCACATCCATATGATGTTATTGAAAATACCATGGCTTGAACAAGTCGAATCTTTGTATGGAGAGAGACATCTCTGCTCTTGAGAATCTTATCTAGGTCTTTCATAGCCATTCTGCCAAGAGCAATGCGTCATCTGATTTTTTGACTGCTTGTTGCTTCTTTATTGATAGTTGATCCAAGTAGGTTAAAGTTGTTCACAATTTCAATTTCTTCTCCTTCAACGATGAACCTGTTGATTATGCCAGTTGTCATGATCTTTGTCTTCTTTACATTAAGGTGCAGGCCCATTTTGAGACTATGTTCTTTGATTGTGAGAAGCAAATCTTTCAGATCATCTTCACTTTCAGCCAGTAATGTGGTATCATCAGCACAGCGAAGGTTGTTGATGAGTCTTCCACCAATCTTCACACCTCTGTTGTCTTCATACAATCCTGCTTCTCTGATGATTTGTTCTGCATATAAATTAAACAGGTAGGGGGAAAGTATGCAGCCTTGTCTTACACCTTTGCTTATTTTAAACCATTCTGTTTCTCCTTGTTCCGTTCGAACTATTGCTTCTTGATCAATGTACAGATTGCGCAAGAGAACGATCAGGTGTTCTGGTATACCCATGCTTCTTAATGTGGCCCAGAGTTTCTCATGGTTTACACAGTCAAAAGCCTTGCTATAGTCGATAAAGCACAAATAGATATCCTTTTGGTATTCTTTAGTCTTTTCAAGGATCCATCTCACATCCGCAATGATGTCTCTCGTTCCTCGCCCTTTCCTGAACCCTGCTTGCACTTCAGGTAGTTCTTGTTCCAGGTATGGTTGTAGTCTCTATTGAATAATCTTCAGTAGAATCTTTCTGGCATGTGGGATCAGAGCGATTGTGCGATAATTTCCACAGTCAGTTGGATCACCTTTCTTTAGTATTGGTATAAACACAGATCTTTTCCAGTCAGTTGGCCATGATGTTGTCTTCCATATTTCTTGGCAGAGCCTTGTGAGTACAGTAACAGCTGCATCAGATTGCTGCAATACTTCTATGGGAATGCTATCAATGCCTGGTGCTTTGTTCTTTGATAAGGCTTTCAATGCTGCTTCAACTTCTTCTTTCATCACCAATGGATCCCGATCATAAGGTACAGGTTGAAACGGTTGTTGGTCCACTTCATCTTTATCATATAAAAACTCTGTATATTCCTTCCACCTTTTCTTGATCTTCTCAGCATCATTCAACATGGAACCTTGAGCATCTTGTAACATTCCAATTTGAGGCTGGAACTTTTTCTTTAACTCTCGTAGCTTTAGGAAAGCCGATCTTGTTCTTCCTCTAATAGTTTCTGCTTCTATTTCCTTGCAAGTGTCATTGTAGTACTTTTCCTTGTCCTGTCTTGCTGCACGTTGGAAATCTCTGTTGAGTTCTGCGATTGTCTTTCTTTCTCCTCTGGCTTTAGCTTCTCTGTGTTTCTGGGCAATTTTCAGTCATCCATTTTGGCCGTTTTTGCTTTTTCAGCTTTTGTAGAGACTTCTCGCTTTCTTCCAACACAACCTTCTTGATGTCATTCCATAACTTTTCTGGAGCTCTGTCATTTGTATCTAAAGCAGCAAATCGATTTTGCAGGCAGTCTTTAAATTCCAGTGGTATATTCTCAAGGTCATATTTTGCTGCATTCATGAGTGGTTTGCTCTTTTTCAACTTTAGCTTGAGTTTGCATACTAGTAGTTGATGATCTGTACCACAGTCAGCTCCAGGTTTTCTTTGTTGATGTTACAGAGCTTTTCCATCGTTGACTTCCACATATGTAGTCAATTTGATTTTTATATAATCCATTCGGTCAAGTCCATGTGTACAGTCGCCGCTTGTGTTGCTGGAAAAAGGTGTTTGAGATGAATAGATCATTGGTCTTGCAGAATTCTATCAGTTTTTCTCCAGCTTCATTTCTGTTGCCAAGTCCATATTTTCCAACTACTTTACCTTCTTCTTTGTTGCCAACTTTTGCGTTCCAGTCACCCATGACTATCAGGATATCCTGTTTGCGTGTTCTGTCAATTTCAGCTTGTACTTGTTCATAGATCTCTTCAATTTCATTCTCTTCTGCAGCTGTTGTTGGAGCATATACTTGAATTATAGTTGTGTTGATAGGCAATCCTCGTAGACGAATAGAGATTAAACGTTCGCTGACTGCATTGTATTTCATTACAGTTCTTGCAGGTTTCTTCTTTATTATAAATGCAACACCATTTCTTCTTTGTCTTTCATTTCCAGCATAGTAGACCATGTGATCATCTGATGCAAAGTGCCCCATGCCAGTCCATTTCAGTTCGCTGACACCCAACAGATCAAGTTGTACACATTCCATTTCATTCTTGACCACCTCCAACTTCCCTTGGTTCATGCTTTGTACGTTCCATGTTCCAATGTGTAAGACATCTTTACAGCTTCTGACTCCCATTTCATGTGCAGGGATGGTATAGTATATATATGTATATATATATACTATACCATCCCTGATTGTTGAAAGGGGCAGTATAGAAAAGCTGTTCAAATAAATAAAATTAATTAATTAATTTTAAAAAATTATATATATATATATATATATATATATTGTGGCACCCACTACCGAAGGCAGATGCCTAGGGTAGGGACGTACCTCTATTTAGTCCAGAGCCGGGGCTGCTGGGGTTTGTAGTTGTGGGTTTCAAAAGAAATTGAGGCCCGAGGGTTGTAAGGCAAACACAGAAATATTTATTTATTTTGGTTTTCTACTCCTCCCAAAAAGAGCCCTTAGAAAGCTCAACACATGGTAAATTAAACAAAATAGGATTCTTTCTCCCAAATCATATTTTCCATAACTTCCAGGATTCAGAATAAGACTTTCATTGCTTTCTTCAGCATTAAACACAGATAGAGGTTTCCGTTTTACAACTTTCAACATTCAGGATAAAGCTTTACTTGCTTCATTCAGCATGCAACATTTTAAAGGCAAACAGGATTCTTAAAACAATGTCCAGCCTGTTTCCTTTTGCTTTGCCAGAGAAATGAAATTCTTTGAGCTTTTCTCTTTCTACTGCTTAGGCATTTATAAGGTCCTATGAGAGAGAGAACAATCCATCACAGAAGATTCTGAGTCATGATCAGAACCATAGCCTTCTGTCTGCATTTCTTCTGAAGCTGTGCTTTCAGAATCGTGGTCTAAACCACCCTGTATAAACTCAGGCTTTTCACTTTCCAGCAACTCTAATAATTTTCTCCAACAAGACTTTTCCTTATCTAGAGGGTTTTCAGCAGACACTGGCAACCTCTTCTTTCTTATTAAGTGGCTCAGTGCTTCTAGCTGACCTAATCTACTGTTAGTCACAGAGTTACTCACAGTCCTCTTTGTAGCAGGCAAGCTTCCAGCAAGTTCCTGGATTGCTGCTGAAGGGCCTGGCTCCTCGTCAGGGCGTCTCTCAGCTAGCAGTCTCCTATCTCCAGTGCCCAAAACAGTTCCTCTGCAACACTGGCTCCTCCCTGGATTATGGCTTTTACCCCTGAGAGTTCCAATGCACTTCTCAGTGTTCTCTGAGGCTGAGCTTTTCTTATGGCTTTGTCTCCCTGGTTCCTTCTCTCTGGAACCCTCCCTCGGGTTGCCTTTGGAAACTCTTTTTCCTTCTGCTGCTTTGAAGGTCTTCCTTCCTTCCAACTCCTTAGGACTCCTCCTGCGTTCTGCTTACCTGGTAACTCCTCCCCCTTCTGTTTCCCTGGTGACTCTATTTGAATGTGCCTGAAGTATAGCCTCGTGTTCCTCCCCCAGCTGGCTCTCATTAGCTTTACAGCTTGCTTCAGAGCTATGGCGTGGCTTGCCTTTAGGAACTAGATGAGTTTTTTTCTGCTTAGCTGCAGTTTGAGATCTACAAGCCTCCTACCTGTTTCTCTCCCTACAGGTAAATGTGTGCCTTTCTCCTATTTCCATAGGCTCAGAAACGCTTTGGGCATCACTATATATATATATATATATATAGGCATAGGGATACAATCAGTGAGTGCCTTCTAAAAGGCCCAATCATTCCAAGATATCTTCAATAGGGACCAATCAGGTAGCTCTGTATCATAAAACTGGGACAGGCTGCAGTATAAAAACAGGAAAGGACCGATCTCATTTCTTATTTATGGCCCGGCTTCTGGAAGGTAAGTGTGTGACATATAAAAAGGATGATCCTCAGAAAGGAACACCAAAAGAAAAACTGGTTAGAGAGAGAAAGGGATGGTTAGAAACCATCCAGTTATTTTATTGATACACAGTATATCAAATAAATGGGAAAACTGAAACTTGAGTACCAGAAGAAAGGTTGGTGAATAGGCAGGAGAGGATGATTAAAGGAGTAAAAGCAGAAGAGTTTATGTAATGGCCTAAAAAAGGGATCCAAACTGGAACACCAGAAAGAAATGTAAGCTGCTTTGATAGGCCGTAAAAAGCCTGAAAGGGCAGTATATCAAGAAATAAGCTAAACTAAACTAAACTAAAAAAAAAAAAGGCTGATGAGAGAAGAGAAAAAGGAGACTTGGAAATTAGAACGGGAAGGAAAGTGGAGGTAGAAAGGGAGAGAGAAGATCTAGAAATGCAAGTGATAAAGATAAAGGAAGAACAGCCAAGAATTCAAAACGAAAGGCAGGAGCAAGTCCCAGAAGTCAAAGAACTGATGGCTGAACTGCTGACCACTATAGAAATAGATTACTGTGATGGGTTTCAGGAGAGAGAAAGATTAACCAAATTAAAATTGACACCGAAAGCAAAGAGTATGATAAGTAAGATGGATGAAGCCATAACATGTACAAAGGGATTACCCATGATATCACAGAAATAAATGACATACAATAACATGCAGAAAAAATTATTTATAGAATCCTACTGACAAGAAAAATAGGAGAACGGTAACAACTCTTCCTTGGGAAAAGTGCATTGAAGAAAAAATACAGTCACTTCATGGAGAGATGTTCCTGATAGATGAGCATCTGAAAGGATCAAGATCACCAAAGATAATTGGAATGATCCATCAAACTCAAAAATCCTGTATTAACAGAAGAAGGCCTTAAATTAGTATGTACCAATAATAATTTGAAAGTAACTGCAGAAGCATGAAAACTGTGAAAATAATTAGAAAAAAAAAGAAAAGAGAAACATTAAAATAAAGTATTTAGAGAGCACCTAAAGCAATTCTTCATGGGAAAGAACATCAGTACTGTGAAAAGCCATGCCCCCAGCCTCTTCACTAATCCATGGACCTGATCACATGCAAATGGCCTGCCTATTAGTAAGCATGTCACAACGAGTCAACGAGGAATGCGACAAGGCCTGGAATAGCTTAACAGAGGCCAGTGCTGCAACAGAACTTGGACATGCTTGGGACAGATAAAGAGAAAGCTTGAGAATGCATCTGCTCAAAGAGAACTAAAAAGACTGAATCTACACTGGGTAGACTAGATAGACTTTATCTGCTTTTATTTACTATGCTGTGTTACTAGAATATTGAAATTAGAGTACAGCAACCTTGGGCCTGAAGGACTGGGGTTTCTAGTCCCACAGGTGCTCCTTGTGGTCTTGGTCAAGCCACTTAACCCTCCATAGCCCATGTTCCCTGTAAAATAGTTATCTCCAAGTTATAATACCCTGTTCAATGTAATTTCAGTTTGTTCAATGTAAACCGCACTGATGCAGAATAGCGCGGTATATAAGAGAATGTAAATAAATAAATAAAATAAATAAATAAATAAAATATTGAACATTTGCTTTGAGATTATATAAGCTGAAGATCACAACTAAATACTGAAAATGCCCATACCTGATATGAAAAACAATCTTCCATTTATTCCTTTCCTTGATATGATCCATATTACAGGATTTTTAAAGGTCCATTTCAGTATAAATGCCACTTACTTGCAGTGTATTGATCAGCAGCAAGGGAAAGCAGTTTGCAGTCTTAACCTTATGTAATTTACAGTAATCAATAAAGGAACAGAGAACCATTTTCTCTTTGCTATACATGCAAAATCTATGAAGCTTGAGGTCACAGAGCGAATACGTTTGTTCAAAGGGAATTTTGGAACCTGATTACAGGTATAGGGGATAGTCCAGCAATTGGAGGGATTGTATCTGCAGATATGTTTTTATCAGGTACTTAACAAGTCAGCTGGAAGATCAGTCTTCTTTCGGCAAGTGTACCTTCCATCTGTATTTCCTCGCTTTTTTTTTCTCTCTCAGTTTCCCTATAGTTGTTTCAGGTATAATAATTCTGATGGAAGAAATGAAAAGGGTGTGTCATTTACTGAGTTCCCTACTAAATAAGGGGATCATGAAGAAAATCCCACTTCCATACATGATTCTCATCCAAATAGACTCGCATATAGGTCTTGTTATTATAAATAGTAGAGCAAAGTAATAGCACATCAAAGTTCTCTGACTTAATAAACAGGCTTGTAACCTATACTTAGGCATAATTGACTGTTGTAAGACTTCTCCGCAAATATATTCATTCTTTAGCCGGGGTCCTGACAGAGTCCTTCAGATTATCTGAATTGTGCTTTAACCTTTTCCCTTCATTTGTAACCCACTGCCATCTAGGGAATTCTTTCAGTAGCGTGGCTATTGGTTTTGACCTGCAATTGGCACATCTCCATAGTCTGTTTCCTTAAGCCTCCTCCTTCCATCAGTTTGGAACCACAAAAAAAATGCTGATTTTTGCTGTGCTGAAGCTTTTTGATGATGAATTCTTTAGTCAACTACCTGCTTGTGAATGCAGTGGTTGAAGTATAAGATATTGGAACCAAATATTGTAGGTAGGGCCCATGTTATGCTAGGCCTTACATATTAATGTTAAAGTTTTAAGTTTAATATACATGGCAATCATTTAAAATTGTGAAAATATGGTCCATGAATTGTACCTGGATAAGCAGCCTAGCTGTAGGCTGCAGGACATTACAAGACATTACAGTAATTGATGCGTGACAACAAAATGGTGTGCAATTTTTCTGCAAACTCTACCTGAGTAAAACATGGCCAAGTAGCTTTCAACTATCATAAATAATAAAAACATGCTTTACAATGGAGGAGATTGCAGGCTAAGAAGAAAAAATAATGAAATGATAGGAATCTGTAATAGGCAGGATCCAACCAAGACAATATGAAGTAAATAAAGAGTTGAAAGTAACATTAAGGCCTTTATTTAGCAAAGTGTGCTAATGATTTCAAGTTGCCGTATGATAATTGTTAAAATTCATGTGCAATAATTGCAAAGTCTCTACATTAACTGTTGAGGGCGTTCTTGGCATTTTTGGAAGGACGACCATGCATTTAACACAGAGAAAATGTTGCTACTATATGTTAATTGCTTGGGCAATAGCACAAAATGCAGTTAGCTATCTTTCGAGTCGCTGTTAACTGCCTTAAGTTATCTGTTACGTTAACCAAAAGGCATAATCCCTACCCATTCCCCATCATAAAATATTTTCCATGTTAGCTATTCAGCGCACACGAACAGTTAGGGGCATGTTTACTAAATGACACTAGCGTGTGGTCGGCATGCATTTTGGGCACAGCGCTAAAACATAGCGTGGGCCCACGCACTAAAAAAACCATGCTGGTAGCGTGGGTCAGGTCAGGGACTGGGCAGGACAGCGGTGGTCCATGGGCTTCCCCATTCATCACAACTAGCATGGGCATTAGTCACCTGCAAGAACCGTGCCTGATGCCAGTAGTGCAGGCGCAACTAATGCCACCTTGATGGGTGGTGTTAGTTAGACCTGCATGTCAACTAGGCCTACCTGAGCTGTATGGAAGCACATGTTCCCTGCAGTTTCTACAGACCCCCGTGCTAATAACATGGCCCACATATGCGTTACCAGTACAGACATTAGTAAACATTCCCCTTCACGTGTTGCACTATTTGCTAAGCCATATTAAATAACTAACATGACTTCGCAAATAGGTTCCTAATGCTTTCTATGGGAGAAAAGGTGATATAGAGGACCCAATTTGTAAGTAAAGGAGAAAAGAAACAACAGGAAAATAAGGGAGCTCTACCCTTTAGTCTTCATTCCCACTTCTTGAGGGCTCTCAGCAGATTAGCTTTTCAGAATATTCCTAATGAATATGTGTGAGGGAGATTTGTATACAATGGATGTAGTAGGCATGCAAATCTCTCGCATGCTTGTTCATTATACACATTCTGAAAACCTGATTTGCAGGCAGACTTCAGCCTGGGAGTGAAGACAAAGGCTCTATCTTTTTTGATCCTGAGATTTTGGCTGAGGCTAGTCATCTAAGAGCAAAATCTTTAAAATAAACTTGGGAAAACTAAATTGGATGAGCTGAGGATAAATAGAGCAACTGCCTTAGTTTCATGTTCATTCAAGGTAATTTATCATTTCTCAGATATTTGTTCAATCGTTCACAAAAAGGTTTTGTGTTTTCTCACAGAACCTGATGGTGCTACAGTTGTCAAGTATTTGCCACTGAATGCATAGGGAAATAAAAATTCATAACCATTGATTGCCCCCACGTATCTTTGGATCCATAAACCACTCAAAATAGCCATAAAGATCTTAAAAGGGTCCTCATGGTGCTCATTTGTCTGCTGTGCATTTATATCTTTCCATTCTTCAATAAAATCATCAAACAAAAGCGAACATATGTGGTTCTGTATTAATGTCCTCTGGGATTCCACCTTCCTTTGTTGCATTATATTTAAGCAGAAGGTGTTGGAGAGAAAGAACTACATGAGAAAAAGAAGCCAATCTAACCAAAGGTTTAAATTACAGTAAAATGTAGTTTGCATTCTAAAAGTTGTCTAAAAGAAATGAAGAAATGTAGGTTTATACTTAATGAAAGCAGCAATGCCAGACTAAATACAAGAAAAATATGTATTTTTTACTCATATATATTTTTGACTATTACATTATAGTCCCATTCTATTTATAAGCAAACACCACTATCTGTAAACCTTACCCTTAGAGTTACAGTATCAGGAAACAGTAAACCAATGTGAGACATCTACGAGAGGACTATAGGCTTGATTCATTGCAATTTAGGATTTCAGCAAGTCTGGATAATTTTCAAAACTGTGCAGGCACATACATGAACATGTTTAGCAGTTCCCAAAGAGAAAACATTAAGGATGTGCTTTTGTTTTAACAATTCCTGTTTCATGTCCCTTTTAAAATGAAAGAAAACGACTGACATTTGGGGGGGAGGGGGTTCATTTATTTTAAAATTTGATCCAACCCTCATTGCAAAAAAAAACTTCCCCGAAAATTGCCTTCCGCATATCCCTCTCCCGATGCCTCCAAAGCCTCTTATCATACCACTGACTGTGTAACCACTTTACCGAGCAGGAAGAATCCCTGGTCTCTCATGCCAGATGCAGAATAGCAAATTTATATCAGAGGACCTAGGCCATGGCAAATGTTATTCTGCTGTACAATTGGCTCCAGCTGATCTTGACATGGACTGGCACCATTTTGTACAGCAGAATTAAAAAAAAAATCCTTTGCCGTGGTCCTCTGGCAACATTTGCTGTTGCCACAATGGGCAATAGCTTCTGAATATACCCAGATACCACTGCTGCACACCACTATGCTAACGGGTTAGCATCAGGGTGTTCCGGGAGCAGCTCCCAGACATATGGCAAGGTGGAGAAAGTAAGGTGCAGCATAGGCTGGTCTTACTTTCACCATGGAAATTAAATGGACAGTGGCTGACTATTGCTTCCTGCCAATCCAAGCAATCCAGATATTCAATTCCACCCTCCCATGGACCAAAGCTCCTGATCTGAGTGCCACAACACGGCACCCCCACTGTTTAAAGCCCTCCCCCAATCTGAGGCCCTCCATTGAACATCACTACCCTTCAGAATCAACTTCCCTAGAAAGAAATCCACCAACCCAAATCCTCTCTCAAGATCCCCTACCTCCAATCAGCCCCCTCCCACAGAGTCTTAACCCAGACATGTCCCCCCCCCCCCCATTCCTTGAGTCCTCCCAGGTGTTACTGGGAGTTCCCTGGTAATCTCAGTGGGCAAGGGGCAGTAGTGGTCCCCCTCCACTCCTGCTCTGAGTCCAGCAGGTCTCAAAATAGTATCAGCATTAAGAATGGGAGAACTATATACATTGTTCATAGGTAATGAATTTTGGAATTAGTGTTTTATAAAAACAATATAGGCACCAGAACAATATAGGCACAAATTTTCACACATCAATTTAGACCTACTCCAAAGAAGGTACACATTTGTGAATCTATTCTATGTGTGTATGCACGTAGTTTATAAAATACATGTGTATAGCACAACTCCACTCCAGCTCCAACCAAACTAATCCCTCAGGAATGGCCATGCACACTGTTCTTAAAAATACTTGTGATTTTGTTGGTGCAAGTATTTTTACATGCAAATTTGACCATGCAATATTCTAAGAGCTATTTTCTGCATGAAAAAAGAAGCTTTCCACGCAGAAAATGATACATAAAATAACCCCCATAAAGTTCAAGGTTAAACAGAAGCTCTGAATGTTACTTTTCAACCAAATATTAAATGCAGGCAGATATTATGTTTACAGAATTTAAGGGCAGATATGGCTACTAATAATTGTAAATCTATGTGTGGTTATTTAATTCAAAAGACAAAAGTTATTATCTGGAAATTGTTTAGATAAAGTATATACATATGGTAATAAGAGGACAGATTGGAATGATATTATTAAACCCAGGGGAATATTTACGTAGAGGCCAATTTCATTTGGGACATGTCTGGGCCGTCCAGATGTTCTAAATATGGACAGCCCAAATTTGTACCCGATTCTGCACCCAAGGGAGCTAGATGTTCCCACAGGTGTAGAATCGGGCATTTAGATCGGCTGGATGGGCCCTGATTCCGCAGTGCTGGACGACTATTGACTTCCTTGGCTAGCCCTCCTTGTACACCTGCTGGAGCCCTGGTGCTGTGGCGTCTCGTCACCATGGCACCAGGGCGCCGTGCAGGAGTGCAGACAGGCCCGACATACCTAAAAGTGTTCCTTCCCCACTGCCTGCCAGGACTGGGTTCAGGTGGCTTTGCTCCCTGCTTTGGAGGGTCCCTTCTGGCCGGATCACCACCTTCTATGGACTTATTCATTTCTGAGGTGGAATACATCCCACATCCATCTGCCCACAGCCAGATGTACAGGGCTGTGACCAGAATAGGCCCTGTACATCCAGGTTGTTCAGCCCACCCCCACTACGCTCACTCTCTGCTTTGTCTGCACCACCTCCCACCCCAGTCCAGAGCTCTGCCTGTTTGGTTTTGTGCCTTGCTATGATTGGTAAGTGTCCCATTGGGTTTGTAACAATTGTTTTTGGAGTTTATAAGAATTGCACAGCATTGAGTTATTATGCTGCTATTTTTTCTTGTTTTTAGGACTAGTTGAGTCTGTCTGTGTATTGAACAAGGGTATAAGGTTTAGTTCTCTGAAGCAGCGATTGTGAAATGCCCGACGTCGGAGCTAAAAGGTGGCTATGTTGGAAGTGGACTAACAAGTCTGCAGAGCCCTTGAGAGCATTGCATTGGCAGCCAAGTATTTTGTTTTGTCCCTTTGCTTAAATGGCTGTGTATTACTGGGTGGTGATAGTATGATTTACCCGCAACAGAGTCTATTTTGTGTATGCAAGGTGACTTGTGCTGGAGGATTTTCTGATTTGTGATGGTATGGTATTCTAATCTGTCTGTGAGAGGCCATTGGTGATACTGCTTGCCATTGCGTTGGCCTAATGTGCAAAGCTCTTTTTCCTCCAGCGTTTTTGTAATGTACACATTTGGAGCAGTGTAATACTGCTATAAGAAGGATTATTAGATATTCAGTTTTTGTGAAGTGTGCCATCCAACACCACTACCTCCCCACTAGATCCTTGCCCTGTGGAGTGCATAGAGAAAACCAAACTGGACATAAGCACTGCTTTAGCCCACATAGCAAACAAATCCCTCAAGCAAGGACACATGCCAAACAGCCTCAAAACCTCCGTCATTCACCCTACCCTTAAGAAACATAACCTAGACCCCCGTGACCCTGCATCTTTCAGACCAATAGCAAGTCTCCCATTCACTGCCAAAATAATCAAAAAGATAGTCCAACAGCATCTACAAGACCATCTGGACACAAACAACTCACTGGACCCACAACAACATGGATTCTGCCTGTCTCATGGGGTCGAGACCCTCATGATATCCCTACTGAACACCCTGATCAAAGGAATACAGACCAAACCGTCTGGATATGCTATGGTCTTTCTGGATATATCTGCAGCTTTTGACACCATCTCCCACAACATTCTCCTATGCAGACTACAAGAGATTGGCATCAAGGACATCATATTACAATGGTTCCACTCCTACCTGACCAACAGACAACAACTGATCCACACCAGTATTGCAACCTCCCCCCCCCCTTCTGACAGCATCAAGGAGTACCCCAAAGATCTACGCTCTCCGCCATGCTCTTCAACATCTACCTTCAGCCCCTCTGCATGATAATATGCTCTCACAACATCAACTATCATATCTACGCAGATGAGATTATGCTTTATGGACCTATTATGACCACAAACCCAACAAACAATCATCTATCCAACTGCTTCACTGATGTCACCAACTGGCTCCAAAAGAACAACCTATCAATCAACCTTAAAAAAAAGAAACGAAGTCCTCTTTGTGACCATGGACCAAACCTTCCTTCCACCACCACACCTCACCTTGGGTACCACCCAAATACAAGTTCAACCCCATATAAAATACTTGGGAATCATCAATGATCAAGCACTTACATTTAAACAACAGATTGAAAAAACAGCTAGAATGATATACCTCAAAGCAAAGATGGTACAATGACTAAGATCACTCATTGACCCAAAAGACTTCAGAACAGTCATGCAGGTCATGACGCTCCCTTACCTGGACTACTGCAATGCAATCTATCATGGACTCCCGGCCAACCACAAAAACCCTCTACAAGCTGCCCTCAACACCACCGTAAGAATCATCCAAAGGATCAAGAAACACAATCGCATCACCCCAGCCTTGAGAGAGCTCCACATTCTGCCTCTGAAAGCAAGGATTAAATGCAAATCTCTATTACTTATCCATAGAGCCCTCCATCAAGTACAGACCTCCCAGCTTCGGACTCTACTCTCTCAACCTACCCACAACAGACCAACCCGCCAGGCCACCAATAACACCCTCACTATCCCCCACGAACGAACGAAGTTCAATCAACAAACCTGCAACAGGGCATTCGAACTGTATGCGCCCTCCCTCTGGAACTCCCTCCCCAACCAGATCAGAAACAACAGAGATCTCCCCACATTCAGGAAACAGCTAAAAACCCTTCTGTTTTGTGAATACCTTGGACCTGGTATGGACATCTCTCACTAACTGCCTGCTCCCTGACATTCTCCCACTTCAAGCTGAAAGTGACCTGCCCTTCCAACTGAGAGACTCGCGTTTAAAGTCTAGTACTGTTACATTCTGTTTTGATCCTTAATGTTGGCCTCCCTTGTGCTGGACCCCCGCCACACTGATTATTGTACCCCCCCCCCCCTTTTATGTTAAACCGCTTTGACCCGGTGAAAAGCGGGATATAAGTACAGCTAAATAAATAAATGTACATCCCCGCTATTCACTGTTCAGAATGACCCCCTTAGGCCAGGGTTAATGTTTGTGCATGTTAATGAAATTAATGCATGTTAACTGCCCATAGCCTTGTG
Source organism: Ichthyophis bannanicus (assembly GCA_033557465.1). Classification (NCBI taxonomy): domain Eukaryota; kingdom Metazoa; phylum Chordata; class Amphibia; order Gymnophiona; family Ichthyophiidae; genus Ichthyophis; species Ichthyophis bannanicus. The sequence goes on along the minus strand of CM066031.1, from coordinate 1,327,842,454 downwards.
ATTTCTGTGGGTGCTGTGGCACTTCATATGCAATAATTCCATTAGGCTGTTAGCCTTTAGTAAGCATGCCCCTTAATAAATGTTTAGTTAGTTAAGGCTGATTCACATGTTGAAACAAGGAAGGAATATTGCAGGGCAAAAAAAAATTCCTAGAGAACTAAATAATGGCAGTTATATGAAATGAAGGAGTCGGCACATGTTACAATGCAATTCTCATAAAATATTAATATGATCTTATGATGTTATTTATTGAAACAGGGGAAGTGATTAAATAAATAAAAGAAATGGTAGATGATGAGTTTCAGGGCCTTGATTATTAAAGCGTGCTCTAGTAAATGAAGAGATGTGTAAGAGATTGGGAGTGTTATAGTTAGAACTTCTGTAATGTAGGAAAGTTACTTTCTTAATTTCCTGAAGTGTGTTCCTGTCATTAACATTTTTTCTCCTCATGATTTGGGCTACTATTTCAGTAGAAATGTAATTTCCTGTGTTCGATATCCTTTGGTTTTGATTCGTTATGCTTAGAATATTTCCTTTATATATAACTGATTGTATAATGTGCAAAATCTTAAATTAAAAAAATTAAAAATTAAAATGTGATAATAATTGGGGTGGGGTCTACATCATGTTAAAAATGGGATTTTAGAAGGGACATCTAGGAAGAATCTGGGATGTCCAGAGAAGAGCATCCAAAAATCCTGGGAAGTGGAAGCAGTGAAGGGAAGCACATGTAAGTGCCTTCTGAAATCACTCTGTCTCCATCCCAAAAATTGGACATCCAAGTAACCAGTTCTGGCAACAAGACCTGCACAGATAGAAAGGCTGAATACATGAATGAGTGTTGGCTATTTCATAAATGTGAATGTCTCTGAATTGTATGCCCACAGAACCAGGTACTAGGACATCCTGGCTGAGGTATTTTAGAAGGAAGTGACTCTGTTATGAGATTAGCACATGCTTGACTGCCATTTCAGATACTCAGACGTGCAGCAGTAGACCTGTAATATGTTTGGAGTATGTATTTGCATGCAGGTTTCTTTGCCAGAAAATATTAACTGTGGCAATGAAAATACATTTTACTTTCCCCCCTGGACTCATTGCAGCCATGAAACAAGAATTTTTATGTGTCTTATTCATGGTCAGGAGCAGATGTAGGCATGGACACCTGAACAACCAGGGCTATACATGCTATGGTATTCTGAAATCGCACCATGGTGTGCATCGCCACTCGACCCACAACAACATGGGTTTAGAATAGGTCACGGAGTGGAAACTCTTCTCTTAATACTAACAGACCAGCTATTAAAAGGAATGGAAAAACAGAGATTAGGATTCATCCTAATATTCCTGGATATAACAGCAGTTTATGACGCCATAATTCACGAACACCTCCTAATCAGACTACAAAAAATTGGCCTTACTGAAAAAACGCTAATGTGGTTCAACTTCTACTTATCCAATCGATTCCAACAAGTGAAAATGGGTAATGACATATCTAGACCATTCAGCCAAAGGTTAGGTATCCCCCAAGATTCAGCATCATCAGCTCTTTTATTCAATATATATATATTAAACCTTTATGCAAAATAATCCAGGGCCACAACATCCATTATCACCTTTATGCAGATGATATCATGTTGTATACGCAAATCAACACCAAGCAACCAATCCTCAGAAGAATAGAAGAGTGCTTCAGGGACATTGTCACATGGCTATCCAACCATAACCTACGGATCAACTACAAGAAGACAGAAGTCTTGTTTATTGCAAAGGTTAACTCTTTCACCCCACCGGAAACTATAAAAATAAATGAAACAATACTTCAGGTAAAAAATGAAGTGAGATACCCGGGAGTCATGCTGGATCAGCAACTCAATTTTTCTAAACATATAAGCAATATACCTAAGGCCATTTACTCAAAGCTGAAAATGCTTCAACATCTAAGACCCCTGCAATCAGCAAGTGACCTCAGAACAGTCCAGGCTATGATCTTCCCTCACTTAGATTTCTGCAATGTTATACTAATGGGCAGGGCCGGATTTACCTTGAGTGGGGCCCTACGCCAACAAAAATTGTGGGCCCCCAGAAAAAATAAAAACGAGATCAACTTACCAAAACAGAAATGGCAATAGATGTATAGAATTGCCTGACATAAAGAGGCAATAGGGACAAAATCAGCATCGGAATTCAAGAAATACATTAAAAAAGACATATTCCAGTTAATAAATTCAAAATAAAAAGTATTTTTCTACCTTCTGTTTGGGCATTTTTTCAGTTGCAATTGCTCCAGTCACTTTCTTCTGGTTTCTTCGTGTCTTCTGCTAGCTATCCATTTGTCCTTTCTTCTCTTTTAGATGTTTTCCATTCTCTCTCTATTTCTGCTTTAACATACTGATTGTTTCCCTTTTGCTCTTTCCCCCAATTCTTTCCTTATTCCTTTATCATCCATTTAAATTTCACCCTTTCATTTTCAAGCCCCTCTTACTCTCCCAATACCCAGCCCATCATAGACTTTTCTTCCACACAAAATATATTTCCCCTCTCCATTCTCATTCCCCATCCATTCTAGTCCTCCCCCAAAATCAGTTCCCTTATAGTTCTAGACCCACCCAGCATCCACTCCCTTCTAGTCCCATTCTCCCATGCCCCACATCAGCCCATTTCCAGTCCTATTCTAGCTCTTCATCAGCCAATTTCCAGTGCTAGCCTTCACATCACAGGCCATTTCCAGTCCTAGCCCCCCATCACAGCCTATTTCCAGTCCTAGCCCCCACCATCACATCCCATTTGCAGTCCGAGTCCCCCTGCACCATCACAGCCCATTTGCAGTCCTAGTTCCCCCCCCCACCATCACAGCCCATTTGCAGTCCAAGTTACCCCCCCCCCATAGCCCTTTTCCGGTCCAGGTCCCCCCCCATCACATGCCATTTCCAGTCCAAGTCCCCCCCCCCTTAGCCCTTTTCCGGTCCAGGTCCCCCCCCCCCTTCACAACCCATTTCCAGTCCAAGTCCCGTCCCCCCCATAGCCCTTTTACAGTTCAGGTCCCCCCCCATCACAGCCCATTTCTTTCCAGTCCAAGTCCCCCCCCCCCATTGCCTTTAACCTTTCCCAGCAATCGCGGCTTTACAGATACAGCCGCCAGCGTGAAGGAAAAGGCTCTTCACGCTGGCGGCTGTACAGAGGGAGCCGGGGCCTCGCGCGAGCTTACCCTGCTCCCTCTGAAGCCCTGCGGTGTGTGGGCCGGCCCCGGGTGGACCCTTGCCAGCTGTGGGCCCTACGCCATGGCGTACATGGCGTATAGGTAAATCCGGCCCTGCTAATGGGTCTCCCTAAGCAAACCATCCTCAGGCTTCAACTAGCCCAAAACACAGCAGCGAAAAGTCATCGCACAAGCGCCAATCAGGGAGCCCATTGCTCTGATTTTAAAAGAGCTACATTGGTTACCAGTAGTCAGCAGAATAAAGTTCAAAGCAATCCACACAATATTCAAAACTCTACAAAATGAATCATCTTCAAGCTTAAGGTTGTTCATACAAACCACCACGGAAATCGGATTATGAAGAAGCGGCAATAAAAATATATTAATAGTTCCCTCGATCTTCAGGAACAGTAAGGCATCAACAACAAAGAGAGCATTCTCCTTATACTGTATGCACCAACATTGGGGAACTCGCTCACAGCATAAGGGATACTAAGGAACCAAATTCTTTCCGCAAGCTCCAAAACCATTCTGTTCAGAGAGCATTTCAGAGAGTTAGTTACTTAACACAAGTCATACATGACCACCCTTCAGTTTTCACTGTAAACTCAGTGTCACTCAGAACATCACTTTAAACATGACGCACAGGGCAACATATTTATGAAAATAGACTATGTAACTTAAATTAAACTGAAGGTTAATAAATAGGGCAGAACTTTCCATATGCACACCAGAATACTATATGTAAATAGTTGGTTGAAATTCTTCATTAAATGTTATACTAAACTTATTATGTTCATCTAATACTATGACACACCTTGTTATCAAAGTTCTATGTAATGTTTGTTAGTTGTAATCCTGTTCTTGAGTTCATTGTAAACCGCTTTGATTTTGGAAAGGCGGAATATAAGTGCACATAAATAAATAAAAATAAAATCTTCCATGCTGTGACCAGAGCAAACCTACACCACACCCCCATGCTACATGGGCATCCTCGTGCTGGGGTCATCTATATACTTGGCTTTCTGAAACGGCTTCAGGGATGTTTCCATGATCTGGACTTCTTAGTGCACCTTTTCAGATGTCTAATTCATGAATAGCACTTCTAAAATGCCCCCCTCAGTGTGCTGTGTTAACCATTACCACGTTTAAAAAATGTGGCTGTGGTAAAAATCCAGTGCTATGGGTTGGTGCAGAAACTGGGTGGCTCAGGGCCAGAATATGCACATTGCAGTTAATGTGGACATCCTGGGGCTGCTCTAACTGGAAATGTTGCTGTTAATTTTATGCACTTACGGCCATCTCATTTGGTGTCAGTTAGTACAGCTGTGTTAATTGTGGCAAATATATTTATTTATTTATATAGTTTTTATATACCGCCCCTTCCAGAGATCAGGGGCAGTTTACATTGAACAAAAACCACAGAAACTAGTTACAGAGAACACATGAAATAACAAATGAAATAATCGTAAACATTTTCTGAACAATGTAAACTGCCCCTGATCTCTGGAAGGGGCGGTATATAAAAACTATATAAATAAATAAATATATTTGCCACAATTAACATAGAACTTTGAGTGATTATATAACTTTAACTATATACATTTAGCTTGGTTGAGTTAGTTGTGCAAAATGTACAGCATTTTATGTTTCGTTGGTGTAGTATTCAGCAAACAGCAGTGTCTTTAGTTGTTTCTTAAGTGTTTGGAGGTCTCTAATAGATCTATTGTGGGCTGGTAGGAAGTTCCATATTTGGTTGCAGTGTAGGTGAAGGCTCTTTTGCTGGTTACTTGTTTTGTACTACGGATTGATAATGGTACTGCAAGAGTATTTAGATTGCTGTTTCTTCTGCTCCTAGTTTCTGTTTGTCTATGAATCTTAGATGTGAGGAATGAGGGCGAGATGTTATTTAGTAGCTTGAAGGTGGTAGTTATTACTTTATATTTTATTCTACTCGTTAATGGGAGCCAGTGCAGATCTTTAAGGATTGGTGTAAGGTGATCTGTCAGATGTGCTTTGGTTATTATTCGAGCAGTCACATTTTGGGTTATTTGGAGGGTATTGATTATTTTTTTGGGCAGCCTCTGTAGTAGACTGTTACAGTAGTCGCAATGTGGGGTTATGAGTGCCTGGACTACCGTTCTAAATTCATTAGGTTCTAGGAGTGGTCTTAGGTTCTGGATGGGTCTTAGCTTAAAGAATATGGTCCTAGCTGTTTGTTTTACCTGGGATACCATACTGAGTGATTTGTCCAAGGTGATTCCCAAGTATTTACTTGGATGGTGGTGTTTTGTATCTTGATTTCGGTAGGGGGTGTGAAATTTTGGTTACTTGTGGTGAACATTATTTCAGTTTTTTTGAAGTTGATCTGGAGGTTATTCTCACCAAGCCAGGCCTCTGCTTCTAGGATGCATTCGATGATGTTGTGAAACGCTGTTTTTTTTGTGTCTACTGGGGTGAACAACATAATGATATTGGGTGATGTATTTTTGCTTTTTTATTTTGAAGCAAAATGAATGGCAAGAATATGGGGGTTGATTGTTGTCTTAGGTTCCTCATTCTGGTGTGTTTTTGTTAGTGATTTGACGATTTTGAAAAGTTCTCTATGTCAGTTGATGGCTTTGTTTAAGGTATTAGTGCAGTGGGTTTTTTTTTGCAGTTTATATAGCCTCTTTATAGAGATTTAGCTTTGCTATATAGAGAGCTCTGAGGTCTGGAGATTTTTTGTTTCTCCATTTTTTCTCAAGCTTGCGGAGTTCTTTTTTGAGGGAATGTAAATCGTTAGTGTACCATTTTTCGGTGGGTCTGCATTGCATCGGGAACTTTGCGACTGATGATCACATGGTCTACTATGCTAGAAATGAAAGACAAAGAAGAAATGCATCTATAATTAAGAAGAAATTTGCAAATGGCTTAGTGCCAGGGTAGATCCAAACTCATGCTAACTAGGGATTTGCAGACCCACATTTTTTTTGTTTCATTTTGATTTTATTTTCATATTGTATCATTTCTGTTTAATAATAGCTGTGCATGAAATGAGAATCAGAAGCTGCAAAGATGTCCTACATACTGAGACATGGAATATAAAAAGCATGAACCAAGGGAAGTTGGAGGTGGTCAAGAATGAAATGGAACATGTACAACTCGATCTGCCAGGTGTCAGCAAACTGAAATGGACTGGCATCAGGAACTTTGCATCTGATGATCACATGGTCTACTATGCTAGAAATTAAAGACAAAGAAGAAATGCATTTATAATTAGGAAGAAACTTGCAAAAACTGTAATGAAAAACAATGTAATCAGTGAACGCTTAATTTCTATTTGGCTGTGAGGAATGTCCATCGACACAACTATAATTCAAGTATATACCCCAACAACAGCTGCAGAAGAGAATGAAATTGATGAGTTCTAAGAACAAGTACAAGCTAAAATGGACAGAACATACAAAGAGGATATCCTGATAGTCATGGGTGACTGGAATGCAAAAGTTGGCAACAAAAAAGAAGGCAAAGTGGTTGGAAAATATGGACTTAGCAACAGAAATGAAGCTGGAGAAAGACTAATAGAATTCTGAAAGACCAGCAATCTATTCATCTCAAACACCTTCTTCCAGCAACACAAGCAGTGACTGTACACATGGACTTCACCCAATGGATTCTACAAAAATCAAATTGACTACATCTTGGAAGTCAATGATAGGAAAGCTCAAATTGCTTCAACAAAGACAAAACCTGGAGCTGCCTGTGGTTCAGATCACCAACTACTAGTATGCAAACTCAAGCTAAAGTTGAAAAAGAGCAAACCACTGATGAATGTAGCAAAAGATGACCATGAGAATATACCACCAGAATTTAAAGACTGCCTGCAGAATCGATTTGCTGCTTTAGATACACATGGCAGAACTCCAAAAGAGTTATGGGATAACAACCAGAAGGTTGGAAGAAAGTGAGAAATCTCTACAAAGGTGAAAAAGCAAAAATGGCCAAAATGAATGACTGAAGAAACTCTGAAAATTGCCCAGAAATGCAAAGAAGCTAAAGCCAGAGGAGAAAGAGAGGCAATTACAGAACTCAACAGAGATTTCCAAAGTGCAGCAAGAAAGACAAGGAGAAGTACTACAATGGCACATGCAAGGAAATAGAAGCAGAAACTATTAGAGGAAGAACAAGATCAGTATCCTAAAGCTATGAGAGTTAAAGAAATAATTCCAGTCTTCAATTGGAATGTTACAAAATGCTCAAGGATCCATGTTGAATGATGCTGAGAAGATCAAGAAAAGGTGAAAAGAATATACAGAGTTATTATATGATAAAGATCAAGTGGACCAACAGCAGTTTCAACCTGTACATTATGATCTGGAACCATTGGTGATGAAAGAAGAAGTCGTAGCAGCATCAAAAGCCTTATCAAAGAACAAAGCACTGGGTATTGATGGCATTCCCATTGAAATATTACAGCAATCTGATCCAGCTGTTGCCATACTTACAAGGCTCTGCCAGGAATTTTGGAAGACAATATCACGGCCAACTGACTGGAAAAGATCTGTTTATACCAATGCTAAAGAAAGGTGGTCCAACTGACTGTGGAAATTATCACACAATTGCTCTGATCCCACATGCCAGCAAGATTCTACTGAAGATTATTCAGCAGAGACTACAACCATACCTGGAACAAGAACTGCCTGAAGTGCAAGCAGGACTCAGGAAAGGGCGAGGAACGAGAGATATCATTGCAGATGTGAGATGGATCCTTTAAAAGACAAAAGAATACCAAAAGGATATCTATTTGTGTTTTATTAACTACAGCAAGACTTTTGACTGTATAAACCATGAGAATCTCTTGGCCACATTAAGAAGCACAAACTTAACAATGATCAAGAAGCAACAGTTCAAATGGAACAAGGAGAAGCAAAATGGTTTAAAATCAGCAAAGGTGTACAGCATGGCTGCATTCTTTTCTCCTACCTGTTTTATTTATATGCAGAATAAATCATCAGAGAAGGGGGACTATGTGAAGATTGGTTGGAGACACATCAACAACCTTCGCTATGCTGATGATACCACATTACTGGTTGAAAGTGAAGATGATCTGAAACATTTGCTTCTCAAAATCAAGGAACATAGTCTTAAAATGGGCCTGCATCTTCATGTAAAGAAGACAAAAATCCTGACAACTGGCAAAATCAATAAGTTTATCATTGATGGAGCAGAAATGGAAATAGTGGACAACTTTAACCTACTTGAATCAACTATCAATAAAGAAACAACAAGCAATCAAAAAACCAGACAATGCATTGTTCTTGGCAGAATGACTATGAAGGACCTAGACAAGATTCTCAAGAACAGAGATGTCTTTCTCCATACAAAGTTTCAACTCATTCAAGCCATGGTATTTTCAATAATGTCATATGGATGCAAAAGTTGGGTGTTGAAAAAGATAAACATGAAGAAAATTGATGCCTTTGAATTATGGTGCTGGCGATGAATACATCTCTGCCCAAAGAACAAACCAGTCAGTACTACAGGAGATCAAACCTAATCTTTCTTTAGAAACTCAGAAGACAAGACTTTGACTTTCATACTCTGGATACATCATGCAAAGAGAAAGATCATTAGAGAAAGGCATCATACTTGGAAAAGTAGAAGGTCAATGTAAAAGAGGAAGGCCAGCAATCAGATGGATTGATACAATAACAACAGCTATGGGTGCCACTCTGTCAACAATGAGCCACCTGCCTGAAGACCAAACACAGTGTAAGACAACTACACAGAGGGACACCAAGAGTCGACATGATTCAACAACACTTAACAACATTGCACAATAGTGTGCACTACTGTGCAACAGCGTGCTCTGTTGAGCAAACGTATGTACTATTATGCAATAGTGCACACTGTTACACAATAGTAACTGTTCTTGCACAGTTGTGCAGACTATTGCACAATAGTGCACACTGTTAAACACAAACCAGGAAATGACAACAATTTCATTTCCTATTTCATGTAGTTGCCACTTTTGTTCCAAATGAAAGCACATCTCTAATGCTAACTGTATGAGTATATGCAGGGCATGCCTCCATCAGCTAGCACAGGTGCAGCCCTGCCCCTGTGCTAAAAAATGGGCCTCAACAGTGAGCTATACTTACACATTTTGCAAACATACTCATAAATCTTTACAACAGCAGTGTACATCTGAATTATTTTAGAAGTTTTTGAAGGACTTTAAAGCACAGATGACAGAATTTTCAAATGAGATAAAGGAATGATGTGTTAAAAAATAAAGATGAATGTATAATGCCAAAAATTGTATTTTTGTTTAAGAAAGTTACTTTTGAACACAGGTCCTCAGAGGAACCCGCAGAAGATTTGTTATATAATGTTCAAGGCATCACTTGTTTAGGGAAATGCTATCAGAGGTGCCAATATGGACAATTTGGAACACAGAATAAACATTTTTATCAATTGAGAGGTCTCACCAGTTACCCAGTTACAAAAGTTAAAGATTCATTGCTCTTCAATTTGCCAGAGAGCATACTTAAATGGAAATTAATGTATTAAAGAAAAGATTATTCTTTGTCCTTACGCAGCTCTTTGATCTTTTTAAGGTTCAAGTGCATTTGTAGAAATTCTTTTGAAGACTGAAAGTAGTATTGTTTTTTGGACTTGCAACCTACTTCAAGTCTCACCTTGCCGTGAAAATCCAGAGGCACCCAACAACAACAACTACTCCTCCCCTTAGAGATATTTCATCCTTCTAGATGGGCTCCTCCAGGTCCTGTTGATGCAATTATAACAACGTTTGAGAAGTTGATGCATTGAGATATCTCTAAATTCATTTTGCAACCCTTTAAATTTGTCTCAAGAAGAAAAGCAAGTTTTGAGGTTGTTGGCTTCAGATTCAACAATTACCAGTAAACCTGCAGATAAGTGGGGAAGGATAATGCTTATGAATGTTGAAAATGAGTCCAGTGCTACAGCGACCTAATGGAATATCCTATACAAAAAATATTCAATTGGAAGTAAAGACAGTACTAGATACAGATTTAGCACAATAGATTATTATTCAAAAAATGCATGATTTTCTGTCTGAAAATTATTCTATTATACCTACTTTTTATATGGTTCCCCAAATTCATAAATCCATTGTGAAGCCAGCAGAATGGCTGATAGTGGTGTGCATTGGTTCATATTTGGATAGATTTCTTCATCCTTTTATTGTCCAGAATCAGTTAAATGTTTGAAACTCTCTGCACTTAATTCAAATGTTCAGCTGTTTCAAAATAATTGATACACTGTGGTTGTTGATGGCTATGGACATCACTGTATTGCATACAAATATACCTCAAATATTGCATATGTATTTTGTATGTCAACAAAATATCCTGTGTCAAAAAGGATATATAGCACCCACTACCCCAAACTGATGGGGGACACCATAACATGGCTGGGCCCCCACTCTGAGTATGCATGGGTGGGGAGGAAGAGAAGGTGAAAAGGACCAAGCAGACTGAGGAGCATGTTAGAGTGGAGATGTAGGTATTAGGGAGGGGGGAGGGCAAATTGTGATTAGGTCAAGCAGGTAGAGAGGGGCAGTGAAAAGTGCAAGAGGGTGCTGAATCATTGATGTGGTGGGCATTTGGCTGGGTAAGGCTGTCAGTAACAGGGGAGGCATTATTCTGAGTTTGTGTGGTGAGCCTGGTAGTAGTGGAGCAGGCCATCTCTCATCTCTCTTCTCTTGGACCCTCACCAGCTAGGAGTCCCAGTCAGGAATTCCTTTTCCTTCCCTGTATCTATGTTTCTATATGGGACAAACACAGAGGATCTCTAAAGGAAAAAAGGGGACTGTTGTAGTGGTTGATATGGAAGGGCAGACTAGAAAGGCCATGGGGTCTATTCTGAACCATGAATAGTGGGAATGGATGTCCCATTGGGACGTCCATTCCCACTATTCATCTGCCTTTCCCATCCCCACCAAGCCTCCCCATATGAACAGGGAGTTTGTATGGGGAGGCTAGATGGGGGTGGGAAAGGGGAGGTGCAGAGGCAGAGTTAGTGCAATCTGCGACCCTGGACATACAAGGCCAATGCTGATATCGGTCCTGTATGTCCAGGGCCAGCAGAGTAGACAGGGAACTTATTTCACCTCTGAGGTAGAATAAGTTCCTCTAGACGAGAGCAGGCCTGGGGCACATCAAAGGGTGGGTGGGCCACAGATGATTTCCTGCAGCCCGATCCTGGCCTTGGGAAGCCAGATCAGGGGTTGGCTGCAGGGAATGAATGGTGTCGGCGGCGGCCAGGGATTGCAGCTGCTGAATGGAGCCACGGCGCCATGGCTACCGGATGCCATGGCGCTGCGGCTCCATTCAGGAACCTTGACTGAGTTAACTGGGCAGGTGCCTGTACGTACAGGCTGACTGGAATCCGGTCCGGGTCTGCACGTACAGGCTTAGACAGGATTTTGATCCCGAGGGGGCTAGACGTGCCCTGCAGGATCGGAATCCTGTCTGTCTCTGTGCATCTGGTTCCGAATGGACACACAGATGCCAGGATGTCCACAACAGAATAGGCCTCCACGTGGTCTTTTTCTGCCATCATATTTCTATGTTTCCCTCTGAGCAGATGGTGGCCTTATGTAAGGGTGAGGTCAGAGGCATGGCCTGCATTTACAGACATCAAGGATCGTTGGAGAGGTGATGGTCGGCTGGGCCAAGTCCAGTAGGGTTTTCCTGTCGCTGGTTAGAATGCTGTAGGATTGATGATGGTAGTTAGCTAAGTCATGTGGGTCTGCCTGGGCCATGCTGCATATTTCTGTGCAGGCTGTGGTAGTTCAGGTGGCTGCTGCGTCTCAGCACTGACTGATGATGGCTGCAGCTAGCATGGGACCTCAGCACTGTGGAATTATTTGCTGCAGTTTTGATATTATTATTAAACTGAGGAGGTCTGGAGAGGTGCCTGCAGCAGACTATGCAGAAATTCATGGGTCTTAGGCATAGGTGTGGGGCCATGGTAGTGAGAGAGAAGAAGAGTGAAGCAGCTATAAAAGGAGTGCCTCCAAAGTCAGCTGATCAGACAGGGCAAGCCATGGTCAGTGAATGTTGGAAGAATGTGAGGATGGTTCCAAGGGTTGAAGAAAAGGCTAGGAGTCCTTAGGGATGGGACTTCCTCTAGTCTTTCTCCCTATGGGCTGGTTGTAAGAAAGATGAAAACAAGCAGGTCAAAGAAAGGCTGGCTGGCTAAGCACACTGACCGCAATATTCAGTGGCACTAATTTCCCTTAATGTATATTATGGATATGTTTCTTAATAAGGGTTCTCATACCCCTGATGAAGGCTTACTTCTGAAACACAGCCCCTGTAGGGTATAACCTCTTGAGATGCAAATAAAGTTTTGCACTCTACAACACCTTCTATGGTTTGATCTGCCTCACTCCACACAGGATCTCCAAATACCTGCGAGTGTACATAAGAACATAAGAATATAAGAAATGTCATACTGGGTCAGAATAAGTTCCATCATACCCAGTATCCTGTTTCCAACAGTGGCCAATCCAGGTCACAACTACCTGGCAGATTCTCAAAAGGCACACAGGTTCCACAATGCTTGTCCTGGGGCAAGCAGAGGAGTTCCTGGATCTTCTTTAATAATGGTTTATGGACCTTTCCTCCAGGAACTTGTCCAAACCTTTTTTAAATCCTGCTATACCAACAGCTTTTACTGCATCCTCTGGTAACAAATTCCAGAGTTTGATTATGCATTGAATAAAAAAAATATTTTCTCTTATTAGTCTTAAATGGGTTACGTTGTAGCTTTATTACATGTCCCCCTACTCTTTCTACTTTTTGATGGTCTAAACAATCGATTTACATTTACCTGTTCTACTCTATTTATTTATTTATAGACCTCTATCATATCTCCCCTCAGCCATCTATTTTCCAAGATGAAGAGCCATAAACATTTAAGTCTTTCCTCATAGGAGTATCCTTCCATCCCCTTTACCATTTTGGTGGCACTTCTCTTTACCTTTTCTAATTCTGCTATATCCTTTTTAAGATATGGCAACCAGAATTGCAAACAAGGTGTGATCACACCATGGAATGATACAGAGGCATCTTTGTTAGTGATATTGCAGAAGGGCTGTCAAGTAAAGGTTTGCCTCTTTGCTGGTGATACCAATATCTTCAGTAGAGTAGACATCCAGGAAGGTGTAGATAGCATGAGGAGGGATCTAGCTAAGTTTGAAGAATAGTCTAGAAATTGGCAGCTAAGATTTAATGTTAAAAAATGCAAGGTCATGCATTTGGGCTACAGCAATCCAAGGGAGCAATATAGTATAGGGGGTGAAGTACTTCTGTCCACTAAAGAAGAGCGGGACCTAGGCGTGATTGTGTCTGATGATCTTAAAGTAGCTAAACAGGTAGAAAAGGCAATGGCAAACGCTAGAAGGATGCTTGGGTGCATAGGGAAATGAATGGCCAGCAGAAGAAAGGAGATGATAGATTCCTCTTATAAGTCTTTGGTATGACTTCATTTGGAGTATAGTGTGTAATTCTGGAGACCCCACCTTCAAAAGGATATAAACAGGTTGGAGTCTGTTCAGAGGGTGGCTACTAAAATGGTTAGTGGTCTTCATTATAAAGCATATGAGGACAGACTTAAGGATCTTAATATGTATACTTTAGAGGAAAGGCGGGATAGAGGTGATATGATAGAAATATTTAAATATCTCTGTGGCATAAATGCACAGGAAGAGAGCCTCTTTTGATTGAAAGCAAGCTCTGCTACAAGGGGACATAGGATGAGGGTGAAAGGGATAGACTGAGTAATATGCAGAAATATTTCTTTACAGAAAGAGTGGCTGATGCATGGAATAGTCTCCCAGTGGAGGTGGTAGAGAGGAGGACAATACAGGCCCGATTCCATCCCCGACGTTAATCCCCTCTGTACATCTGGTCTGAGCCGGATGTACAGAGGGGATCATGATTCTGATCCTGCAGGGCAGGTCTAGCCCCGCGGGATCAGAATCTCGATGAGGCATGGCACCACAGCTCCATTTAAAAGCCACGACGCAGGCCACCTGAAAAAACTGTTTATTCCACACAGTCCGACCCCCGATCTGGCCTCCTATGGCCAGGGTCGGGCTGTGGGGAATGTCCCCTGGTCCCCCTGCCCCATCCATGCCCCGGGCAATTAAAAAAAAACACATCCAGGGAAGATATTCCACCTCGGAGGTACAGGGCCAACATTAGAATCGGTCCTGTACGTCCAGGGCTGATGACTGCCCACTGCCTGCCCAGACTCTGCCCCAGGGCAGCCCCTTCCCCACCCCGTCTAACTTCCCCGCACAACTGGAGGGGAAGTTATTCGCGGCAGGAGAAGGCAGGAATAGACGCTATTCATGGCTCAGAATAACACTGTATCTGAATTCAAAAAGCATGGGACAAACACAGAGGATCTCTAAAGGAAAAAAAGGGGACTGTTGTAGCGGTTGATATGGAAGGGCAGACTAGATAGGCCATGTGGTCTTTTTCTGCTGTCATGTTTCTATGTTTCTATGACATCCTTGGTTTTATTCTCCATTCCTTCCTTATGATTCCTAGCATTCTATTTGCTTTCTTGGCTGCTTCTGCACACTGGGCGAAGGGTTTCAACATTTTATCCATGATGACACCTACATCTTTTTCCTGGGTGATAGTTCCAAATGTGGAACCTTGCATCATGAAACCATAATTTGAGTTGTTCTTTCCTAGGTGCATAACTTTGCACTTATCACATTAAATTTTATCTGCCATTTGAATATCCTGTCTTTCAATTTCTCAAGGTCCTCTTGCAATTTTTCACAACCTTCTTGTGTTTTAACAACTTTGAATAATTTGGTGTCATCTGCAAATTTGATCATATTATTCCCATTTCCAGGTCATTTATAAATATGTTAAAAAGCAGCGGGCCCAGCACAGATCCCTGCAGTATACCACTATTCACCTTTCTCTATTGAGAAAATTGGCCATTTAGCCATACCCTCTGCTTTCTATCTTTTAACCAGTTCCTGATCCACAATAATACACTGCCTCCTATCCCATGACTTTTTAATTTTGCCAAGAGTTTCTCATTAGGTACATTGTCAAGAGTTTTCCGAAAATCAAGATACACTACGGGCTGATTCGGTAAAGTGAATAGTGGGGCTATATGCCCTGGTGGGACGTACAGCCCCGCTAGCCATCTGGCCCATATTCCGGCACGCAATCTCCCCGCATGCACACAGCCACAGTGTGGGGAGATCTGGATGGGATCATCACAGGAGCAGAGAGTGGGTGGAGCGAGGGTGGGCCAGGCATGTGGACATATAGTGCTATTTCAGGTCATGGTCCTCTATGTCCAGCAGGTAGAAGATGGTCGTGCTGCTTATTCCACCTCGGCACCATCTCTGGTGTCTTCCTTTTTTCTCTAAATCAATGACAGAAAGATCGCATGGCACCATCCCTATCTTCATCTTTCTTTCTCTGAGTCAGCATGAAGCAGCCAGTGAGGCCTGTAGCATTCACTTCCAGTGCACAGTTCAATGACTCAGTGCACTGGAAGTGAATGCTACAGGCAGCACTGGCTGCTGTTGCTGACTCAGAGAAAGAAAGATGAAGCTGGAGATGGTGCTGCATGATGCGATTGTCTTTGTTCTTGCGGCTGTGCTAAGTTGCAGCCACCAGGACTGCAGAGTCTCTAAAAGTGAAATATGGCATGTCCTGTCTTTTACACAAGGAAGTGCCTCGGTTTCACTTTTAGAAAGTCCGTGGTCCCAGAGGCTGCAACTTAGCACAGCTCCTGCTGCTATGAAGAAGTGAGCTGGTGAGACAGGCTTCAGGTCTCACTGGCTAATCTATTATGTCAGTGAGGCCGCGGGGCCCCTCGGGGAGTGGGGCCATATGTGGATGACATTCCTGCATATGCATAGGGCTGGCACTGTTCACTGTTTCCTTAGGAGCTGTATTCACTGGTGTTTGATTTGATGTACACTGCCAGTGTCAACCTGTGTGTCTTCCCACCATTGTTTTCCCTACATTACATACGTTGGGCATATATTGTGAGCCATGGCCCTGTACTCTTAAAAGTGTGTAAAATAAGTACATTTGACGCAAAATGTACAAAAAAAATTGCAAAAAAATAATTTAACAAAAAAATAGCACAGATATGAATACAAACAATCTGCCCTCTCTACACTTTTATTTAATTTGTACTTCTAGCCCCTCTGTATGTTGCTTAGACATATTGGAATTTATTTTCATATTTATTCAGTTGACATCATGCCATTATATTGGGACTAGGCTCTACTAACAAAGCTGAATGTTTCCAAGCAGTTATACTGCGGTTGGCTCAATACTTTATGATGTTCAATTAACTGAAGCTATGATTATTTCGTGAGATATTAACAGGTGTTGGCCCTCCTCTTTGCAAGTGGGTGATGTTGTGTTCCATTAAGTTCTAAGATTATTTATCCCGGAGTTAATCTAAATACTCACTTACTTATCACCTCATTATTAATGGAATTGTGGGTGCAGTCTTTTATAAGATTTATTTGTTGTATCACCTATGCCCATTTTTGCAAGCCTCTGATTTTCATACTGTCTTTCAATTGCCAGCCATCACTCCATAGGAATTACAATTGGTCCAGAACATCGTGGCCTATATTCTATTTAAAAAGCCCAGAGATGAGCACATCACTACTTGTTTTATAGATTTACACTGGCTTCCAGATTAGGATGAAGGTTGTGCTGAAAATACCGTGTGTTTATCTGCCAGTTGTTTACAAATCAAACTGCAGTCTTTAATTTCTAATCAGCAAATGCAATCATGAGTTGGTTGTTCCTTCTGTCAAGCTAGCATCTAAACAACAGTCTTTTCTGTTTGTGTTCCAATAACTGAGAATTTTCTGCCAGATGGTTTAAGGAGTACATATGTTCACTATGTTAATTTTATTAATACACATTAACCTTTAGTAAATATGCCCCTACGTATGTCTTTCAAAGACTTATTATTTTGTAGGCAGAAGAAAATCTTTATTAGTCAGGCTTGTCAGGAATGGGTTAATGCTCATAATGTGATTGTTTTTGATGGTGAATTATTTAGATGTTTTACTTAAGTCTGTAAAAACATACTTTCACATATGTCATTATGTAAGTCTCTGAAAATTGTAGATTGACAGTCTATAAGAATTTAAAAAGTAAGCATAGGTAAACTTTTCTCAAACTAATTTACTTTCTCCAATTATATTATTGAAAAAATACTTTGTGGAAGTTCTTAAAATAACAGAGCCTGTTGAAATCCTGCAAGCTTATTATATCCCTGCAAGGTCACGGGTGTCTTCCCCTGTTGAAGGGTCCTTTGATACTCTTCAGACCACTGTAGGAATCTGACAGAATTTATTGACGATTCAGCTGATGTTATTTTGAAAAGTAATACCTTACTTGCTTCAGTAGCTGTTCAACTCAGAATTCTTAAACTTTTTTTTAAGTGTAGGGATGCTGTGTTTTCCTGATGTTACACGTGCGACTCAATTGAAAATGAAACAGTTTTTGAAACTGAAGTCCAGGGTTGTGGGATTGGGGGGTTCTTTTTTCTCCGTTTCCCCAGTGTTTAATTACCTTTTTTGTTTTTCTTGAGTTTTCTCACATGGAGAGATTTCTACAGGTTGATTGTTGGTAACGTTAGAATTTATATTTATCCTCCAATACGGCTGTATATGTCCTCATTTCTTGAATATTTTTGTTTTTGAAGAAACACTCTTGCTGCTCTCATGATGTGGGCTTTACCAGTTTCTCTTGATATTTGTAATCTTATCTACATGCATGTTGCTTTCTTGATCTGGTTTTCTTTATATCCTTGGTGGAATGTATAATTTAAATGCTTCAATAAACAAAAAGGAAAGTAAGCATAGGATATAGGTCTAGCTGGGAGTCAGCATTAAGGGTTTGGTAGAAATGTCCTATTGCCTGCATCAGGATTTCCATATCTGACTTCATCTATTGGAGTATGTCTAGGAATAGGGCCTCTGTGAGCTGAGGCCCCATCACTGCTCTCAGGAACATGACATTAGTATAGCACAGGCAGCACATCTCATGTATTGCTTCCTGTATGAGGCTGTGCAGAGTATGCACGATCTGAGTGAGAGCCTCTGCCATAGCATCATGTGTCATCCAGGTCCTCCTCAATATTTACAATGAAGGAGACAGTAGATTCCTCCAGTGGGCCTTTAGCCAGTGCCCATTTCCCCCTGAGATGCATTTCTAGAAAGCTCATCATCCCCCACCTCCTCTTCCTGCTCTAGTTCAACAATACCTTCTCATCCTGCTCAACCCTATATCACCTCTGCTGCTTCTGTTTGCCCAGATGAGCCCACAGCAAATGATGCTGGATCTAGCAAAAGAACACAACATGACATTGTCAGGCCATGTCCCAAACACTGTATTGGTCTTAGCTAGTGCTTTGCAGAAGCTGGCCTTCTAAGGGTTGTTTGTCCACTTCTCACATGAGTAGCCTTCATGTGTACCATCAACATCTTGGGGTTCCTCAACTTTTCTCTGAGTACAACCTCCAATTAGTTAAAACTATCCCTGCATCTACTCCATCACCCTCAACCTGCCCCACCTTCCAACACTACTCTCTACAACTACCTTACAACACCCCATATTGTCCCAGCCCCCAGAACTACCCCACTGTGACTACCCTGACAACTACCCCATGGCCCAAAAGTATCTCCTACAACTACTTCATTATCTCCAAAATGCCCCATCCCTTCCAACTAACCCACCACCCTAAAACTGCTCCCACAACTACCCAATCACCTCCAAACTACTCAAACCCCACCATAACTAACCCATCATCCTCAAACTGTCTTTATTCCTCAAACTACCTCACCACCCCCAACTACCTCCACCCCCAAAACTATTCCAACTACCTCCTACTCTATTCCTCCATACCCTCAACTATCCCACCTTCTCCCCCCTAAACTACCTTTCCACCAAACTGCCTCACCTCTTAAACTACTATGCACTTAGTTAACCCAACCTCTACAACTATCTTCGCATCTGCTCACCCCGTGCAACCCTCATCCAACCTATATACCCATCCCACCATCCAACCAACCTCCATACCTCCATGGCATAAATACCTCCATGGCATAAATGCACAGGGGGAGAGCCTCTTTCAATTGAAAGCAAGTTCTGCTATGAGGGGACATGGGATGAGGGTGAAAGGGGATTGATTCAGGAGTGAGATGCGGAAATATTTCTTTATGGAAAGAGTGGTGGATCCGTGGAATAGTCTCCCAGTGGAGGTGGTAGAGATGAGGACAGTATCTGAATTCAAAGACGTATGGGACAAACACAGAGGATCTCTAAAGGAAAAAAGGGGTCTGTTGTAGTGGTTGATATGAAAGGGCAGACTAGATAGGTCATGTGGTCCTTTTCTGTCATCATGTTTCTATGTTTCTGTCACCCCAGCTTAATGAACATGCCCCTTAGTGTTCTTAACTTTAAAGCCAAAATATTCTCCAAATGTTCCCAAATCATAGCTTGGGAAGCATGTTGAGGGATTTATTGCAAGCAGCAAAGCATTTCCACGTAGAATGAATGCATGCATACTTAATGATTTGTCTTGGTTTTGTCTATTGAACCATTAGCCCAGCTAATAAGAGACAATACAGATATTTCTGGCATTGTCTTGAGATGGAAATCACAGAATTCCCTTAGAGATGGAAAATGATTTGCACTTGTAATGAATACTTTGAATTGCTTGGAGAATATATCTACATCAATATTTATAGATAAATAGATATTTGAAGAAGTGCAGTAGGAAAAATTAAAAGACAAAAGAATGTCTAAGCAACAGGTGCATTTTTTTAAGTTTGAGCAAATACAACTACTTTAATTCTCATTATTTACTAACGTTTGGAAACCTGTGAATAATTTCTATCAGATCTGGCATTTCCAGAATTAAAGAGACTGGAATATCTGCCACTCTACCATTGTTTCAGTCCTCATTGATATGCTGCTGCTAATTTGCATACAGCATCCACTGAGATGACAATCTCTCTGCATCAGAGCTTTCTGGAGTGACTGTGAGACTAGAACAATAATCTCACAGCTACAGTGCTCACACAGTCTGTAATGCAACCATCATTTCATGCTTTCTTTTGGCTTGAGAAGATGCTAAATGAAGTGAGAATAACTGTTCCAGGTGGGAATGAATGTCCTCCATATCTAATTTCTGGGTTTGGAAGGCTGAAAGTCTGCAGTATAGTAACAAAAGCAGAATGATCACTGCAGATAGATTGTTCATGCTTCTTTGTAAATGCAAATTATGATGCATTAACTATCACTAGCTATAGAAAGCACACAGAGAAGTGTAAAAGAACTCAGGGTGAAGACATTTCTTGTTATTCCTATTTGAAAACTATTATTACTGCTCAGATCCATTATTGAAAGTTCAATGTGTAAGTCCCTTTTCCTTATATTTTTAAAAATGAAAAAGCTAAGATCAGGCCATTTAAATCAATAAACAGCCAGATACTATCCATATAATAGTGAGCCAACTTAGGTATTCAGCTGCTAAATGGATAAGTTGGCCATTTAGTTCAGGCCTGTTGAATAGCAAGCCTCAGCTAAACAGATAAACCAGTACATTCGCTAGATAAATAGATATTGATGTAGTCACCAGCTCCAATAACTATATTATACTATGGGGCTTATCTTAGAAGCATCCCCACATGTAAATAACAGCATTTACACGTGCTAATTGGTATACATGTAGAAATACCTTTTTAGAATAGGGTGGGTCTGATATTCAGTGCCTAGCCGCTGACACTGAATGTTAAACTTGGATATTCAATGCCAGGGTCATAACCTTTTAGGGGACTGCCTACAATCCCTCATATCCACACCTACAGACAACAGACCAAGAAGAAACCAAACCACAAACCTCCTTAAAATCCCCAAACAGAAAACAACCAGTACACAAGAAACTTGCCATCGCACCTTCTCCATATATGGACCTACTCTATGGAACTCCCTTCCGGCTAATCTCATAGCAACCACTGACCTAAAGGACTTCAGGAAGATGCTAAAAATGCATATTTTCCAGACAACTAAACTCTCTCACATCCAAAACCCTCTAAGAACCCTAAATAACTGAAATACAAAAACATGGACTCTGTTCCATTCAAATGTAAATAGTCATCAGTCCACTGATCAGACAGTAAATATTTAATTGCTTATCACTTAAAATGTAAATAGTTGACTGTGTTGGGATTCAAATTGCTTCTATGCTGTTAGTTGCATCATGTATCTCTTATTTATTTATTTAGCTGTATTTATATCCCGCTTTTCACTGGGTCAAAGCGGTCAATTGGGGGGATACATTTAACATGAGGGGATATGAGACACACACACTAATACATACAGGGAACATGGGCATTGGAGGGTTAAGTGGCTTGCCCAAGACCACAAGGAGTGCCTGTAGGACTAGAAATCCCAATCCCTCTGGCCTGAGATTGCTGTCCCCACGTGGGACTTGAACCCCCAACCCTCCGGCCTGAAGTACCTTGTCCTAACCACTAGACCACACCTCCCTCTCCATCTCTTGTTGTTTTTGTTTGATGTAAACCGCCTTGATACCACTGAAAGGTGGTATATATGAAATGTTAAATAAATAAATAAATATGCAGCCCTGGCATTGAATATCCGGAGTTGCACCGCTGTCTGATTAGCTCCTACAGGTAATGATAGGCCAGCTTTACCCGTGTCTCCTTAACTGGGCAGAGGTGCGATATCATCACTTCCTGATCAGCGACTGGTGTCGCCCTCGCTCCACCCCAGAATGTCCCCAACACGCCTCAATGCTAAGCAGCTAGCATCGGGGCATAAAGTGGCATTAATCGGGGATATTCAGCAGCATTAATCTTTTTAGTGCCACTGAATGCCCCATTCAGCTGCGTTTACATGGTTTACAGGTTCATAATTCAAAAAAACACCAACCTTCCTTAACTCCAACCTTCCCTAATACATAATACTAAAATAGATCACCAATTCACAAAGGAATTTTTCCAGCAGATCTCCGGTACCGCAATGGGGGCTACATTTGCACCTTCACTTGCTAATCTTTTTATGAGCGCATTTGAAGTTCAATGGATTTATCCGTCTGCTTTTATGCCCTGTATATTGGGTTGGTATAGGTATATCAATGACATTTTTTTACTATGGAGCGGTTCTAAAGATCTCTTGCTCAAATTTTTCAATTATTTAAATGGTTGCAATATATCTATCAAGTTTGAAATCAATATTCAATCGTCTATTATCCATTTTTTAGACGTGAGAATTATGAAAGGCGATGGCTGTTTTCAGACTACACTTTATGCCAAACCCACTGATAGAAATACCGTGCTTCATTATTCTAGTTATCATCCAGAGCATTTGAAAAATAGTTTACCTTATTCCCAACTATTACGTTGTCGGCGTATCTGCTCCTCCCACAGGGAGTTTGAATCTCAAGCTACTATAATGATGCGAAAGTTTAAGCAAAGAGGATATCCGAATTCTCTCCTAAGGAAAGCTTATAAGAGGGCAAGATTCAACCATCGCGAATGGCTTTTGTCTCCATTGCCAAAGAATGTACCAGAGGTATTTATTCCCATGCAACAATCAGCTACAAATGAATCTATTCTAGTGCAACAATCAGCTACAAATGAATCTACTTGTATCACTTGTGTTCTACCTTTTTCAAGTTTATCAAGCCGGTTGACTTCTTGTATTCATCGGCGTTGGCGCATGTTTTCTACTCATTCTACACTTTCCACTCATCAGATACGCGTAGCCTACAGGCGCGATAAGAACTTGAGAGATTACCTCTGCCCTGCAGTTCCCCGACTTCGTCACTCACTCTCTAATATGCATACGTGCTGTAATCGCTGTATTTTTTGTGCAATGATGGATTCCATTTTACCTTCAATTTTTTCTTCTAAGCCTTATTCATTGCAAATGAACACTAATTGCAATTCATCTTTTGTAGTTTATGCTCTGTGGTGTACATGTTTTAAACTGTATATCGGTAAAACAACTCGACCCCTTCGTACACGGTTGACTGAGCATAAATATAGTGTTTTGAAAGCGAAGTTGGAAACACCTTTTATTCAGCACTGTCTTTTATGTGCTCATACATTTGCAGACTTTAAGTGTACGGTGGTAGACTGTATCCCCGTTAACATTCGGGGAGGAGATCGAGGGAAGCTGCTGCTACAGCAAGAACAACGGTGGATTTTTAATCTGCATACACTTGCTCCACATGGACTCAATGATAAGATAGATTGGACACTATTTTTTTGATTGGTCCTTTTGGAGTTCGGGGCGTACATTCCTCTTGTTCAGGATAGGCTAGGTTTAGCAGGAAATGACATCATTTTTTGATAGCGCATTGGAGTATAAAGGCTGGTCTTTAAATTTGTGTCGTTAGGAATAGCCGTTTTAGGTTGGAGGCATTCTGCCCGTAAGAGTTTATCTTTGAGCTGTGGAGTTGTAGTTATCATGCTTGAGTTTATTGTCCCTGAAGAAGCCTGTTAGGCGAAACAAAAGCTTTTGTTGGACTTTAAAGAACTTTCTCGGCATTGACTCTGCTTCTCCAGATTGAGGCTGACATTCAAGAACTGAAAGTGTGTGCGGTCTTGATGACAAGCGTGTGTGGGAGATTTCAACAGAACCCTAAGTTGAGTATGCTGTTTACATTTTTAATGTTGTCATAACTCACTTTGAAAGATTTTCTGTACTTTTTGCAGGTTACGGAGCCTCCTGTGAGGCCTGCTAGCACCCGCACTGGGTATTCCGTACACACTTTTTCAGCTGTATGATTAAGATAATGAGATTATTTTGAAATCCCGAAAAAGTACTTTTAGGTGATACTAGTAGTCTTTTTAATTAGGTCTGATTTGATTATTGATAATAATTGGTGTAATTAAATTGTTAAAATAAAAAGTAAAAGGCTTTAAGGCCCGTGATGTGGAATTTTCCATCTAACCCTATGGTGGCTCGGTTCGCCAAGTGAAGGGTAAGATTTCTCTGAGGCCTGTTTGCCTTTGTGAATTGGTGATCTATTTTAGTATTATGTATTAGGGAAGGTTGGAGTTAAGGAAGGTTGGTGTTTTTTTGAATATTGTATTTCCCTTCCTTGCAGTTATTTTCTGGTTAGTTACAGGTTCATAAACCATGTAAATGCCTTTGAATATCGGACCCAGTTTGTTTAAATGTGTGGATACTTTACCATGTTTAAATTTCTTGCAGATGTGGTGAGGACAGGGAGTGGGAGTTGTTTGGGTAGACCTATAGTATACATATGGATTCCCCATTTCACAAAGGGAATCTACCTCCATAGAAAAAATTACAGACATTGTCATTTACAGCTGCCCCAAGGCACATGAAAGTGTCTGCTGGCCGGAGAAGCTGTCAGTGCTGAGGTCTTCCCTTTCAATCACCCTCTTGTTCTTGATCTTCCCCCATGACCCCCCCACCCATCTTTGATCTTCCCCACAACCCCCATACTATCCAGATCACTTCCATGACTCCCACCACATCCAATCCTAACTACCCCTCAAAGCACCCAGTTCCCCTAACCTGCTTTAATATTTTTTTGCTCTACTGTAAACTGCCTTGATGGTTCTGAAGGTGTGGTAAATCAAGAAATAAAGATAAAAGCATCCAATACACCCCACAAGTAAACTCCTTGGCATGGATATCCCTTCCAAACAACAACATCCCTGAGACTCCCCTAGCAACCTTCCTTCAATCTCTGATACCTCTCCCCAGCCCTACTGGGGGCCCTTGGTGTCTAGTGGGAGCATGATCAATGCCCATTATCTTCAGTTTTTACTGTGTGAGGTTGCAAAATGGTGCTGATGAGTCCTAATTTTTATTTATATTTATTTATTTATTGCAAATTCTTATATATTGTGCTATTTAGTATCAGTGCGGTTTACATTGTAACAACATTTTGCATTAGAACAAGATCTTTTGCTTACATTATAACAGGGATTGTAACTTGGAAGTAACAGGGTAACTATATACAGTTCAAACAAAGGGGCTTATCAATTATTTAAGTTATATTATGTAATAGAGTCGTAATGTAGTCATGCTGATTGTGAATGTTCCTAATGGTAAGTTTTGTTTGTAAATCACTGGGGGTTATGTTGTTGGTACTTCAGATGCTGTGTGGGTGAGATTAGGTGTTGGATGTGAATGCATTAGGTTAGTGTGGGTAAAATAAAGGCAGAACAAGTGATGTTTAATAGCTTTTCTGAATTGTGAGAGGTCAGTAATTGATCTTATATGAGGTGGGAGATTGTTCCAGCACTTAGGAGCATATAGTGTAAATGTTCTGTATTTAGTTGTTTGGGTACATTTAGTGGACTCAGGTGGTATAGATAGCGTATTGCTAGTTGTTGACCTTCTTAGCCTGTTAGTAGGGGTACTGGTCAGCAGTGAAGAGAGGGATGTGGAGGATATCCAGTTAATTGCTTTAAATGACAGGATTAACACCTTGTTGGTGATTCTGCATTCTACTGGTAGCCAGTGTAGATCCATCAGTATTGGCGTTATGTGGTCTTTTCTGGAGATGCCGCAGAGAATGCGGGCTGCTGTGTTCATCGCCATTTGAAGAGGATTGAGAGTGCTCTTGGGGAGTCCATGTAGGATGATGTTGGCATAATCAAAGTGTGGCATTACCAGTGTCTGGAATATTGTTCTGAAGTTGTCTGGGGCTAGTAGAGGTCTTAGATGTCGTAGTATCCGTATTTTGTTGTAAATGGATTTAGTGGTATTCTTTATATGCTCTTTAAAGTTGAGCTGCTGGTCTATTGTAATCCCCAGATATCGTATTACAGACCTGCATGGGAGCTCAGCGTCATGAACTTTCAATGAAGTAGGAGGAGAGAAGTCTTTGTTCCTGGTTATGAAAAGGACCTCAGTTTTTTTAAAGTTTATGCAAAGATTTTGGGACAGGAGCCAATCAGTAATTGCATTGAAGCATTCAATAAGTGGAACAAGGTTTGGCTGCTTGATTTTAATTGGAGCAAAAATCAGTACATCATCCGCATAGATCAGACTGGAGATGTTAAAAGAACGGATGATATCACAAATGGGTTGCATATAAATGTTAAAGAGTAGAGCCGAAAGGGATGATCCTTGGGGTACTCCTTGTTGCTGATGGAATGGTTCCGATGTTGAGGAGCCTATCCGTACTTGTTGCCAGCTGTTTATGAGATATGATTTGCACCATTCCCAGGCAAGGCCATGAATTCCCTTTTCCTGGAGGTGGGAGAGGAGTTGTACATGGTTAACAGAATCAAATGCAGCTGCTATATCAAGAAATATGAGCACAGACCCATTCTCAATTTTGTCAATACCTTTGGACAATGTATTGATGAGTATAGTGAGTAGAGTCTCTACACCATGTGACTCACGGAATCCATGCTGACAAGGATCAAGAGGGGCTGATATATCAATGTGTTGTTGTAGTTGCATTTTAACCACCTTCTCTATGAGTTTGGCTAGATAGTGTATACTTGAAATCGGGCGGTATGAGTCCGTCCTTGCTGGGTCAAGTTTGTTGCTTTTCAGGAGAGGGCATATGGAAGTATGTTTCAGGGTTTCTGGGAATGTTCCTGTTGCGAAGGAGAGTTCCATGATGTAGACTAGAGTTGAGCTAAGTTCTACACGCATCAATCTGATCCAATGGGCAGGACAAGGATCATTTTGGCGCCGTAGTGGTGTTGATGGTAGCAATAAGGTCAGCAATGTACTTCTCTGTCGGAGAGGTGAATTTTGTCGATGGTTGATGTATCTGGGGGAAGAAGCACAGTGTGGAGCTTGGTGTAAAGTTTGTTTTTATAATTTTAGATTGTAGGTACTCGGCGAAGGACTGGGGTTGGATAGAAGCTGTTTGATTGGAGGAAGGTATCTTGGTTAGAGCTTTAGCTATGCTAAAGAGGTCACGTGGTTTATTTAACGATCTAAGGAGGGTATCCGTATGGTGCTTTCTCATTTTTTTGTAAATTTTCTCACGGTGTTGCTTCAGGGTGTTCTCATAAGCTGATTTGTCAGATGTGGATTGAGATTTGCGCCATTTTCTTTCTTGCCTTCTTAGAAGCTGAAGCGATGCACGTGATTCAGCAGAGAACCAAGGGGCTGGTTTTCTGCTTTGTGGTTGTTTGTTGGATGCTGGTGATTTTTTGGATGAAGGTAATTGTGAGCAAGAGATAAGGGTGGAGTTCCATCCATGGATCATTTCATCAAGGTTCTGAACTGGTTGACGGAGTGTTGGAAGAGTGCTGCTGAGGAAGTCATCTCTGTTTAGGGATTTGAAACGAGTTTTTGCTCCTGAAGAGGTTGAGTTTGCTTGGTTGGTTGAAGCTTGGGTATGGTGGCATGGGATTTGGAAGGAGATTACATTGTGGTCTGACCATGGAACTTGAGTGGATGATATGACAATATTCTTGATTAATTCAGAATGAGGGGCAAAGATGAGGTACAGGGCGTTACCCTTGAGGTGTGTTGGAGAGTTCACCAGCTGGGTATAACCAAGGTCCTTCATAGTATCGAGGAATGTATCAGAGTAGGTAGGCTGCAATGAGGCGAGGTTAAAATCTCCAATCAGCCAATTAGGTTTGCTTGGGCTTCCAGGGTTACAGGCAAGGTCTATAATGTTGGATAGATCTTCTGAAGGTGAAGAAGGAGCTCTGTAAATGAGATTTATGCTGATATATTTGTTAGCGATAGATAATGTGTCCATGTGCAGGATACTCATTGAGGCTAGCGATTGGAGCTGGAGATTACTTTTTGAAAGGATGAGGACTCCTCCTCCTTTCCAGTTGCTTCTATGACAAGCGTGCATCACATAGCCGTGGGGGATGAGTTGTTTTATGATGACGTTATCTGTGTCTGATAGCCAGGTTTCTGTGACCATGAGGATATCAAGGTTCTGAGTGGTGATAAGGTCTGTGATGGATGGCCATTTTTTTCGAATTGATCGTGAGTTGATGAGAGCACATTTTAGGTTGTCTTGTAAAAGAATGTTTTTAGGCTCCAGACTAAAGGAGTTATTAATGGAAATATATAGTAAGTATGAATGCCTGATATGATGTGTATGTGGTTGTGTGTGGTGGGAATTGCTACTGTTTCTCCTTCCCAGACTATGCAGGATAGGGATATAGTTATGGTTGGGTGATAAGGCTGAAGTATTTTGAATGGTGTCAGCTAAGAGGTAAAAGCTAAATAGAGCTAAATAAGGAGATGGCCATGTTAGGGTGATAGGCTAGTAACAATAGTATATTAATTCAAATCGCAATGGTAAGTTATTGGCGACAGTACAATGGTGACTGGCAATGATAAGGCTACTGACAACAGTGTAGTGATATAAAAGCAGTGGTAAGTTACTGGTAACAGTACAATGGTGTGACTGGGCACTAGTAAGGCTACTGGCAACTAATGTAATCTCACAGTACTTCCACAATCCCCTAAAAGTAACCTTATAACTATCCTACCTCCGCTAAGCTGATCCCCCCTTCAAAACTACCCTCTGAAATGCCTCACCACCCTCAACTGTCCCCAACTACCTCCAGCCCAAAATTATCCTCACACCTATCCACCATTCCATTCCCCCAGCCGCAACCCAACTACCAACACCCACTCCTGTGCAAAGACTCAGATGCAAGTGCTCAAGTCAACCAAATAAGATGGAGTCTTGCCACACAAGATGGAAGCTGAAAACTTGGGCATAATAACTGAAGTCTGCATTTCAGAATGCTTATAGTTTTCATGTAGACAGCATCAATCTCAGAGAGAGACACTGCAACAATTTTCTTAGCAGTGAACATAAACATAAAATACCTTTGGATTTTTTCCAGGAGCCCTATACTGCTCCTCAGTTTAACTAGACCTGTCATAAATTCCAGAGTCATGGTATCTCCGACAAGTATTATAGGCCCTCATGCAAATGTTGGGTACCCAAAGGACAACTTTGTATTTCCAATTTGAACCCTGCCCTAGGAGCAGGACCAATCATGTGGGGCACACCAGTAAACTGACTGATTTTATGTAAGGGCAGATTGATAAAAAGGGACTGAGAACAAAGAAAGGGGCTCTTACTACCCTTCCCTGCCATTATACTGCCATACTGAAGACCTGCTGTGATCAGTCCCTGCATGACTCTGTACCTATTCTAAGTGCCTTTTAAGCTGTGGCTGACTAGTTAGACAATAGTCCTGCTTGAAGTTACGCTATATACATCTCTCCTCTTCCTGCTATCTATCACATATTTACCAGCTAAGGAATTCCCTCTCTCCTGCAATCTAATGCTAAGGTTCCCTGTAAAATAATTATCTCCAAGTTATAATGCCCTGTTCAATGTAATTTCAGTTTGTTCAATGTAAACCGCACTGATGCAGAATAGCGCGGTATATAAGAGAATGTAAATAAATAAATAAGTTGAAATATAGATTATTTTATTTTCTTAGAGGGACAAATAGCTATCTTATGCACATTTGTTTACCTATTTTGCAGGAATTAGAGGGAGATGATTGTACCTTTCTTCCTTTCTCATTGTAACTAAGTAATTAAGCTAAACTTTGACTTGTTTCCCTATCTGATCCTCCTGAACCGTAATATGAATAAATTCAGATTTAGTGCAGAAATCCCCAGTGGAGGAGGAGCCTAGTGGTTATAGCAAGAGCATAGCACTTTAGGGAATCTGGGTTTGATTCCCACTAGCACTCCTTGTGACCTTAGGCAAGTCATTGTATTCTCTGTTGCCTTGGAAGAAAAGGTCTGGCAATCTACTTCCAGTCATTCCTTGCCAAGAAAACCCAGGGGTTGCTGGGTCTCCAAGAGTCAGCATTGACCTGACAACACTTTAAAACATCCAAGCAAACAGAAATCCCTGTTTTAAGTCTGTGTCCTAGATTGCACAGGTGGCTGGTAATCCAGAATACATATTTCCATAAACTATTTACTTATAAGCCATATTCCATGCACCCCCAAAAAGCTCCCTATCCACTCCCAACTACCCAACCGCTTAGGCAGAAAGATTGGAGTGGAGAACTTTGGGAGCCTCAGGGCCTCATTGTTGCTGGTAGAGTCATGTGGAAGAGTGTTTGTGATGAGCAAGTTACTTGTGGGGGGTTAAACAGCTTTGGGAGGTAGGGGATAAGATATGGTAAGGGCATTATGAAGGGGACTTGTTGTGGTGGGGGGTTCATCAGAGGGACAGATTGAGGGGGGGGGGGGTAGTGGTACTGCAATCTGTGTACATGGACTGTGGAAGCAGTATTTTTAAAAAGCTGCCCCCATGCATATGTGGGGGGGTATTTTTACATTTTTTCCCATATGTGGCTTTTTAAAATCACTGCTCCCTCTGAACATGGAGAGACACATATATGCAGCCTTATACCTGTTTTACAAAAGGCTCTACATTCAGAGACTCTTGTTAAATGCAATGGGAATTCTTCACATCCTGATTTGGATGTGGGAATCCCCCTCTAAAATCTGCCTCCATGTTGTTGTTGTTGTTGTTGTTGTTAAGTGCCGTCGAGTCGGAGTCGACTCATGGCAACCCTCTGGATAGCTATCCTAAATTGTGTTCGGTCTTCAGTCAGGCGGCTGGCTCATTGTTGACAGACTGGTACCTGTAGCTGCTGTTATTGTATCAATCCATCTCATTGCAGGCCTTCCTCTTTTGCGTTGACCTTCTATCTTGCCAAGCATGATGTCTTTCTCTAATGATCTCTCTTTCCGCATGATGTGTCCAAAGTATGAAAGTCGAAGTCTTGCCATCTGAGCTTCTAAAGAAAGCTTAGGTTTGATCTCCTCTAGTACAGACTGGTTTGTTCTTTGGGCAGTCCATGGTATACACAGTATTCGCCGCCAGCACCATAAATCAAAGGCATCAATTTTCTTCCTGTCTATCTTTTTCACTGTCCAGCTTTCACATCCATATGATGTTATTGAAAATACCATGGCTTGAACAAGTCAAATCTTGGTATGGAGAGAGACATCTCTGCTCTTGAGAATCTTATCTAGGTCTTTTATAGCCATTCTGCCAAGAGCAATGCGTTGTCTGATTTCTTGACTGCTTGTTGCTTCTTTATTGATAGTTGATCCAAGTAGGTTAAAGTTATTCACGATTTCAATTTCTTCTCCTTCGACGATGAACCTGTTGATTATGCCAATTGTCATGATCTTTGTCTTCTTTACATTAAGGTGCAGGCCCATTTTGAGACTATGTTCTTTGATTGTGAGAAGCAAATGTTTCAGATCATCTTCACTTTCCGCCAGTAATGTGGTATCATCAGCATAGCGAAGGTTGTTGATGAGTCTTCCACCAATCTTCACACCTATGTTGTCTTCATACAATCCTGCTTCTCTGATGATTTGTTCTGCATATAAATTAAACAGGTAGGGGGAAAGTATGCAGCCTTGTCTTACACCTTTGCTTATTTTAAACCATTCTGTTTCTCCTTGTTCCGTTCGAACTGTTGCTTCTTGATCAATGTACAGATTGTGCAAGAGAACGATCAGGTGTTCTGGTATACCCATGCTTCTTAATGTGGCCCAGAGTTTCTCATGGTTTACACAGTCAAAAGCTTTGCTATAGTCGATAAAGCACAAATAGATATCCTTTTGGTATTCTTTAGTCTTTTCAAGGATCCATCTCACATCTGCAATGACGTCTCTCGTTCCTCGCACTTTTCTGAACCCTGCTTGCACTTCAGGTAGCTCTTGTTCCAGGTATGATTGTAGTCTCTTTTGAATAATCTTCAGTAGAATCTTGCTGGCATGTGGGATCAGAGCGATTGTGCGATATGTATATGAATATATGTATTAACTTAAGAGCTGGTGCCAGTGCTTATTATAGTGATTGCACTGGCTAAAGATTTTCGCTATTGCTACTATTAATATATTATTTAATTATTAGTTTGGGCCCTGACCAAGGACCTGGGAATGAAAGAGATACAGAAGCAAAATGCATGCTATTCAGAAAAGGGTAGTTTTTGCAAAACTGATGAAGTTATACAGTAGCTTTTAAATTTAAAGTGTCCAAGTATATTGTAAGTTCAGTTGGTATCACTCCAAGAACTCCAGACTCTATGGTATTGCTTCGATTTGTAAATCTCAGTATTATTATTATTGTCATCATCACTATGATTTGTATAGTGCATAGTAGATGTTCATATTTTGCACAGACAAAAGCTCACTCGGATGAAAGGAGGGTGATTAGCGGGGTGACCCAGTGTTCGGTCCTGGGCTCGGCACTGTTCAATGTATTTATGAGTGATATTGCTGAAGGACTGAATGGAAAAGTCTGTCTTTTTGCAGATGACACAAAAATTTGCAACAGAGTGGACTCCCCTGAGGGCGTGGATAACATGAGGAAAGATCTACAAAAGCTGGAAGAATGGTCTAATGCTTGGCAGTTAAGATTTAATGTGAAGAAGTGCAGTGTCATGCACTTGGGAAGCAGAAATCCAAGGGAAATGTATGCGATAGGGGGCGAGAGGTTGGTGTGCACGGACCAGGAGAAGGACCTTCGTGTGATTATTTCTGAGGATCTCAAGGTGGCAAAAGAGTGTGACAAGGCAGTGGCAAAAGCCAGGAGGATGTTGGGTTGGACACAAAGAGGAATTACCAGCAGAAAGGAAGAGGTACTAATGCCACTGTATAAGTCTCTAGTGAGGCCTCACTTGGAATACTGTGTTCAGTTTTGGAGACCATATCTTGCAAAGGATGCAAAAAGACTAGAAACTATTTGGAGGAAGGCAACCAAAATGATTTGGAGCCTGCGTCGGAAGCCTTATGAGAAGAGATTTGAAGACCTATATATGTACATTCTGGAGGACAGGAGGGATAGGGGAGATATGATTCACACCTTTAAATACTTAAAGAGAAATAATGAACAAACAATCCTCTTCCAAAGACGGGGAAGCTGTAAAACTAGAGGGCATAACATGAACCTGCAAGGTGGTAAATTGAAAGGCAATGTCAGGAAATACTATTTCACTGAAAGTGTGGTGGATGCTTGGAATGCCCTCCCGATGGAAGTGGTGGGGGGAAATAAGGTGACAGAATTGAAAATGGCATGGGACAGGCACAGTGGATCTCTTTACAGCAACAGGATAAAATCAAGATAAACTGAACTATCTAATTTCTCAACAAATAGGTGTCCTACATGGAGCAGTGGGTTTACCTCTAAACAAAGACATGGGGAGGGGTGACCTGAATGGAGCGGCAGGTGCACCTACTCTTGCCATCTTACTGAGCAGACTAGATGGACCATACTGGTCTTTATCTGCCGTCATTTACTATGCTACTATGTTACTATGAGCAATAATCAAAACAGCTCACACTGATGCAAATTTGATAGCTACATTTGTAAACAACAATAATAAGCAAAAGTCCACACAAGTCCTTGATTTGAATATTATCTCTGTGAAAACTATGCACCAAAATTGCACATGTTTTATCTATTGGAAAGTACGTACAAAGTTGTGATTGTCCAAGCTTCAGCCTTGCTAACACATTCTTCATCACCTTTTCACTCCATAGATAAAAGGGTCCTCATCGTCAAATAATATGCCTATTTATACTGCAGACAGGTTGTACAATGATGAAAGCCCAGCCATCTGTGAGTAGAATTTTATTTACGTGGGGAAAGGGCTTTGATTTTTTTTCCTACATACCCGGTAATCTCTGTTCCTCAGAACTTACAAAATAGTTAAGATGGATAGACAAGACACACAACATAAAACGTTTTCCGATTAAAAAGCGAAGCTGTGATTTCGAAGAAATAAACCAAGGGGTTATATGTGAGATTAACTGAGGAACAGGCAATTTTAAATGACACAGATATGAAATGAGCCTCTTAGGAGTCTTTAAGAAAAGAGGGTTGAAGGTGGATGGGAGAGTGATTAGGCATAGCTCTCTTGAAAACAATGACCATTTGAATGACTTGATCAAACTGGCTATAAATGAGAACTCTAACCAGAAAAAAACTGTAACATCGTCAGCCTCGGCTGAACAAGCAGTGGTTGTTCCTTTAATATTTTTGCAGTCTTTCAATAGTTACCGAATAGGATAAAACAGAGATTATCACTGAGAGGTACAAAAATAACAGTTTCTTTCTGGATAGTAACAATCCAAAGATCCCTGGAGGCAGGGATGAGAGATAGGTACAGTAGAAACAAAATGCTAATTTTAAAGGAAAAGCTAAATCTAAAAGTGTTTAATTAAATAAACAAGTAATAACTAAATTAAAGAACACAATTTATGTTTTGTTTATTAAAAAAGAGAAGAAACAAATTAGGGCTTGTTTACTAAGTGCTGAGCGTGTAATGTAGGTTTTGGCCACATTACTGGTGTGGAGCATCGCACTAGATGCAGTGGGTGGTGACAGAAAGAAGGAAAAGAGGCTTGGGGGCCAACACCCCCCCCCCCTCTAGGAACCCTATGGGGGCCGTCCTATCTGCAGACTAATAGTTGTTGCTAAGTACAGTAATAGAAAATAGTGGATGTGAGGGCAATATGCCACTCCATGATTGATTCAGCTTTCAGGCTGACTAGGCCTGTGTGCATTTCCTCCTTTACCACACCACGCACATACCTCCCGAAAGAAAATGTAACAAGGTGAAAGAAGCATTCATGGACTATGCATTGGGCTTGTCATTGCATGACTTTCACCTTCTGTAAATGCTATGCCAGTTTATCGCCACCCTGCTTGCTTCATGGCTCTGTGACCAGATTCTCTTTTTTTTTTTTTGCTAATATTCTCCTTTGTGGTTTGCACAATGAACTTGTATGAGTTAATGAACTTAAAATATTTTAATTTGAAGAGTAATTCTATATTATGAGGCTTTTGAATCTGGTTGACATATTTAGTATTCTTTCCTTAAAGGCACATTTTAGAAAGGCCAGACAAGCACTGTGGAGATATGCAAATGAAAATGTGCAGGGCACCATGATAGTTTTAGAAATGGTTCTGTGGACATGCATGGCCCATATTTGTCTCCAGAATTATATGTGTCCACAATTCACAAAACCTATGAGTGTGTGTGATGGAAGATGGGCCGTGGGTATGTGCAAATACTCCATATAGAATTATGGTGACTGAAATGTGTAGGCTCATTGCGAAACAGAAATGCATGTGCAGCATCAAGAATGTGCATGTACACACCCCATGGAACCTCTGCACATGCTCATTCATTCGTCATCTATGCCATCTAGTACTGACAGAGAAGGAGTTCCTCTACCCTCCATGGGGCTGCAGGCCTCGTCATGTTGAAAGACAGATCTGGGAAAGAATCTGCATGACCCTGGTGTGGTGAGTCACACAAAGACACAGAATTCAGGGAAACACATAGCTGCAGGAAGGTAACCAGTGTAAAAGTAGGGAAATCTGACAGCTAGGGCTAGGTGAAAAGATAACCATGACAGGCAAGTTCACCTGGGACTTATCCTCTGAGGTGTTTGTTAGAACAGCAACAGTCATAGCACACAGAGAAATGACTGTAGTCCCACAGACACACAGACAACCAGAAGCGCAATTGAACCCAGGCAGGTAGTGTGGGAACACATGGACAAGCTGAGAGGTGGCAAGGGAGCAGGAGACAATAGACATAACATGGCTGATACATGGAAGGTCACTGGGATATGTGTGCAGTTGCACATGAGCGTGTGTGCAAATGTCATAGCTTATGCCTATGTTGAGGCAATGCTGTATGTTCAAGCAGGCACATGGCCCTACAAGGACCCAATCTCAGGTCAGCAAACATGCAGTGCACAATGTACATATGGTGGCAGGCATTGCTAGCACATAGATGCAAAACCATAGGAAAGCAACCACACTGTGCCCAGAGAGTACAGAACCTCAGATGACAGAATCAGTGATGCCTGTAAGTTGTGCTGGAAAATAGGATCTCTGAAGGGAGGGAAGAAAGATGCAGTGAGCATCAGGGACAAGGGGACACAACATGACCACATTCCACAGCCTCTGCACAGCTGCACAGAGCTATTCCTCAACCCAAAGGCAATAGAGAAAGAGTCAGGTGGAAGACAGGAGAAGAACAGCAGAAATGTGTATCTGGCTAAGCATAATATTGCCTTTTATCTCTACCAGGAACTTCTGCATCTTCAGAGACCGTGAGGCTATAAAGGTGCTCTTCAGGGCCATACATATGAACAGGGCTGACTGCTGCATCACTTCTGGTGGGATATCCAGCAGCAGCAAGGTAAGTCCATCCACTTGTGGCATAGCTGCAACGTGGAATGGGGATGCCAATATGTCATCTGGAATCTGCCAGGGCAGGAGATGTTTGACAACAGTATGCATCCATAACCTGTATCACCACACAGGGCAGCAGTTAACCATATCAGTCAAGAGCCACTTGGTTTACACTAGGGAGCACCCCCCCACCCACATGTGCCCCGATCTTTTCCTCTCAGCCTATTCCCTTAGTCACTTCCTTTCGTTACCTTGGTGTGGTTCTCGACTCTGCTCTTTCCTTTCGGGAACACATTTCCTCTGTTGTTCAACAATCTTTTCTTTCTCTTAGACAGCTCCATGCTGTTCGCCCCTTTCTCTTTCCCTCTGCATTAGCTACACTTCTGATTTCCCTAGTAATATCCAGGCTCGACTATTGCAATGTCGTCCTGGCAGGTCTCCCAAAGTCCCAAATTACCAGAATCCAACGCATTCAGAATACCGCAGTTCGTCTTCTCACTCACGCATCCCGGTACGATCACGTCACTCCCCTTCTTTTGCAACAACACTGGCTGCCTATACCTTTCTGTATTCACTATAACATTCTTATCTTTGTTCACAGGGCTCTTTTCACAGGTACCCCCCTTTATCTTGCCGATCAGGTTCGTTTTCACACCCCCCATCGTTCCCTTCGTTCTATTCATCTCAATCGCATGTTTCTTCCCCCTCCTTCACATGCCCATTTGGAATCCACTCGGTCTTCTGCTTTCTTCTTCTTGGGTCCGCGACTATGGAACTCTCTTCCCCTCTCCCTCCGCGCTGAAACATCCTTCCCGCACTTCAAAGCAAAGCTCAAGACACATCTGTTCACTATAGCATTCAATCTCCCCCCATAAACTTTGCCCCTATGTTTGGTTCTCTTTCTTACTCCCTTCTCTGACCTACCCTTCCTGTCATGTCTCGTTTTACCTGTTTTGTAAAATTCCTCCTCTCTTTTCTATTTAACATGATGGCGTTCTTTTCTTAATTTCTGCAGCTTGTAATTTTAATTAATTGTGAACCACCCAGATGCCTAATTTGGTGTGGGTGGTATATCAAATTTTAATAAAACATAAAACATAAACATAGGCTAGAGTGGTGACATGCAGCCGAAAGCCCTGCAAAGCTGATTGCACATGCAGGACATGGTATCTGCAAACATATGGAGTGGCAGCAAGGGGGAGCCAGAAACTATGGAACAGAGAACTATGGAACCCATGAACAGAGAGGGCAGTATAGGGGACCCAAGCAGATCAGAGTATGCAGATGTGGTGGATAGTGATAGCATGACAAGATGCTATACTGAAGCATTGTGCAGGTGCCAATGTGTGCATCCACACACAGGCATAAGTTACAATTGTGAGCAGGGCAGTGATGGCAATCCATGATCGACAGCAATGAGTAATGGCCTACATGACAAACAGGTACAAGAGTTTGTGAAGTTACCAGGTGCAGTTTCCCCCCCTAGATACCCAGTGAGATGGATCTAATGGGTGTACAATAACAAGTGAATGATCAGGGATCCATCTGGGGCATGGGGGGCGGGGTGCCATGGTGGCAGGATGTGCATGGGTCTAGTATTGTAAGAAAGGACACTGGAAATGTAGTTGGTCGGTGGCAGAAAGAAAGTAGTGTAACATGTGGATGTTGAATTCAGTGAGGCCTGACAATGCGTGACAGTCTGGTGTCTCTGGCATCCCCACCACTTACGCCATGTAGCAAAGTACTAGCACCCCTGCAACATTCTTAAAGCTACAATAGTCCATACCTGCACAGGTCTAATTGAAGATGTAGATATACAATAGCAGATAGCGCCAATTTTTAAAAAAGGGTTCCAGGGGTGATCCAGGAAACTACAGACCGGTGAACCTGATGTCAGTACCGGGAAAAATGGTAGAAACCATCATAAAGAACAAAATTACTGAACATGTAGATAGTAATTGCTTAATGGGAGACAACCAACATGGCTTTAGACAAAGAAGATCGTGTCTTACTAATCTGTTATGTTTTTTTGAAGGTGTGAATAAGCAGGTAGACAAAGGTGAGTCGGTTGATATTGTGTATCTGGACTTTCAGAAAGTCTTTGACAAGGTCTCTCATCAGAGACTTTTGGCAAAACTAAAGAGTCATGGGATAGGAAGCAGTGTAC
Organism: Ichthyophis bannanicus; assembly: GCA_033557465.1. NCBI lineage: Eukaryota > Metazoa > Chordata > Amphibia > Gymnophiona > Ichthyophiidae > Ichthyophis > Ichthyophis bannanicus. The sequence goes on along the minus strand of CM066031.1, from coordinate 1,327,803,800 downwards.
TATTGTGGATCAGGAACTGGTTAAAAGAAAGAAAGCAGAGGATAGAGCTAAATGGCCAATTTTCCCAATGGACAAAGGTGAATAGTGGTGTACCCAGGGATCTGTGCTGGGTCTGCTGCTTTTTTTTTTTTTTAAATCTTTTATTTAGAATTTTGAATATGAACATACAACTATACAAAACAAACCCAAGAAGGAAACCCCCTCCCCTCCCCCCACCAACAATACAGTCCCATCCCCTATAGGCTACGCTCCTCCAACGCCATCCCTGTCAGGATACTGCTCATGCATAGCTATCCATATATAATGGGAGCAACAGGCCCAAATCCCCGCAATATAAACCAACTCTCACACGCACACTCTAGCTTTTGCAACATAGACATCTAAACACTGCCACTTGTCCGGGACTTGACCCCCAGTATGAGTACCCCTGTAGCCGTTAATAAAAGCAGCATGATCCTGCGCCTTCTCATAGCTGGCATAGAGGCACACCATGCTCCACCAGTGGTGAACATCTAGTCTACTAGAATCCTTCCAGCAAACCAAGATGTGCTTCTAGGCTATGGCTATTAAAAAATCTAACAGAAAACGCTTTCCTTTCAAATCAGGAAGGCCACTTGCGGAAGAGCGCAGAATCACTACCTGCCAGTTACAGGGAGACTGAAAGCACAGGATCTGTTGTATCCTATCCCAGACATGAAGCCAAAAGGAATGAACGTAAAGGCAATCAAAAAACATGTGTTTGTAGGTGCCAGGACCGAGAGAACAAGACCAGCACAGGTTACCAGAATCAGGCTTCCAGCTGGAGAGCCAAATGGGAGTGATAATGGCACGATGAAGCAAGAAGAATAAGGACTGCATTATGGCAGCTGCTTTAGAGACCCTACTGACCCTGGACCACAGGATCGACCAGTCATGAGAAGAAATCGGTACCTCTAAATCCAACACCCAAGCGTCACTGCCCGCCGGCCTAGAGGGGCTACCCTCCCGCAAATATGCATAAAATTGGGAGGCTACACCAGTCTTTCTAGAGAATGAGAGGGCCAGCTCATACAACCCACAGGGCGAGTCTAGGCACCGAGCAGACACCCCCGCAGAGGATAGACAGCTCACTAGTTGAATCCATTGAAACTGACACCTAGGGGGCAGCAAGAATTCCTGTTGCAACCTAACCCAGGGCTTCCACCGCCCATCTTGAAACAGTTGCCCTATTGTCCAAGTACCTTTGACTTGCCATTGCTGCCACCCAAAGGATTTGCGACCAATCCTGAACCGAGGGTTCCACCAAATCGGCATCCGAGATGACACCGAGTTCTCTGAACCCATTACTCCAGCCAGTTGTTGAAATGCCCTTTGGGTCGCCACTACTATTGCCAAAGCAGGAGAAGATACCGGGCATGCCATACCAACCAGAAGGTCCAGGGGGATCGGTTCAACTAGCCGCCTTTCCACCTCAACCCAGACTGGACACGAACCCCCACGCTCACGGGGACACCATAACGCCCCTTGCTTAAGCAAGAAAGCCTGGTGATATTTGTGAAAATCCGGGAAATTTACCCCCCCCCCATGGCTTTGTTCACCTTTAGCTTGCCGAGAGCAATCCTAGGAGGCTTTCCTTGCCACAAAAAGGTCACTAGTTGTCTCTCCCAGCCTTTATATACCTTCTGAGGGAAGGAAGCCGGCAACATTTCTAAAATATAGTTTATTTTGGGGGCGAGGACCATTTTAATAGACTCCATGCGGCCCCACCACGAGAGATGCAACGGCGACCACTTAATCGTGAAGGTCTGGATCAGTTCCTCAATCTGTTTGCAATTAAGAAGAAAAGTCTCTTCGAGCGAGCTACAAAATCGTACCCCAAGATACTTAATCGCCTTCTTTTCCCAGACAAAGGGAAAATCCTTTACAGCCTCTGAAAACGTAACTCTGTTCATGGGGAAGGCAACAGACTTAGACCAGTTTATTTTATATCCTGACAACTTTGAGTAATGACCTATGACCCTCAATATCTCCTCTAGAGAACCGGGTTGAGAGAAGAGCAGCAGGTCGTCAGCGTAAGCTGCGAGTTTAACCTGAAGATCCCCGATCCAAATCCCGCCCACCTTTTCTGAGTGTCGGATTAATAGCCCTAACGGCTCCAGAGCCAGATTAAAGAGAATCGGCGATAGGGGGCAGCCTTGCCGAGTCCCTCGGAATAAAGAAAAGGGGGCAGACAGGAGCCCATCCACAAGGATACGAGCCCGTGGGGAAGAGTACAGCACCTGAATACAGTGGATGATACCCTCTCCGAATACAAACCAACGCAGGACCCTGAATAAAAAGACCCATTCAAGCCGATCAAAAGCCTTTTCTGCATCCAAGGAGATCCCCACCAAAGGGGTGTCAGCTTGCTCGGAGACGGCCAGGATATCAAGTAACAACCGAGCATTATCCGATGTCACTCTCCCGGGCATAAAGCCACATTGGTCAGGGTGAATCAAATCAGCTGACACCTTCGCCAACCTGTTGGTCAAAACGGCCGCAAACAATTTATAGTCCGCATTCAAGAGAGAGATCAGTCTATAGTTCTCCACCTTGAGGGCGTCCCTACCCGGCTTCGGTAGCACCACTATCGTGGCCTCACTAAAACCCCCCACTACGGGCACCTGATCTTGCAGCAGCTGAAAATATTGACACAAAAAAGGAAGAAGCTCTTCTTGAAACACCTGATAAAGTTCAATGGGAATACCATCCGGGCCTGCGGCCTTACCTCTTTTGGCCGCATTAAGGGCGAAGCGAAGTTCACCCAGAGTAAAGGGGACGTCCAAATCCAACGCCTGCTGGGCCGAGAGACTAGGATGGGGAATATGCTCCAGGAATGCATCACACTCCTCCCCGTTATCCGCTCCCTCCGAGCTATACAAACCTGCATAAAAGGCCCGAAAGGCATCGGCTATCTCCGGGGTTTTTGTGAGCAAAGTCTGGTCACTCTGCTGGAGGGCAGCCACCCTGACCTTCTCTGCCTTGGGAGCCAAGGTAGTCACCAACATCCTACCTGCCTTGTTTTGTTCCCTGTAAAATCGTGCTTTAGAAGCCTCTGATAGCTTTTCAGCTTCCACGCTTAAGATGGTATTAAACTGGAACCTAAGCTTCTGTAACCGTAACAAAACACACGGGTCCACTTTCCTTTGCAACAGGCGCTCTCCCGCCCGAATTTGGGTCTCCAGCTCACCCAAGACAAGCTTGCGGCGTCTCGCCGCCCCAATGGCGAAACTGGTGATTCTAGCACGCAGGGAGGCCTTAAAAGCCTCCCACCACGCCCATCCGGAAGTAACCTCAGGAAGGTTCACCGAAAAGTAGTCTTTGATAACTCCCCGTAAGAATGTACAGAAATCCTGGTCCAAGAGAAGAGATCTCTGAAAGAACCACCCAGAGTTCCTAGCAGGAGAAGGATCAGGCGAGAAGGAAAGGAAAACCGCCGCGTGGTCAGAGACTGTACACGCCCCGATTTGTGCGTCTGCCACCTGGGTCACAAGAGCCCTAGAAATCAAGAAGAAATCGATCCTCGAATGTGACCCGTGTGGGAGGGAGTAGAAGGAAAACTCCTTTTGCGAGGGGTGGAGCAAACGCCAAATATCTGCTAAATCCATCTGTTGCACCATGCTGTTAAGCACCTTAGCCGCTCGGCTGGTCCTAACAGAGCGATAGGGTTGCCGATCAATGAGAGGGTCCAGCACAAGGTTGAAGTCACCACCTAAAACAAGATTAGCATGACTGAGACCTTGAAGCTCCCCCGCGAGTTCGAGAAAAAAAGGAAACATCATCAGCATTCGGGCCGTAAATATTCATTATGTCGAAGGTCTGGTCTCGTACTCGTAGACGAGTTATCACCCATCTCCCCTGCGGGTCTGCCCGGGTCATTTCAACAACCGGCTGGAGAGCTTTCCGAGCTAAGATAAGCACCCCATTTTTCTTGTGCCAAGCCCCGGCCACCCCAATCAGCTGATACTGTCCCCCTCCTAGCTTGTGTGCCTCATCTGACGGCAAGCGGGTCTCTTGGAGCAGAACAACGTCAGCCCTCTTCTTCCTGCAATAGAGCAAAATCTTGTTCCTCTTCATGGGGTTATTGATTCCCTTTACGTTCAGTGACATAAAATTAAGTGATCCCAGAGCACGAAAATGATAGCATAATTGACATAAGAGAGTACAAAATGATCAACCAGTTGGACCCGGCTCCCACAAAAAAACACACCCCAACCCAAGAAAACCAATAAAATCCTAACCCAACCATAAGTCTAAACCTGTATGGGAGAACCATCCTGAACAAGGCTACAGCCTAACCCCACCATCCGGATACCTCACACGCACTCCCCCCCCCCCCCACTACACACTCAACTTCACAATCATAAACATAAGCCCCTTCCCCAACCCGGGACCCATCCATGCATAACCCAGACTCACGCTCCCCCCGGCGCCCCACACACAAGCATGCTCACTAGAATATGTCCCCCCCCCTCCCGCCCGGCCCAGCATACATACCCTAGCCCAATATTTAAGGAAAACTAAAAGAACCTTGGGTAGGAAGAGCTCCCAGAAGAGGGCACCAAGGGGAACCGGGGAGCAGGAGAGAGCCGTAAGGAGCCAGTCCCTAAGCTCGTGACCCCACAGCCCGGTTACTCAAATGGCAACATTAAAGCAGATGTATTACGCCCCGCACCCCCCCGCAGAACCCAACCAGGCACCCCAAGTCAGGGACACCCAACATCTTCCACATAGGAACCCAACAGAGCACAAGGTACACAAAACAAGAAGTGAAGAACAGAAGATGTCCCGTCACTGCCACTAGGCCTCTGCAAGGCCTCTGAAGAACACCGACCCCTGCAACAGTCTGGAAGCCCGATAGCCAGCGCAATGGATCAATGCATCAGCATGGCTTCCTGCTCTTCCACAAATTGAAGCAGCATCTGTGGATCCTCGAACGTACGCGTTTGGTTGTGTAAAGTCACCCGAAAATGCGCAGGAGCGAAAAGGCCATACCGTGCCTGAAGGAGTTGTAGCCGTGGGCGAAGAGCCAACATCTGCCGCCTTCTCTCTACTGTCCCCTTGCTGAAGTCGGGGAAAAAGGAGATATTCCGTCCCTCGAAACTAATCGGCGCCAAGGACTTTGCAGCCGACATGATTTGCAAGGCTTGTTGGTGCCTCAGCACTCGCAGGATGATAGGTCTCGGTTGCTTGGCCTGCGGCCCGGCATGTAAAGGGACACGGTGCGCTCTTTCAAGTTCTAGAGGAGGACTGAATTCCAGTCGGAGGAGCTTCGGCAATTGAGCAGTCAGGAAGGCCAGCATGTTACCCGCTTCGGCGCCCTCGGGCACCCCAATAATGCGCACGTTATTTCTGCGAGTGCGATTATTTAAGTCCTCCAAGTTGCGCTCTAATAAGGCGATACGCTTGCTGTTGACCAAGGTAAGCTTTAAACGTTCCTCATGGCACTCTACCTGGTTTTCCACCCGAGAGATTTTTTCCGCGAGCCCCATGAGCTGCTCTTTCATTTCCTTTAGGTCGACTATATCCGCTTGTACTCCGGAGAGCGTTTCTCTGTTTGCCTCTACTAGTCCGCGAACTGCTCGAATCTCCGTGAGCAGCTCCTGCATCGTGTCCATGTGCTCTCTGGGCCCAGCTGCCTTCTGCGGGGAGGGCGGGTCCGGCTTCTGCCGCTTCATACCACCAGACCCGAGGGAACTAAAGTCTAGCTTGCCAGATTTGCCCGTAGCCATTCCTTCCCTCGTAGCAAGCATAAAAAGGGGAAAATTTCCAGTAGTAGTAGCGGGGGAGTGCAGGATTTAGAGCAGGATTGCAGGGAGCACGGGGATCAAGCTGCCATCTTGTTCGCCGGCCAAGCTCCGCCCCCTCGCCGGCCAAGCTCCGCCCCCCAGGGTCCGCTGCTTTTTGACATATTCATAAATGACCTGGAAAAGGGAATAACGAGTGAGGTTATCAAATTTGCAGATGACACAAAACTATTTAAAGTTGTTAAAACCCAAGAGGATTGTGGAAAATTGCAAGAGGATCTTGATAAATTGGAAGACTGGGCATCCAAATGGCAGATGAAAATTAATGTGGACAAGTGCAAAGTTATGCACCTAGGAAAGAACAACCCAAACTATGGTTACACAATGTAAGGTTCCACATTGGGAGCCAACACCCAGGAAAAAGATTTAGGGGTCATTGTGGATAACATGTTAAAATCCTCCACCCAGTGTACAGTGACAGCCAAGAGAGCAAATAGAATGCTAGGTATCATAAGGAAAGGAATGCAAAATAAAACAAAGGATATTATAATGCCTCTGTTTCATTCCATGGTGCGACTGCACCTTGAATATTGTGTGCAATTCTTGTCGCCGTATCTTAAAAAGGATATAGTGTTAGTAGAAAAGGTACAGAGAAGAGCCACCAAAATTGTAAAGGGGATGGAAGTATACTCCTATGAAGAGAGGCTAAAAAGGTTAGGGCTCTTCAACCTGGAAGAGAGACGGCTGAGGAGAGATATGATAGAGGTCTATAAATTAATGAACGGAGTGGAACGGGTAAACGTAGATCGATTGTTTACATCATCAGAATATAAAAAGACTAGGGGACATGCAATGAAGCTACAGGGTAACCTATTTAAGACTAATAAGAGAAAATATGTTTTCACTCAATGTATAATCAAACTCTGGAATTTGTTACCGCAGGATGTAGTAAAAGCTGTTAGTGTAGCTGGGTTTAAAAAAGGTTTGGACAAGTTCTTGGAGGAAAGGTCCATAAACCATTATTAAAAGGGACCCGGGATATCACTGCTTGACCCAATACAAGCATTGAGGAACTTGTGTCTTTTGGGAAACTGCTAGGTACTTATGACCTAGATTGGCCACTGTTGGAAACAGGATACTGGGCTTGATGGACCTTGGTCTGACCAAGTTTGGTATTTCTTATGTTCTTATGTTCTTAAGGCTAACAAGTAGGGATATGTATATGTTTCAAATGATATGGGAAACAGATACAACATATTCTTTATCATTTCATATTATTATGACACTGAACATGGCAAGGAACCCCCCCCCCCTTTATTTTGATTGTCCTCCCCAGTGTTGTTACAGCCTGGCCTCAGTCCAGCAAAGGCTGGGTTGGAAGGGAGGAATCTCACAGGAGAAGCTATGATACCTCATTTGCTTGCCAGTCTAGGCAGCCTCCTCTAAACTGCGTCCTGTATGTCAGTTGATCCCCCTTTCTACAGTATATATTGAGTAGGCCAAATCCTGAATGGGCCAGTGCACTCTGGGACACCTATCATGTATCTGTAGCCCTATGAAGCACTGCACCTCTGCTCAAGAGAGGTACTCCACAGAGCGTACCTTTGCCATGTGCTTGTTGTCAAAATTTGGTGAAACAATATTGCAGGATACAATCAGAGACAATTACCAAGGCAAATCCAGATCCTGGTAGTTTAAGTAATGATGTGGATTAGACCTGAGTAATGTCTCCTACATAAACTTCACAGCTTCATGATGACTTCACAGCTTATGTCCTTTCACTTCCATGTATATATATACATATACAAAATTGTATATAGTTTATTCTGTTCTTTATTATCTCTCACTGTTTAGACTGCATATTCTATATATAATATGATGTTCCTTGTAAATATGTTCTGTTATAATATGACATTCCCTGTAAAACAAACTTGCTTTGTTAATTATTGTTCATTGTAAACCGCAACTGAACTTTGGAAGATGCGGTATATAAATGTGTATAAATAAATAAATAAACAATAAACAATAGAACACACAGGAATATGCCAAATGAAAAAGGTCTGGCAGTAAGCCTCTGGTGCAGGAGTGAAGAGATTCATGAGGCAAATGAACCTGAAAGGGTTGTCCAAAGAGCACAAGAATGATCAACCTTTAGGCCACTTAAAATACAGGGATGAGGTTCACCAGATATGCAATACACATGTAAGATCAGGTTGGCTAGAGGCAGCCCACTAGAAGACCAAATAGCTTATCCTGGAAGATGATGGCTTTCTAGCCCAAAAAAAAAACACAAGAAAAGGGAGTCAACCCCTACCAATAAAGGTCTACGATGAAAAGAAAAAAACAGGAAGGGGTAATTTAAAAAGTCTCAGAGGAGATAAATAGCCACAGGGGAAAATGCATTCCACCCCACACAGCCAGTCTGCCTACATCAGGTGCAATGGACACAATCCAAAATTATATAGAGAACCAAATCTCGATGTTAACGGTAACTCTTATTGTGCAGTTTTTTCACCTTCATGATTTTCAGAGGGGCAATCTGATCAATTGACGTGTTATTACAAGATCTTGGAACAGCTGTGAAACTCAGTGGGCGTTTGCTATATGCATAGAAAGCATCTTCAGCTGTGCCAGTTCTACTGTATAACATGGATTCTTCTTGCAAAATTGCTGTCCCTCCCCTACTTCTCTACCGAGAATGCAGTGATTCATTATTGAACCTTACTACACAAGTCTAAAATTATAAAGCACAGTTCTTAGGGGCAGAAGGTGAATGATACAATAGAAGGAACATAATAAGGTTATGAAGTCAGAGGATAAAAGGCACATAATAATGCTTATTTTTTCTCTGTAAAATGTGAGATGCATAGTGCTTCTGCACTCAAAATATAAATAGAAACCAAATGATGATGGTTTTGGAACCTAAAAGCAATACAGAACAGATAAAAAGAAAACATAAAAATGGCTTTGGCAATAGAAATACCTTAATGTGGTGCTCTACAAAGTCTTAGATATAGTGCAGTTTGTGTTGCAGCGCTCCTTTAGAAAGTCTGAAAAATAATGTTTTTTTTTTCTTCTGGAGAAGAGTCTTTTCAAACATGCAAACTGCTTTTCATAATTACCTGAAGCTCATAGTTTATTTGAGGCTTTTAGAACCACTTCTGTGACTCGTAAAATCTGATGGCTGTGGATAAGTAAAGTGCTCCTTTGCTTTGATATAAGTGTCCTGCTCTGTTTTCTTTATTGATTCCAAAGCCTTTTTTTTTTAAATAAATACTGCTCTGATGAGTCACTGAATATACATTTTTTTCATAAATCTTAATGATGAAATAAACATGGATTTAGATTTGGTCACATAAGCACAAGGTAAGTTGCAAGTCAGGTACTGTGTTTCTTTCCTTGTCCAAAGTTGTACCTCAGGCTTTGGATGGTGCCGTGGCCTTGTCCGAGATCACAAGGAGATCAGTAGGAATGGTTGCATTTGGACCCTGGCTTCCCTGGTTCCCAGCCTGATTGCTTTCACGGTTCTTCAACTGTTACTCATGATTTCTTTTTAATTAAACAATTACAATTTCTATGGTATCCACTTTCAGCTTCCTTTCTTAACATTCCCCCGATCCACATCTATGCTTTAAGCTACCTGTCCCCTCCCTTAGAATTTTTAGACATGGTAAGCATCCCTAAGTCCGAAAAGCTCCTGTTCTGACATGGCCTGCACACATGCATGCCAATCCACATGCCTAAATGTTGTTTTTAAGATATTGGAATACTTCTAAAATAATTCTCAAACACTTTTTAATGGTGATTATCTGAAAATTAACTTAGACAACACAAAAAGTGAGGTGATCAAAGTACAAGTGATAACAGATGATTTATTTAAAAAGAGCCTTTGCGTTTCGGCAAAACCCTTTTCAGGGGGTAATAGCTGCAAATCATAAATAAACAAAAACCTTGGTGAAATCAACATAACCTCATATAAAACATTAAAAGAGAATAATAAATAGTAATGTATAAATAACATTAAAATTAACAAAAACAATAAATAATTAAAAGGTGATAAAAACAATCAAAATTAAGGTGGAGTGATAAAATAAATCATAGATAAGTGCAATCAAATGGAAATATAGTGAGCCACAATGTGGATAAGCATTATTTAACAATATAGTCATCAGAGTGACTAGTGCAAAAACAGAAACAGAGAAATGGAGGGAAGAGGAGGAGCAAACCAGTGGCCCTAATGGGCTGAAAAACTTATTTGCAGCAAATGTGAGATTTAATCATGAGCATGATGGCATAAAATGCACCTATAGGCAAAGGAACTGCTAAGTTACAAACTCATTGACATAAAGTAAGAGGCAATGTTGATGTTGATAGTGGAACTAATATGTTCAGAGGTGAATACCTTGGAGAATTGTGTGACACTGTAGGGGTAATTGTTCAAAATTGTACAACATCTTTTGCATTACCAAATTGGTTAAAGAAGTTGCTGACTTTTAACTTATACTATGTACAGATGATATTGAGTGTGACGTTAACTTGTATAGTGGTTTAAGCTTTAAATGCAAGTCGGCTTATGGGAACACATACAATTAGAATGGAGATCAAGAATTTCTAAAATATGGAAAAAAATGCATGACAATGATAACAAAAAGGCCGCGGGGCCATGTACCTGCTGGCCGCCGCTAACCGAGTGGGTGGTGTGGTGCGTGGTCCCGGCCCTCGGGGAGGAAAGGGGGAGGCCGTCTGGGCGTAGGCAGCGTGGTTTGAACCTATTGGCTCCCGCAGGTGAGTGAGGAGCGCGGTACCCAATGGGGGATCAGGCAGGCAGGCAATAGGCAGTCCGGGGGCGGAGCTAGCCAGCAGGACAGCAGTCGCCGAGAGAGTGGTAGAAGGTGGCTGGTATCCCACCCTCTCATCCCTAGGGTTGGGCGGGAGTGGGAAAGGGGGGTTACAGCTGGGGGGGGGGGGAAGGCTGGATCCCAGAGGTGTCCGGGGTCCGGAGCCGTTAGCAATACGCAGGGTGGGAGTGGGGTACCCCTGACCCGGAGAACCCCTTGGGGCTTTTGCTAATAATATGGCGAAGCCGGAAGAGGGGGAGGAAGGAATAGCCTGGGGCCGGTTCATGGTGGAAGTGAGAAGGAACTCACCTTGCTACTCACATGGCTGGTGAGGGTTCGTTCCGCTGCTGGAACTCGAATGATGAAGGTTTGGTTGTTGGTAGTTTGTTAGTTGATAATGCTATATGGTTAATAAAGCTGTGACCAGTTTGATTCCCAAAGTGTTGTGATGTGGTTATTTTGGGTGGGGGGGGGAGGAAGAGGCAGTTGGGGGGGGCGGGGCGGAGACAGGAGCACCGCGTCCGCCGTACCCCGGTTAGGTAATAAGGTATGGAGAGTGGAGTAATCAATTGGGCACCACAGGAGTGGGTCTGTGACATAACCGTGTTGTATGTGAAGAGCATCTAGTAAACATTAAGAAGCTGTAAATCAATCTGGTGTTATCATGTGAAATATAAAGCAGAAAATAAATAGCCCATAGTGAGATAAGAAGTTTGTAATCTGTCTGTATTTACTAAATGCACCTACTCATATGTACCCAACTATATAAATAAAACCGTAGGTTGAAGCATGACTTGAACTTGCCCGATCCGGACAATTGCAGCATATCTCTGTGCACCAGAAATTTGTAAGCGGCAGTGCCTAGCCACGTCTTGATTTAAAGGTAGGTACTTTTGTGGCAAAATCCAAGGGCAAAGTTTAATAGGCAAATGCTTTAAAAAAAAGAGCTAAATAAAAATTACCATAAAAGGAACCAGTATTGTATTATTAATATATATGTGAAAAAGAGCTACTATTGCAAGAATGATTTGTGCTAGATCAGAGATCGCAGTGGCACAGTTAAACCATATGCATGCATATACTGAAATTAATTGGTGGGTTGAAAAACCCATGTCCTCTTAAGTTCCCTTGCAAGTGTATAGTGGGTCATCTTGGAAAGAGTTATAGCTTTGTGGAGCCTGATCAACTTTTGGTGTATCTTACTGCTCATGGGTCTCAACCTGTAGTGACGAATTAGTATGATAGGATTTAGGTAAATTTAATTCTATCCACTGGGGTTGTTTTTTCTAATATGTTTTTCTGTTTGTTTGTTTTTTCCTGTATGCTTTTCACTCTCCCATAATGTGGACTTTTATGTATATTATGTGGGATAAGGGACAGCTTGGGTGGAAACCTGTCCTATTGTGTTTGTATATTTCTTCATATTGCTTGATTGCTTTTTTATTTATTTATTTTATTTAGCATACATTTGTATGCCGCTACTTCCAGCGATCAGTAGCGGCTTGATTACAGGCGTGAAAATGACAAATCATGATAGAAATTTTGATGAAAAATACTATTGATTTGATAGGGAAAGCACAGCATAGCACACAGTTAGGGGTCTCAAAGAGGGGTCAGAATATTAACATATTCACATATATACATAACTGCATCAACGATCTGTCTAGGTGATGCCGTAATGGGATTGGAAAAGATGGGTCTTAAGTTGTTTTCTGAAGTCCTTTAGGTCGTTGATCTCTCGTATCTCGTGAGGCAGGTGGTTCCAGAGCATGGGAGCCAAATAAGTGAAAGCCCGGTTGCTTGTCCGCATATTGACTGCTCTTAAGCTGCTTGGTATGCAGAGGGTGTTCAGGTTCATGGCATAAGATTGAAATCAATAAAAAAAAACCATATCCTTGATCATATTTGTATTATACTAATATTTGATCCATTTTTCCTCCAACAGAATCAAAGTTATAGTGCATGATAGGAACCAATCATAATACTAGTGATGTGGAACCCAATTCCGTAACTTGCACGTCCTGGCCATGGACACATCTAAACCAAAAATGTGCCCCCTTTGAACCTAATTCCACATCCGCAAGTCTGGATATGCCCATGGTTTTGGAATCAGGAAGATAGCTGTGTTCAGCGGGTACGTGCAAGCGCTATCCAGAACGCCCAATGCCTTGGTCGCGGGTAAAGGGTCTGGGCGTCCCTGTGCCCACCGTATTCTGAAATGTTATACGTGTTCAATGCTGCCCATCTCCATGCAGCCACACTTCCGCTGGAAAAATGTATATCTCCTAAGCTGATGCTAACACTGACAGTGTTCTATCCTTGCAACAGGACATGAATACTGTTGAAATAGGCATGTGTATGCAAAGGAGACTATGTATACTTGTCTGTTGGATGCTCAGAACAGTACAAGGTTATCCAAGTGCACCAAGGCTACTGTAACAGCAAGTGGATTGTGAGATGTTTGTCCTGACTGTAAAACATACATGGCATTTGTAGAAAATCTCAGGTATTCCTGTGATGGATATCACTGCCAATAGTATTTGCAATGCCAAGTATATGCCAGAAAAGACCAAAATGGGTCCGTACAGCTACATGTCAATTCATATTCCTGTCAATTACAGGGACCCACCAGGATATATATTCATCTTACTATGTTTTGTTTGCTTTTTAACTTTAAGGTAGTCTTGATTTGATCTTTTTCACTTTTGGTCTTGCCTCACATTTTGCTTTTCTGGATGGCCATATCTATCGGGCGTGAGAAGATCCAGATATCTTCTATTCTTGTATCAGTATACATAATGGACCTGATTTTCAACAAAGTATCAAGGTCTGCCATAACCACAGAAAGTTACCCATTCAGGAAAAGTGCCTGAATCATGAGTCATACATCGCCAAAATGGGCAAACTACGAAAATCCAGCACAAACTGATCACAGCAGCAGGCGCTCACCACAGCATGCATGGGTAAGCACAGGGCACGTAACCCAGGCTCTACATCCATGTATGTGACCACAACAGCAGCAAGAGAAGCAGGACGGCAGGTATGCATGAACCCATGTATTGCCCATCTGGCATACCCATACATAGATGACACCATCACACTGGCTCTGTGGGCTGCCTGTGCAAGACCCCCCTGTGGCTGGGCGAATAGACACCAGCAGCATGGCGGCCAGGAGAAGCATTAACTTCAGCCCTGATGAGAGCAAGTGCCTAGCCTGATCTGTACTGCAGCACGAGGGGGTTCTCTACCCCAGGGAGGCCGTCGGCCAAATCTGCAGCTCTCAACAGACATATGGAGACAATCCAACTCCGGCTGCGCAGGTAAGGAGGCCACAACAGGCAGGGGTGGCTGAGCACTATTCTAGGCACACACACCCTGAAAGGCCCAGCTGTATGTCTGCACAGGGAGACAGGGCTGTGATGCTAAGCCACATGCTGGTGACTACCCCAATGTTTGCCAATCAGGTGTTGGTGGAGGGACAGGCCATGCATTGGCACAGATGCCAGCCCTGATTGCCTGCAGCAGGGGGCATACCCACACACAGCAGGTGGTGAAGCCGTTGCAGCCCCTGGTGGTGATTGGCAGCAACGCTACAGGACATGCACAGCAATGGTAATAGGGAGAGGTGTGGTCAGCCTGGGTACCACAGGGGACCCTGCCAGCCAGTGTGATTGCCCCAGATTGCCTTCTACACTGGTACACCCCAATATCCTGCTGATCTCATTCACCGCTAGCCTGCTCCCCGTCTCCTCCGTTCTGCACATGATAACCACCTCTTCCTTCCATCTCCATCTCAGGCCCACCTCGAACTCACTCACTGATCAGCCTTTTTTTCCTAAGTCCTACCCTTCTGAACTCACTCCCGTACTCCCTCCGCACAGAATCATCCTTTCCCCGATTCAAAGCCCTTCTTAAGACTCGCCTCTTCCGCCAGGCCTTTGTCCTCTCCTCCTCCTCAGATTACCCGGACTCCATCCAAGCTGGGGGTTCTTCCCCTGAGACTACACCCTCCTCATAGACCCCTCCGCCCCCTCTTTATTCATTTTGCAAATTGTGTTTGGTGTCTTCTTTTGTCTCTCTTCTGTCTTTTTCTTTCTTTGATCTTCATCCTCTCTTTCCTATAAGTTAATGGCGTTCTTTTCTTTCTTTTTTCTTCTGGCAGCCTATGTTTTATTGTACACCACCCTAACATTCAGGCACGAGCGGTATATCAAGCCTTGCAAATAAAGAGAAGGATAAAGATAAAGACATAGGAGAAGCAGTGGCCCCGATGGCACCATTGCTGTTGGCACAGGATACATGTCAAAGGGCCAGAGGAGTGGTGGGCAGGAATAAAGTGGCAGATGCCAGAGGTGTACCATCACATGTACCCCACAGCTGCCACCCATGAGTATGCCCCTACCCCCAGGATGGGCAGTTTGCAAGACTGCAGCAGGATACAAGTATTCACAACAGGCAATATGGTAGGACCCAATTGAGCCCATGTGTGCATCCCCCTCTCTCCCACAGTGAATATAATGTATGATGCACCCTCAAGGCCCTCAAGTGCTACTTCTGCACACTGTGCCAGAGAAGACTGAACCAGCTGCAGTGAATCTGTGAGTGACTGGTGGCTGAGGAAGGTCAGTGGGGTACAGTGGAGCCCAGCTGATGCAGGAGGCAGCAGCCATGGCTGCTGGACTAGTGCAGGCAGACCACCTGGTGGTGGACTCTCTCTGCATGCAATGATGGGAATGTGCTATGTGCAGCTGTGCCATCCCCTGGTGCCACATACTATACCATCTGTCACCCAAGACATGCAGGCGCAAACACACATGTCTGGGCATGGCATGGAAGGGTAGTACAGGGGCACATTGTGCACCTGCCCTTGCTGCCCCCTGTGCGTGACCACTGCCTGGGAGGGTGCTGGCTGGCCACAGCTTGGTATATGAGGAGGAGAACAGAGTTGGCTCAAGGTGACCAAAGAGGATGGCATGCAGTGTGCACTGTGGGGGAGGCATGGCCCTGTGGGCTGAAGGTAGGTTGAATGATGCATATGTGGTCCCCCTAGAGGTGTGCAAGTAGAATCCCAGGGCCATGCCTGTGTGGACCATTAACCTTCCCTCCTCTTTCCCCACAATTAGCTCCACCATGCCCACCATCCAGGAGCAGCAGTGCAGAGTCACAGGAGCAGACCAGGGGGGCTGACAGCACCATCACCACCAGCAGTGGCGGGGATGAGGAGTAGGAGGAGGAGTCCAGCAACACTGTGTCAAAGGACACCTCATCAGAGGAAGAGGGCAGCAAGGGGGTCATGGCACAGCAGTCAGATGGGGAGTAAGAGGAGGAGGGATTGGAGACCCAGGAGCAGGGTGGGGAGGAAGAGGAGTCAGAGGTGGAGGGATGGGGCAGAGGTGGGGCGGGGAGGCTGAGGAGTCAGAGGGGGAGGGTTTGTCAGCATCAACAGGCACCCAGGCACTCCCCATCTGTGCCCCACAGCCCACAGCCATGCTCACCCACAAGTCAACCAGGTAGCCATGTGCCTACCGTATGGCTCAGCACGAGCCAGGCACAATGGTGATCATAGTAATGTTCCACCCTGCACAGCTGGGAGCCCCCATAGCCACCCCAGCACTGATGCCAATGTTTCAAAAATGTTCCTCTTGTGCCACCACCCCCACAACCCTACAGTGACTGGACTCTTGCTGCCCTGGTGGCAGAGGTGCAGTTTTTGAGGGAGGATGTGCAAACTGCAGCAAGCTCCATCACCGGGCATATAGATGCCTTTGCCAGCACCATTACAGGCACAAGCAGGACCCCCCTTAACCATAGGCAGTCCCCCTGGCAGGGGGGTGCCATGCGATGGGAAGGTCTGAAGTATGTAAATTTGTATATTTTCTGCCACTGTTGGCACTGTTGTATATGTTGGCACAAGTCTGACAATAAAATGGTTACATTTTGCAAACACTCGGTGTAGTCCATTTTGTGGGGCAGGGTGTCAAGTCTGTGTGGGTGGTGCAGGGGACTGAGGGAGGGGGTCTTGGAGTCTATGGGCATGGGATGTGGGTATGCCCATTTTGTGTGGTTATGGCAGAGAGACACTACCCTTGCAGATGGTCGGGGTCACAGCCCAGTACAGGTAGCACCTCTGTGGCCTCAGCTGGTACTGCACAGGTATGGCAGAGGGGCACTAGCCATGAAGATGGGCTGAGGCCACATTAATGCTATCCATGTCAGGCTGTGCCTACAACTATCTACATGGATAATGCCTCTGCCATACTCGTGCAGTATGAGCTGAGGCAGCATGGTTGCAGCCCAGCGGCACTGCACACTCAAGGCACCCCTTCTCCACAGTGACAGACCTTCGGAGTGACTGTGTGCACCTGTCCATACACTGTGGTTGCCATGCCGGCAAATGGTGATATTTGACCTATCTGGATATAGTGGTCTGGGCAGCCCTGGTGCCTATATTGCCATCACTCAGTGTTGTGTGGCTATGGCGTCCTATGGCAGCAATCTGTGATGCAGATTTTTGAAACATTGGCATTCAGGGGCCTATGAGGGTACCATATATGCCTTTGGATGGGGCATGGTGCCACTGCACATCATAACCACATATGTCTAAAGGGACCTACGCGGGTAGCCAAACTCCGCCATAGCACCTGGCTACATGATGACTGACAAGGCACCAAGAGCAGCAAAGCACACATGGAAGGCAAACCATGTCCTCTGAGTCATCAATGGCCCTGGGGCTCATCCTGCAGCATCACACTGACCTCTTTGAGGCAGAGGATGCCAGCACCCAGATGAGGGCATGGTAAGACATCATCAGGAGGTTAAATGCAGTCCCACAAGAGGGACGTGGAGGACATAAAGAAGAAGTGGCTGATGGTATGGAAGGCAGCGAAGGAGAAGAGGGCCAGCAAGATCAGACTGGCACCTGTGCAGCAGTGCAGACTCATCCCCCTGGAGGAGCAGGTGCTGCAGTCCTTGGAGAAGGTTGCTGTCACAGGGGTTGTGGGCTTTGAGAGCTCCTCCACAGGCACACAGGAGGGTGAGTAAAGGGTGCCCCATGTCCTGAGTGGTCTGGAGATGGCCATGTATGTGTCCCCCATCCAGGGCATGCCTGTCTGTCTGCCAGATCTTGGGTGGTGGGTTAGGTGGGTACGATGTGGACCATACACCACCTGCCAGTTCCATAGTGGGCCAGGTTTCACCCCATAGGCCAACCTGGCAAACTACATCACCAACATCTGCCATCTTTTCTCTCCCACAGACCCACCAGGGACCATGCCTTTCCATCCCGAGACAGATGCATCAGGGGAAGCCTCACCAACCAGCGCAGATGATGCCAGTGCACAGCCAGGCTGCAGCACAGTCATCGGGGCCGGTGTGCCTTCCAGGGAAGGGGAGCAGTCCAGTGTGCCAGGCAGGCAGAGGAGCAGTTGGGTTCACCAGCCAGGACAGTAGAGCAGGCCAGTGTGTCTGCCAGTGCTGGGGAGCCGGAGACAGCTGACACCCCACTCACCGAGCTACTATTTGCCATCCTGGATGAGCCTGTGACTGCAGGGGGCATTGACCTGGACCAGGAGCTTCTGCAGGAGGGTGCACGCCTGGTGGGATGGCATACTATCTGAGTTGTAAGGTATCCGGCAAGGCTTGCAGGCTGTGGAACAGGCAAGGGAGGGGGAGCGAGAGGAGTGGCGGGACCACAGATTGTGCATGGAGTGCTACATGGAAGGGTACCTGTGACTGATGAGGGAGATGGCAGCTTACCAGGCATCAATCGCTGGCTCCCTTTGCAGTTTGATGGGCCTCATGGGGCCATAGGGGGTGGGTGATGGGGCTGCCAGTACAACAGCTCAGCCACTTGCTACCTCTGACTCATATTTGTCAGCATGCCCTGCTGTGGAGGGTGATGACACCACCAGCACATCATTGGGCATAGCTCCACTGTATTGCAGTGTATGTGTCAGTGGGCACCCATAGCCAGCAGGGAGCCCAGGGACAGGGGACAGATATGGGGGTAAATAATGAGTTACACTGCACACATAAGGTAGTAATGGGCACTTTATTGATGTTTGTGTATGTCCCATGTTGGTGCTGGTGCAGGCCGGACATCTCAAAAAATGTCCTGCAGCCTCTTCAGCCTCCCACACCTCCACAACCACTGGCTCTGGGTCGGCACTCCACACATCCATGCCAGGTTGTTTAGTATGCAGCATGCTGCAAATATCATGCACACCTGCTCAGGGCTGTTGAGGAGTTCCCCACTACTCCTGTTGAGGAAGCGGCTCTTCAGCACCCCTATTGCATGCGCCACAACTTCCTGGGCCTGCTGATGAGTGGCATTGTAGAGCTCCTCCTGCTGGCTCATGGAGTGGTGCACTGGGGTCAGCAGCCAGTTCCTCAGAGAATAGCCACAGTCACCTGTGGAGGCAATGTGAGATGTGCACATGAGCATGGGACATTTTTGGGCATAGTCTATGGGAAACTATGGTCAGCATGTGGCACACCATCTACTAGCAGGCCAGGGTGCATGATCTACCAGTCAGCGACCCTGTGGCAGTGAGATGGCACCAACATGTGGCTTGTGCAACTGTCAGCCATTTGGAGAGCAGTAATGGATGATGGTGATATGGGCTGGACTGTTGGAAGGGGGGCAGGCACATGGCACAGGGATGCAGTTGTAGTGTCTGAGGGTTGGGATTGGGGTTGACACGGCCATGCCCTACATGTCTGCTGCCATGTGGCTGCGCTACATGGTGCCAGCCCATGCCCTTTCACATTCCACATGTTGGTGCAAGCTGCCTGCTTTCGACCACATGGATTCTCCTGATTGTCACTCTGATGTGCATTATGGTCCACAGGGCACATGGCTCTGCAGGTCAGAAGAGCATGTGCACACAGTGATCCCCATCTATTACAATACATATGTAACAAATATATCACCACCTGTCTGCATTATACATAGCATCATACTACACCAAGCATATGTTCTGGCCCTGTCCTGGGGTTCGCACATGTGCATTCTCACCCAGCAGCCTTGCATCTCTGAGCTGACCTCCAGCTGCTGCCTGCCCCAGGCTAAACTTGGCAAGAACAAATGCATCATGGCAGGACCCCGGGTAGTGGGCACATACATCTGTGAAGGTCATGTTGGCATCCACAACAACCTGCATGTTCACTGATGTGTACCCATGCCTGTTCCGTTATGCCCTCTGATCCAGCCGTGGTGCCCACAGTGCAATGTGAGTTCAGTCTATACCACCTAGCACTGATGAGAACCCTGCAACATTGTAAAAGGCCTGCATGGTCTCCTGCCACATCTGCTCTGTCTGGGGGAAGGCTATGAGGTGGCAGATCCTCCGCAGCAGGGCCATGATGAAGTGCTGGTGGTAGACTGAATAATCCCAACAGTTGTCCCAATCACATTTTGGAAGCTGCCTGTTGCAAGAAATCTCAGGGTGGTGGTCATGGTCACTGGCAGGGCATGGCTTCTGGAGATGGAGGGCTCTAGGTCCATGCTGAGAATGCTGCATAGGTTCATTATTGTTGCCCCATCCAGTCAGTATCTCTGGTAGACCTCCTCCTCCATCAATTGTAGGTAACTCAACTTGGACCTGTGTACATGTTGGGCATAGTACCTGCATCTTGGGTACTGGGCAACGGCCTGCTAATGGGCACACACTGCCTGCTGCATCCTCCACTGTGCCCAGGCACAACAGGCACAACTCCACCTCTGGAACACCATGTGCATGGCCACATGGTCTCTCTGCTGGTCTAGTGTTGCTTTCCATCTGCACGGCTTGGGCACAGGCCTACACATGCTCCCTCGCTCTATTGTGTACTGTGCCACCACTACACAGGTTTGCCAGACCCCTTCTGAGGTCTTGTGTGCTGGGAAACATTGACTAGGCTTACGCAATTTGTGACATCCAATGTCGGCGCACATGGGTTTTGAAAATCCTCTTTACATGGGTTTCACGGTGCCACACCCCCATTCTGCCCCAGAGCCTCGGCACATGGTGCTGTGCAGGTAGCTGCACCTCAACGATTCAGGCCGCCTTGCTGAAAATCTGGTTCATTTGGCTATGGCAGATTTACATGCATAAGGCCCTAATTTACACATCTAAGACGCACCTAGCACTTCAAAAATCGGGCCCAATCACTCTATAGCTAGTATTATGATTGATTCCTATCATGCACTATAACTTTGATTCTGTTGGAGGCAAAATGGATCAAACATTAGTACGATACGAATATAATCAAAATATGTGTTTTTCAACCTACCAATTTGTTTCAATATATGTACATATATGGTTTAACTGTGCCGTTGTGATCGCTGATCCAGCACGAATCATTAACAGTTTGATCTTTTCTTCTAATGGTAGGTGCTTTTCCACATATACATTAGTAATGCTGGTTCCGTAATTTTTATTTAGCTCTTTTTTTTTAAGTATTTGCATATTGAACTTTGCCCTTTGATTTTGGCACAAAAGTACCTACTTCAATCCTCCCTGTTGAGGGTAAAGGCCAAGGCAGAGAGGCTCGCATCCTGGAGATGAATGCATGGCTGGGTGGATGGTGTCATCGAGAGCATTTTGGTTTCCTAGACCATGGGATGCTGTTCCAAGGGTTGCAGAGAAGAGATGGCATCCATCTGTCCAAGAAAGGTCAACGCATCTTCGGTAGTAGACTGGCTAATCAACTGAAGAGGGCTTTAAACTAGATTCGTTGGGGATGGGTGAAGAAAGCCCCCAGGTAAGTGAAAGCCCCCAGGCAGGTGATACATTAAATACCTTTATGGAAATGGGTAACAGGGGTAGCATATGGAAAGCAGTGTGTATTAATGCCCGTAGCATGGGAAATAAGATCCCTGAAGTTGAAGCTTTGGTGGGAGTGGCTGACTTGGATTTAGTGGCAGTTACAGAAACATGGTTCACAGAAAACCATGACTGGGATGTAACTATACCTGGCTATACTTTATTCAGAAAGGACAGGGTAGGAAGAAGGTGAGGAGGAGTGGCACTATATGTAAAAACTACTATTAAAGCTTTGGAATTACAGAGCTTAAAAGGGAGAGAGGAGGCATTGTGGGTTAAATTAGAAAAAGGGAAAGAGAAATCTATTTGCATTGGTGTGATATACAGACCTCCCTCACAAGAGGAAGAGGTGGACAGAGAGTTAATTGAAGACATACGCAGCATTGCTGGGAAAGGGGAAGTGCTACTGATAGGAGATTTCAATATGCCAGATGTTGATTGGCACATTCCTGCTGCAGTATCATCTAGAAGTAAGGAGATCCTGGATTCTCTACAGGGAGAACTATTCAGGCAATTGGTAATAGACCCCACACGTGAAGGGGCCATACTGGACTTGGTGCTTACCAATGGTGAAAGTGTTTCTGATGTTGTAGTGGGAGATCATTTTGCATCCAGTGATCACCAGATGATGTGGTTCAGTATTGGGACTAGGGCTGTTAGAATCCATTCCAAGGTGAGGATCTTAGACTTTAGGAAGACTAACTTTGCGAAGATGGGCCAATACCTCAGGGAGTCGTTAGTGGGATGGGAACAGCTGGGGGATGTAGAAAAACAGTGGGCAAAACTGAAAGGGGGTATTTTAAGGGCAACCAACCTTTTTGTTAAAATGGTAAATAAAGGCAAAAGGAACAGGAGACCGCTATGGTTTTCAAAGGAAGTAGCTGAAAAAGTGAAGAAAAAGAGGGAGGCCTTCATAAAATACAAGAGATCACAGAGAGAGGAAGACAGGCATCTGTATTTGGAAAAACTTAGAGAAGCTAGCAAAGTAGTCAAGAAGGCAAAGATTCAAAAGGAGGAGGAAATAGTCAATGCAATAAAATGGGGGGATAAGACATTTTTCAGATATATTAGTGAGAAGAGGAAGGGCAAAAGTGGTATTGTCAGACTCAAGGGTGCAGGGGGGGAATATGTAGAAGCTGATAAGGATAAAGCGGAATTGCTTAACAAATATTTTTGTTCTGTGTTCACAGATGAAGAACCAGGAGCAGGACCTCAGAAAACACCCACAAATAAGAACAGAAGCGAGGGACATCTTGAACAATTTTCAGAAGACTGTGTTCGTGAGAAACTAGCTCAACTTAAAGTAGACAAAGCGATGGGACTGGATGGGATACACCCTAGAATACTGAGGGAACTTGGGGACGTTCTAGCAACTCTACTGACTGACCTTTTCAATGCCTCGTTGGAGTCGGGAGTGGTGCCAAAGGACTGGAGAGAGGCTCATGTGGTGCCTTTACACAAAAGGGGAAGTAAGGATGTGGTTGAAAACTACAGGCCGGTTAGTTTAACTTTGGTGGTGAGTAAAATATTGGAAACGCTGCTGAAAGAGAAAATAGTGAGGTTTCTGGAGTCCAGTGGATTACAGGATCCGAGGCAGCATGGATTCACCAGAGGCAGGTCTTGTCAGACAAATCTGATTGATTTCTTTGACTGGGTGACCAGGGAGTTGGACCGAAGGAGAGCTCTAGATGTGGTGTATTTAGATTTCAGTAAAGCCTTTGACATTGTTCCTCACAGGCGACTTATAAACAAATTGAGCACCCTAGGGATGGACCCTAAAGTTACTGCTTGGGTTAGAAATTGGTTGGGTGGGAGGCGACAAAGAGTACAAGTAAATGGAGCTCACTCTGAGGAGAAGGATGTTACCAGTAGTGTTCCCCAGGGATCTGTCCTTGGTCCGATTCTTTTTAACATCTTTGTTAGTGATATAGCGGAAGGGCTGTCGGGTAAGGTTTGCCTCTTTGCAGATGATACCAAAATCTGCAATAGAGTAGACACCCAGGAAGGTGTAGATAACATGAGGAGGGATCTAGCTAAGCTTGAAGAATGGTCTAGAATTTGGCAGCTGGGATTCAATGTTAAAAAATGTAAGGTCATGCATTTGGGCTGCAGCAATCCAAGGGAGCAATACAGTATAGGAGGTGAAGTACTTTTGTCCACTAAAGAAGAGCGGGACCTAGGTGTGGTTGTTTCTGATGATCTTAAAGTAGCTAAACAGGTAGAAAAGGCGACGGCAAAAGCTAGAAGGATGCTTGGGTGCATACGGAGAGGAATGGCTAGCAGAAAAAAGGAGATGATAATGCCTCTGTATAAATCTTTGGTGCGACCTCATTTGGAGTATGGTGTTTAATTCTGGAGACCGCACCTTCAAAAGGATGTGAACAGGATGGAATCGGTGCAGAGGGTTGCTACTAAAATGACTAATGGGCTTCATTATAAAGCATATGAGGACAGACTTAAGGATCTTAATATATACACCTTAGAGGAAAGGCGGGATAGAGGTGATATGATTGAGATGTTTAAATACCTCCGTGACATAAATGTTCATGGAGAAAGCCTCTTTCAATTGAAAGCAAGTTCTGCTATGAGGGGACATGGGATGAGGGTGAAGGGAGATAGATTCAGGAGTGATATGCGGAAATATTTCTTTACAGAAAGAGTAGTGGATCCATGGAATAGTCTCCCAGTGGAGGTGGTAGAGATGAGGACAGTAACTGAATTCAAAAAAGCATGGGACCAACATAGAGGATCTCTAAAGGTAAAAGGTGGACTGTTGTAGTTGTTGTTATGGAAGGACAGACTAGATAGGCCATGTGGTCTTTTTCTGTCCTCATGTTTCTATGTTTCTAAATCGAGACGTGGCTAGGCACTGCCACTTACAAGTTTCTGATGCACAGAAAAATGTTGTGATTGTCCGGATCAGGCAAGTTCAAGTCATGCTTCCACCTACGGTTTTATTTATATAGTTGGGTACAAATGAGTAGGTGCTTTTAGTAAATACAGACAGATCACAAGCTTCTTATCTGACTATGGGCTATTTATTTTCTGCTTGATATTTCACATGATAACACCAGATTGATTTACAGCTTCTTAATGTTTACTAGATGTTTTTTGCGTATGGCACAGTTATATTGCAGACACACTCCTGTGGTGCCCAATTGATTACTCCACTATCCATACCTTATTACCTTATCATTGTCATGCATTTTGTTCCATATTTCAGACATTTCTCATCTCCATTAAAGCTTAAGCCACTGTACAATTTAATTTCACACTCAGTACTATCTGCACATAGTATAAGTTAAAAGTCAGCAACTTCTTTAACCAATTTGGTAATTCAAAAGATATTATACAATTTATGAACAATTACCCCTACAGTGTCACACAATTCTCCTAGGTATTCACCTCTGAACTTATTAGTTCCACTACCAACATCAACATTGCCTCTTACTTTATGTCAATGAGTTTATAACCTAGCAGTTCCTTTGCCTTTAGGTGCATTTTATACCATCATTCTCGTGAATAAAACTGACATCTGCTGCAAGTAAGTTTTCAGCACATTAAGGCCTCTTCCCTCCATTTCTTAATTTCTCTTTTTGCCACTAGTCACTCTGACAACAATATTTTTAGATAACGCTTATCCACATTGTGGCTCACTATATTTCCATTTGGTTGCACATATCTAATATTTATTTTATCTTTCCGTCTTACTTCTGGCTGTTTTTATTGCTTTTTAACCATGTATTACTTGTGTTAATTTTAATTTTATTATACTTATATTAATTAATTTATTATTATCTTTTAATATTTTATATGTGATTATGCTGTTTATATATGTTTTGAAGCTATTACCCTCTGAGGAAATCTTTTGCCGAAACGTGTAGGGGTCTTTTTAAATAAAGCATTTCCGACCACTTGTACTTTGATTACCTCACTTTTTGTGTTGTCTTGCTGTCTTTGTGAGTGTACTTGCTCTCATTTGGACTCTTTGAAAATGAACTTAGTCCTACGAAATGAAGTGATATGTTTACAGTTGCATTTTATAGGGATTTAAAGATGAAGCACTCTATTTGCCTTCTGTTCTACCAGAAACAGGTTGCCAAACTGCAAGAAGACAAACACAAAAATCTGTCAGGTTCTGTAACTGGGTAGCCGGACCTGGCGCACCCCATCTATTGCCACTGTCCCCACCACCCCTTCCAGCCCCCCCATCTTTCCCAAGAAATTCCACAGACCACAATTCTTGGTAACAACTGGTTGCAGCTTTATTTCCCAAACAAAGTAATTAACATTAAACCGTAATACAGATTCAACCAAATCCCCAGCGGAGCAATGAGTCACCAGCCATGCAATTAGCAAAGCGACCATGCCTCCGCTCCAACAGCCAAGTTCTACCACCCCTATCCAACTTCGCCATATTACTAGCAAAAGTCTTCCAGGGGTTGTCTGGGTTGAGGGCACCCACCCCCACCCCAAGTCACTAAAGGCTCCGGACCCCGGAAACCTCCAGGATCCCGCTCATACTCTCCCCCCACTGTGAAACACCAACAATTTGCCCGCTCCATTGCCAGAATGGGTGGGCTGGTGGGCTGCCTCTCCTCCAGCCCGACCGCATGTGCTCCGGCCACGCCACAACCGCCGGAGCACATGCACTTCTCTGAGCATTGATTTGCTCCGCTTGCCTCAACCCCGAGCACTGTGCACTGTTAACATTAAACTGTAATACAGATTCAACCAAACCCCCAGCAGAGCGATGAGTCACCAGCCATGCAATTAGCAAAGCGACCACGCCTCCGCTCCAGCCATGGTCCCACCAACAGCCAAGTTCTACCACCCCTATCCAACTTCGCCATATTACTAGCAAAAGTCTTCCAGGGGTTGTCCGGGTTGAGGGCACCCGCCCCCACCCCAAATCACCAAAGGCTCCAGACCCTGGAAACCTCTGGGATCCCGCTCATACTCTCCCCCCGCTGCGACACTCCAACAATTCACCCGCTCCATTGCCAGAATGGGTGGGTGGGTGGGCTGCCTCTCCTCCAGCCCGACCGCATGTGCTCTGGCCACGCCACAACCGCTGGAGCGCATGCGCTTCTCTGAGCATTGATTGGCTCCGCTCGCCTCAACCCCGAGCGGAGCCAATCATTTCAAATGACGCGCACAGTGTCACCTCTCGAACGCGCCTCCAGCAGCTCGCTGGCAAACGCGTGCAGGGTCCCGCGCCGGGCCAGGCACCCGGTTATGCATGGATGCCGGGACCCTGCCCGTGCCCTATTACTAACCAGGTAGCCGGACCCGGCGCTCCCCATCTATTGCCACTGTCCCCACCACCCCTTCCAGCCCTCCCCCCCTTTCCCAAGAATTTCCACAGACCACAATTCTTGGTAACAACTGGTCACAGCTTTATGTCCCAAACAAAGTAATTAACATTAAACCGTAATACAGATTCAACCAAACCCCCAGCGGAGCGATGAGTCACCAGCCATACAATTAGCAAAGTGACCATGCCTCCGCTCCAGCCATGGTCCCACCAAAGGCCAAGTTCTACCACCCCTATCCAACTTCGCCATATTACTAGCAAAAGTCTTCCAGGGGTTGTCCGGGTTGAGGGCACCCGCCCCACCCCAAGTCACCAGAGGCTCCGGACCCCGGAAACCTCTGGGATCCCACCACCAGCACAGGCTACCAAACTACCTGTGCCGCCCCCCCCCCCCCGACCAGAAGCTGCGACCAGTGTGGCCCATCATGCATTACCCCTTCCAGCGCCTCCTGCCAATCATTCAGGAGCAAATCCAACCCCACTGGAGATAAATGTACCCCATCTTCCCTGAACAACCCGGAACAGGCCACCTCCACCCAGGGATGCTGAACTTGAAACCCCCCCTCACATACCCACCTCCCGATCTGTCTATTAATCTTAGTTACCCCCCGGGACCAGCGCTTCTGACTCCAGCATGCTGGTCTCGGGATAATGTTGGACCAGATCAACACTACACCCGTAAACATGCGAAGCACTATGGCAAAGTCCTTCTTGGCGGCCCTGATCAACTGCTTGCAAGACCAAGCAGCTAGATCATTGCCTCCCAAATGCACTAGTAAAATCGCTGGCTGGTTCCTGATGCGCCCATGGTGACAAAGCAAAGGCAGCAGCTGCGCCCACCGCAGGCCCCGCTCGCCCTGTCATGACACCGCCACCTCCTCTGGATCCATACCGAGATTCAGCCCAAAAGGCCTCTCCGCAGCTTGCTGCCCAGCCCAGAACATGAAGGACCCCCAACATCCAACAGCCCCGTACACTCAGACCCCCATCTGCAACAGAAAAAAACAGCGCTAACAACCCGACGACCCCAAGCTAGTGACTCATATTCGCACATATCCCTCAAAAGCTCTCGACCGCTATCTGAAGATACTCTGTATCTGCTCGCCCGACAAACCCGCAGCCGCAGCATTCGTTGCTGCCCTGATACGAAAAGAGTGAGCCGAAAAAAGCCGCAGATCCTCACCAATCTGCCGCAACACCATACGTAACACCGCTGTGACCTGAAACCGCGTAAGCGCACTGGCGTCCTTGTGCATGAAAAGACCCCCTTCACATTCGGGGCGCACTACCAAATAATCCCTCATGGTGGCCACAGGGCATGTAAGCCCTCCCGTTGCCCTCAGAACCACCCATAACCCTTTCCCCTTCTGGTCCGTTTTGGACTTCGCTAACAGCACTCGCATTGCGCCTTTTCCATCCATTCATGCTGCCTGCACAAACAATTCCCAAAACCCGCTTTTCCCGACTCCACTGCCAATTCTCCAACCCTAAATGCGCCAAAAAAGGCCAGACAGAACACTGCCCGAAAGAGCATGTCCTCATATTGCGATGAAGCAACCCCAGGTAGCTCCCGGCACAACCTCACCAGTAATTCATACGTAATAGGCAACCGTGATCCCGCAGAATGGGCTGAGACCGCTCCCACCCCTGGAGTAACCATCGCGACAGGAACCCGAAGCCCGAGAATTCCCATACAACTGCCCTGGCAAAAAACCCAAACCCCGCCAGATGACTCTGCACCGCCGATCGCGTGACCCCTTGCACCTTTGCCCACCCGACACACCTCCCAAGCAACTGATCCGGGACCACCCCCTCTGCCCATCCATTCCCGTGCAAAAATTGCAGCACTCTCTCGCAACCCCGACAATAAGCTTCCCAGGTACTCTTCGCCACCGAGCTCTTCAGAAGGCTCCTCATCACTGCAGGCCACTGCTCCACAAGCTCCAGGGGACCAGGAGCCCCTCCTCGTCCGCCTCCGGCGCCAACTGCCGAAACTGCTCCCACTGCAAACGGGAAAGAGCATCAGCAATTTGATTAGAATGCCCTGGGATATGCCTCGCTCTCAGATCAATATTCAAACGCAAACACGTCAATATAATCCGTCATATTAGCGACACCACAAGACTGCAGCATGGCGAATAACGATTGATAACATTGACCACCGCCTCATTGTCGCACCACCACAGAACTCTGCGATTGACCAACCTGTCCGTCCATAATTCCAACACCACCAACATCGGAAAGAGCTCCAAGAAAGTAATATTACTCAACAACCCCTCTGCAACCCACGCCTGCGGTCATCTGTCCGCACACCATGCCCCACCGAAATAGATACCGAGGCCCACCCCATCTGCAGCGTCCGTGTGCAGCTGCAAGTCAGCACTGGAAATCTCCGCCTCCCGCAAAACGGACGTCCCATTGAATTCTTTTAAAAAGACATCCCGGGGAGTGGGTGGAAGGAGTCTCTGCCCGATTGTGCTCTGCTGCTGTGTTGTCTCTACAGGCACCTGTAGGGCCTGCATCCACGCGGCGCCTGCCCCGATGCCATCTACGGGGCATAAGAGAAGGAGCGGTTCCTGTGTCAGTCGGGAGTGAGTGGAAGGAGTCTCTGCCCGACTGTGCTCTGCTGCGGTGTGGTCTCTACAGGCACCTGTAGGGCCTGCATCCACGCGGCGCCTGCCCCGACGCCATCTACAGGGCATAAGAGAAGGAGCGGTTCCTGTTTCATCCGGGAGTGAGTGGAAGGAGTCTCTGCCCGATTGTGCTCTGCTGCGGTGTGGTCTCTACAGGCACCTGTAGGGCCTGCATCCACGCGGCGCCTGCCCCGATGCCATCTACGGGGCATAAGAGAAGGAGCGGTTTCTGTGTCAGTCGGGAGTGAGTGGAAGGAGTCTCTGTCCGATTGTGCTCTGCTGCTGTGTGGTCTCTACAGGCACCTGTAGGGCCTGCATCCACGCGGCGCCTGCCCCGACACCATCTACGGGGGATAAGATCAGTGCCGCTCCGTGGTCACGCGGTAGTGGTCGCGCTTTGAAGGGGCACATTTAAAGGGGCATTTTCTGCTCCTTATGCGCTACTTTGGCGCTCGTGGCGCTCTGGCGGTGGTCTCCTTGGCATGGGCAAGCGTAGGAAGCGCTCCCTCAACGTGAGTACTGATAATCCTTCTAAAGTGGTAAAAACTGTCGGTCCTATGGATAAACACGTTGTATCGGTGAAAGATGAGGAGGCTGCGTCCAGGTCTGCTGCCAAGTGTGTTTCCCCTCCAGATAGCGCCTCCGGGGGTTTATCAAGCTCTGTCCTGCTTACAGATTTGAACATTATTGATCCAGTGACCTCCTCTCCAATGTTGGAAGTTCTTGCTCAAAATAGGGATGGTGTATCCCCTTTTGTTTCATTGGAGTGTGACTGTGTGCCTTTGTTAGTTCCCTTGCCACAGGCTATTCAGTTACCGGGGGACTGTGTTGCTATACGCTCCGAAGTTGCTTCTGTTGAAGTTAATTCTCAAAATGTTTCTCTTGTTGATGTATTATCTGTTCTTTCACGTAGTGAGTCCTCTATCACCTCCTTAGCCTCTGTTGCCGCTCAATTTTCTGATTTTTCGAAAGGTTCTGTCGCAAAAATGGCTCAACATGATTCTCAAATTGCTGTTCTTGATGCTAAATGTCAGAGTTTGGAAAAGCAGTATGATTCCCTACAGAAATCTTCCTTATCTTTTATGAAGGATAGTATTATTTTACATATGCAACAGGAATTACTGGAGAACTCATTGAGGGCTATGAATATTCGTTGTTTGAATTTCCCCTGCACTAGGTTGTTATCCCCTCAGATATTATTTGATAAGTATTTAACTGAAGTTTTGGGATATGACAACAATACGAAGCCGCCTATAAATAAGCTTTATTATTTGCCTGTGGTCGGGGTTCCTCCTGTCACTGGTTCCCTGGGTGCAGTTTCAAAGCCTTCGGTTGATTCTATGGATTTATCTGAATTTATAGAGTCCTCTCAGGATTTGATTTCCTCCCGTGCTACACTTCTTGTATCTTTTGTGTCTGAGGCAGATAAGAATTCTGTTATGCGATTATTTTTTGCTAATAAGAACGCCCTTTTTTACGGGGCTAAGATAACTATTTTTCCTGATGTCTCTAGACAAACGCAGCTGAGGCGCAGGGCTTTTTTAGCCTTAAAGCCCCGGTTCTTAGCTCTTGGAGCATCTTTTTTCCTTAAATTTCCCTGTAAATGTGTGGTGGTTTTAGAGGGCACTAAATATGTTTTTTCTGAGATTTTGTCTTTAGAATCTTTTATTGTTCATCAGGCTCCTTCGAAGCAGTAATTATGTTTCTGTGTTCTGTAATGCAAAGTAATTAGAGCTTAAATGTTTTTTGGACAGTGCTCCTTTTTTTGTAATTTGTATATTTTCCTGTTTTGGTTTCCTTAATTGATTCACTTGTACTCCCCCTTGATGTGGACTAGGTTGATTTCTGTATCATCCTTAATTGTTTGAATATTGTTGTTTTTACCTTGTCTTAAACAGAATAAAAATATATTGGGGAAAAAAAAAAAAGACAACCCAAACCCGCAAATCGTCATGCATTCCTTTGGACACGCGGATGCGGTGATGAGGCTTGCGCACACCTGACGTCGCTGCTGCCAACCGCCGACTAAAGACCCGCCCCATTGGAATGACTCGACAAGCGAAATTGAGGGATCCTATCAGCGCCTGCAACTCTTTTAAGGTCAGCTTCGACGAGGCCAAAACATTGGCCACTAAGACCCTCAGTTTCACACCTTCTCCCACGGCAGCCAAGCCACCATGTTCAGTGAATCTAGCTCGACTCCTAGGAAATTAATCTTCGTCGTCGGGCCTACCGTTTTACCCTCAGCCAGAGGAACACCCAACTCGCCCGCCAAATCAATAAAACCTTCCAACAGCTTCCTACAAAACTCCGACTCGGCCCCGCCGATGAACAGGAAATCGTCCAGATAATGCACCACCTCCGAGCTCCCTAATCTCTGCACCACCATCCAATGCAAGAAGGTGCTATACTTCTCGAAGTAGGCACAAGATACGGCACAACCCATTGGCATACATTTGTCATAATAGAAAGAACCCTCAAATTGGAAACCCAACAACTTGAAGGCAGAAGGATGCACCGGAAACAAGCGAAATGCTGATTCTATGTCCACTTTAGCCATTAATGCCCCAGGACCAGCCCTCGAGACTAACTCAACCACCCTATCGAAGGAGGCATACCTTACCATACAAAACTCCCACGGGATAAGATCATTCACTGATGCCCCCAATGGAGAAGACAAATTGTGAATTAACTGAAACTTCCCTGGTTCCTTCTTAGGTATGACGCCCAAGGGGGACACCATGAAATTCGGCAACGGAGGGTGGCTGAAAGGCCCTGCTATTCTCCCCAATTGCAACTCTGCCTCTAACTTATCACGCGCAACTGCCACCCATCGCAGCACACTCGGGGAATTCCGCACCGCCACATCCACCATGAGACCCTGAACCGGAATAACAAAACCAAACTGAAATCCTAATTCCAAAATCAACTTATCTTTTTTCCGCGGATACCCTTGAAGCCAACTGCGAAGCACCGGCACACGAATTGGAGAGGGAGCCACCTCCCAACTAGCACCTTTACTTAGGTCCCGGCACAGAGGGTGACACAGCCCCTTTCTTAACGCATTTCGTTGCGGAATGAGGGCCCCCGCAGACCGAGCACGCATGCCGGAACTTACAGTCCGGAAAGGGGCAAATGGACCTATTATACCTCCCTCCGTACCCGGCTTCGCCGGCCCTGGAGAGACCCCACCCCGAAAGGAACGACCCACCCCTACAATAACCCCTTGCCCCATCTTTCCCCCGCCCCCTCCACCCGCACCAGCCTTGACCGACATCTGCGTTAACCAAAGGTTAATGTCCTGCGTCCCCCAAGTTAATCGCTTGTTCTCCTCCATTTTGTCCCTGAATTTTTTGTCATAATAAAGCCACGACCAACCCCTGTGCGCTTGCGACGCTTCCAGAATTGAGTCCGCATATGACAGCAAGCTGCCATACTGTTCCGGAAAATGATGGCCCCACACGCTCGCCAACTGCAAGAATGATCTGACCCAATTGACGACATTGCGCGAGACCTTGCGAATACGCCCGGCCTTCTCATCCTCTTTGCGCGTCTTTTTACTATCACCGGAGCGCTTCCTGCCCTCTAGCAAGCGAAAAATATCAATATACTTCCTCTTCCTAATCTTTTGTCGCAACTTTTTTGGGACACCTTCCCATAATTCTGATAACGCCGCCAAAGAGGCCGAACCCGCACCTGCTCGCCCTGCAGTCGCAGCCTCAGATGCCGCTACCCTCCTATCGACCTCCCCCGAAGAAGACTCCGAGCACTCTGAAGACAACGAGGATGACGATTCTGAGCTATGTCTACGCCGGCAGGCATGCTTCCGTTTTTTACGGGCCTTCCCCGACCGCTCGGTGCGTGACCCAAGCTCGACACACTCCAATCCCTCTGTCTCCGGTAACTCACCCGCCCTGCCTCTAGCCGCTGCTCCACTGGACGCAGCTGGCGGTCCCGCACAAGGATCCTCCATCCACTGCTGTGCACGTGCTCCAGGAGCCAGCTCTCCCTCGTTCGCAGCTACCACTGGCATGCTGCTACCATGATCCATGCTCTGAACTCCCAGCGAATCTGCTGCTGAAGGCACACCCCGCGGCGTAGCCAGAAATGGCACCTGCGGAGACAAAAAATGGGAACACAGAGGAGAGAAACCAGGAGACCAGGTCGGCTGCCAAGCCCCCACCCACTCCGCCCTAGACGAGCCTTGCCCACCAGCCAACCACTGATCCCAGGTTGCCGGTTGACCAGTCGGCATGCAGCCGCCGGGCAGCATCACAAATCCGCTGGGGGAGACTGTGCCGCCACCGCCACTAGATCCCCCAGCCCCGATCCTGCTCCTATCCCAAAGGCCCCAAGGGCCTGCTCCCCACTCCGACCCATGCCCCCACCACACTCCTCCCCCCCCTCAGACACCCCAGACGCCTCACTTCCCCTTAGCCCCAACTCCACTCCAGAAGGCTCGGGCGGCACCAC
The DNA here is from genome assembly GCA_033557465.1 of Ichthyophis bannanicus. Lineage (NCBI taxonomy): Eukaryota > Metazoa > Chordata > Amphibia > Gymnophiona > Ichthyophiidae > Ichthyophis > Ichthyophis bannanicus. The sequence goes on along the minus strand of CM066031.1, from coordinate 1,327,769,969 downwards.
TTCGGGCCCCCCCAACACCCTCTGGGACCCAACCTCATGGCCCCATGCAGCGCGCCCCCTCACCGCTCCTTTCACAGAGGCAGGAGACCCCCCACTGCCCCTGGCGGAACTCTGAGCTCTGCCCCACCCCCGCCAGTGGTTCTCCCTCTCACCCTGCTCCGCTGCCCAGACCCCCCCTGCCCGACCCCTGCCTGCCTCTTCCCCTCTCCTGCCTAGCCACAGCATCCTTATGAGCACCTCGCCCCCCCAGCACGCTTACCCGACATAGCACTAAACTCAGAGGTCAATTGAACTTACTGAGCTGTTATGCGTTTTATTTTATATATACATATATATTTTTTTAACAAACTCTAAGCCCCCCAACGATCCCAGTCCCACCTCTAATTATTTATTATTATTAATTTTTTAAAACTTACACCCCTCTAAGCCCAAGTTCACTCGCCTGTCATCCTCCGCAATTAGCCCTGCTGCTCAACAGCCAAGCTACCGACGATCCGACACGATCGGCACCCACAGAGGCCCCGATTGAAGCAACAAGGCCTTCACTCACTCCCCGCCACCGCCGCCAACGAAGCTGCCTCTCCTCCAGCCCAACTGCATGTGCTCCGGCCACGCCACAACCACTGGAGCACATGCGCTTCTCTGAGCATTGATTGGCTCCGCTCACCTCAACCCTGAGCGGAGCCAATCATTTCAAATGACGCGCACAGCGTCACCTCTCGAACGCACCTCCACCAGCTTGCTGGCAAACGGGTGCAGGGTCCCACGCCGGGCCGGGCATCCGGTTACGCACGGGCGCCGGGACCCTGCCCGCGCCCTATTACTTCTGGAAGTTAAATAGCTTTTGCTAGCCGTTTTACTTAAAAATGGATGTTGATGCTAAGAATCTGTTTTTCTAGCTGTTCAGCTAGAAAGTGATAATGCCTCTGGGTCTAGTAAAAAAGGAAAATGCTTCCTACCCCAACAATTTCATTTGAAGAACCAAAAAAGCATATATTTATTCAATTACATACTAATCGATGGTTACATTGAAAAAAAGAATTAGAAATGTAAGCTGCCTCTCTGATTTCTCTTGCATTATTGAGGTTCAAAGGCAAATTTTTAGACAGTGCGTAGAGTTTGGACTTTAGGCATTGAGGTTGGGACATGAACAGTTTGGGCGCTATTTTGGAAAAGGCTCTGCAAAATGTGAAGTCTTTTGGAAATACTTACAAGGAGGTGCAAGAGTATATGTGTATGGACCGCTACGTGGAACCATAGAGCCATTTTACAAATCTATACGTGGGAGGCAGCCCAGTGACTTACACGTGCAAGACGGTAATTTTTCAGCTGATACATATAGAGAATCATTCTGTGCCATGAATAGCGGAGATGTATTGCGCTATACTGTGGCACTGGGGTTCCATTAAGGAGCCTGGCTGAGTTAGCCAGGGATCTGCTGGGCATGCGACCCATCAGAATCAGAGTCCGGCCTGCATGTCCAGGCTGGTAGACCCAATTCCAATCCCGCAGGCATGTCTAGCCTCCGCAGGATCAGAATCGGGTGCTACCACTGTATGCCAAGATTTTGATTGGCCACACAGAGGCTGGGAAGGCGAGAATAAAATTAGCCACATAATGCTTCCAATTAAATACAGAGAACACTGTTTTTAATACATTTCAGTTTGAAGGGGGAAATAAGTCATGGGTGTATAGCCCCATTAATCCTTCCTTTAAAAGGCTGACTGAAAAAAGCATTTTTTTAAAACCTATCCATGCCAGGGGGTGACTGTAAATATCGATGTAGGCAATTTTGGTCATACACATGCATTCGCTATATGAAATTGAGAAAGCACATGTACATTTTTGACTGACCCTGATACACCCCCTTGCAATTTCAACGCATTGTGGACATCCATGTAAATATGTATCCCTTTCTAAAATCACCATTTCCACATGAATGTCATTTCTCCATGCAAATTCTGGATTTTCTACATGGAAATTGCAAATAAGTTTTTTAAAATAACCCCTTTATGGTGATCACAGGGTGCCTTAGTGAAAAGTCTAAAAAATGGTGCCTATTTTATATTTAGCCTGCATCTTTACAGCAACATTTCAAGGTGAGTTTCATTCAGGTAGAGCAGGTATTTTCCTTCCCTGGAGGGCTCATAATCTATTTGTACATGATGAGGGTTAAATGATTTGGGCAAGCCCACAAGAAGCATCAGTGAGCTTTGAACTGTGGCTTCTCTGGTTCCAGCCACTGGGTTACTGCTAGTTATAAAGAAAGCATCTGTGACTAGGTGTCATTAGAGCATAGGCACCAGAACCCTCCCCAACAGCACACAAATTCACACAAGCACAGACTTACACCTGCTCCAAAGACGGTGTCAATTTCTGCATGCATTCTATCCATGCGCTCACATGAAGGCAGATTTTGCATAGGACGTTCAGGACAGGAAAAGAGATGTCCAAGTGGGGATGTTCAAAGTTTCTCTGGTATTTCCTAAAAGGCATAGTGAACCTGGAGGCTTTTGCAAATACATGCGGAAGTATATTTGCAGGACGCCTAGCAGGCGCTCTCATTTTACAAACACACTAAAAGAAATGAGTGGCTTCACACAGGGTGTTGCGTGTGTAAGTGATGGTACTCGCAAGGGTAAGTGCCAATTTTGCAACTTTCACATACAAGTGTCACCAAATACTGTATACATTTAACCAGGGATTTTACAAAACTACACATTCGAGAGGTGCCAGTTAAGAGGTGAGTTCTACCTCTCAAAGTTTTGACTTTTTGAGATGTATCCTAAGGCCAGAGAAATAAACCCAATGATCCTTTCGCTCACTTTTTGATATCCCATGTCCAATCGAGCAGTTAGCTTGCATTATAGGGAGGAAGTGTGCATGTAAACAGGGATTTTTTTAAATCTGTTTTCTCCTTGTAAAATAGAAAACATGTGCATTTTAGAGATTGTCCACACCATGCCCAGAATATGCACATGTAAGTAGCTGGCTTTCTAAAATTGCTACTTCCATGTGCATGTCCATTTACATTTCTAAGTTTACTCTAAAATGACCTCCATAGTTTATAAAATACACATGCACACTGTAATTCTGCTACTGCTCCACCCAAACTACATCCTTATTTTCTCCAGAAATTCACAGAATCAATCCTAAGTCTCATTCAGAGGTCAAGTTAGCCAGCTATAGGATGGGGACTTTTAAGCCAGTCCTGATCATCTGATGCATTTTGATTCCTGCACTATTGATCTACTCCTCTCTGTCTCATCGGCTTGCAACCTTGGGGTTGTCTTTGTCTCCTCTCTCTCTTTCTCCACACACATCCAACTGATAGCTAAAACCTGTCATTTCTTCCTCTACAACATCAACAAAATTTGCCCATTCCTTTCTGAACACACTACTAAGACACTTACCAACTCTTTAGTCACCTCTCGTCTAGACTATTGTAACCTATTCCTTGCTGATCTCCCTCTGAATCATCTGTCTCCCCTTCAATCTGTACAACACTCTGCTGCATGGCTAATCTTCTCTCCAGCCTCATCATGCTCATATTACCCTTTTTCTCACGTCTTTTCATTGGCTCCCTATCCGTGTCTATATCCAGTTCAGACCTCTCCTACTGACCTATAAGAGCATTCACTCTGCAGCTCCTCACTACCTTACCTTATCTCTCCCTACACCCCTCCTCTGGAATTCTGGTCTTCTGGCAAATCGCTTCTATCTGTGCCTTCTCTTCTATTGCTAACTCTACTCCTTTCACCTTGCTGCTTCTTACACCTGGAACAAACTACTTGAGTCCGTACGTCAAGTGCCTTTCTCTGATCCTTTTCAGATCCTGGCCGAAAACTCACCTCTTCACTGACACTTTAAGATCTTGACTCACCTGGCCTCCCTCATGGTTCCTTACCATTCCCCCTAGATGTATCCCATGTCTACAGCTACTGTATTATCTGTCTTAACTAGATTGTAAGCTCTGATTTAGCAGGGATCGTCTTTTACATGTGTCTGTGCAGAGATGTGTATGTCTTGTAGAGCTATACAAATGTTCAGTTGTAGTAGCAGTAGTAGAATGAGGGACTATAAATACTTCTTCGTAGAGATCTGTTCAGAACCAGGGCTATTCAAAAATAAATAAAATCCTGGCACTAAATCTCTATAGATGGTTGAATTGGTTCTAAGTTAAAGTATCACACTTGGTCTAAAGTAGCTTCCAGGTCAATACTTACTATTGCACAGCTTTTTAAAAAAAAAGCAGAAGTGTGATGCTTCAAAAAGAACAATTGTGTCTTTTTATATGATCACATTAATTTAATTTAATTAACTTAACCTTAAAGAGGTGGGAGACGTCTATGCTCATGCTGGATAATTGACCTTTCTTCCTTGTTACAGGAAGCTTTGTACAATACAAAAGGTAGCAGAAGAGCATCTTCCCTCTGCAGCACACCAAGGAAAAGAATATCTATTTAATTATAAAATGCTAATGAAACCATGCCTGTGTCTGGCATTACCCTATTCCCCTCATATGAATCAATAAAGAAACCAGAACTTGTGTAAATTATCCACATTTCAGTTATGGTAGCTGCCTTTCCTATAACTGTAGCCAAAAATATATCTAGAGGAGATCAGTTCTAATATGAATAAAAGTAATAATGATCAATGTAGTGTTTCATACTGCTGGAGTTTCAACCCTGCCAGAGTTAATTTAGCAATTTTAAAACCCTTACGGTTCACAGAACTCAAATAATGTCATTCTCCTTCAGAGAAAAACAATAGCAAGCAATTTTGGGGCCTTAGCATATGAAAATAAATCTTAACTACATATCACACTATTAATCAGTTGCTAAAACTACAAAGGTGCTTAAGGCTCCTTAAAGGTAATTGCTAATTCAGATAATTTGCATTTTTATTCAAAAATGCTTACTGCATGTGCACTTTACATTCATTTCCTCAAAATGATTTTTTTACAGTCATTCAGTGACACTCAATTCAAAGCAAGGTTCTGGAGCTTTCCATTGATTTAAAAATATACTATTATGAGACACATTTTAGAAGTGTCATCTCAGCTTTTCACTGATTGCATAATATGTCAAGATAGTTTTTTAAGTAGATGCAGAAATCATTTTAGACCTTGTAACCATATTTATTTGTTCTAAAGTAACCAAGCCTTTTTATTCCTCCTTAAAGCATAATTCTTACAACTAACAAAACAAACTTCTGCATAATCACTAAATTTACTTTCTTTATTAAGTTAAATTGATTGCCTTGCCAGTCAAATGGAAGTCAATTTTTTCCTAAATAGATGGAGATTTTCAAACAGAGTGGAATGAATGAGTATCAGGGTCAGAACTGGAGTCGAGGAAATGTTTACTAAACAGCGATAGCGGACTCCGTGCGATTTCAATGGGGCCGCAGCTCTGATATCGCACAGACTCCACTACCGCCATTTAGTAAACATCCCCCAAAGAGTAAAATGAAAGCAGAAACAAAAGGAAAGAGCCAGGGAAATAAATATTGAAATGGAGGATGTGTTTTAAAGGAGGAACAGTAAACTAGGGTATGGTTTGCATTATAGGTCATTTATACACTGAAAATGAAAGGGGTAAAGAAGTAAGGGAAAGGAGAAATATGAAACAAATATTCTAAACAGATATCTAGCAGACTTCAATGCAGTAGAAGAAAGAATCATTTTTCGTGGAATGAAAAGCTCTCTAGGGCAAAGGTGCAAAGGGAGCTGAAAGGATGGCTTCTCAGAAGGAAATGTGAGAAGAAACTTTATTCTGAGAAGGTTAGGAACATTCAAAAACAGTTTCCAGCAGAGATCATAGGAACTAAAATAGCAGCAGAATGCTGACCTGATTGGAATACTGTCTACATAAGAGAATCCTAGCGGCAAGAAGAGGGAGGGAAAGAAGCACAGATCAAGCATCTATGACCATACAATGAGCATGCAGACACCGGTGGGTAGTAGGCATATGCAGGGCCCCAAAACCTCCTTCCTTTCAACCAGAAATAAAGTGGAGGGTTTTGTGTATCCTTTGTAATCGCATACCTATTTTGTGTGCAAATTGCTTGTGCCTGCATAAACGTATGACTTAATATGTGACTTAATATTTTACTTCTCTCAATCCCCATCATTCCTCTTGCCAGTGTTTCTGTATTATGTGATAAATGTGTTAAGTTGTTAATCTTGTTAATATTGTTAAATCTTTAAATGCACTATATTAAGCTTTGTTCTATTATATTTGTTCTGTTAAATTTTGAGTTCCTTGTAAATTGCCTTGATTCATGAAAAGCGGTAAATAAGCACAAATAAATAATTAAATAAATGTGCAAAATCAATGTATACGTGCTCAAGCAATTTGCATGCACTTTAATTTTTAGGCACATAAATGCATGCCCAAATGAGCCCAAATTGCATATGACTAGTGGGCAGAGTGAGCTGATTAAGTAGTCCTTGTCTACTATCATGTTCTGCATTTCCTATTATGGACCACAGGCTAATTTGGTTGCACTTCCCAGCTAAGAAAGATAAATTAAAGAATGATTTTCTGCAGATGGTAAATCACGGACATTCAGTAGCTGGGGGATATCCTTATTGCAGGGGGGGGAGGGAAGAAAGAGTGATTTTCATTGCTAAAACACTGAGGCAGTCAACAGATGCGAGATGGGTTATGGTTTATTGGTATTGAACAAACAGCAAAGCGGTTTAGATAGATTAAAATCATATAGGAGAATGGAAAAAGAACAGCAATAAAGAATAAAGGATTAGCCACAAGTATCATGCTGCCATCAGCCCAACAGCCACATGTCACCAGCCCCCAAATGCTATGCTAAATAAATGTGGTTTAAAGGCTGCCTTGAAATGTTTATAGGATGACTCAGTGAGTAAATGAAGTGGCAGTACTCCAAAGATGGAGAGATATAAAAAATATGCTGAGTGTCTAGTGCTCTCCAGTTTGGCTCAAGATACGGATGGCATATTCAGGTGGTTGTTGTGGATAGAGCGTAAGATTCTAGCCAGGGAATACAAGGAGATAAATGATGTTAAAAAGGGCAGTGTATCGGTATGCAGAGCTTTGTGTGTTAGTATAAGGATTTTGAAATGGACAGAGTAAAGAATAGGGAGCCAATGCTGTTGGACTGGGAGAGGGGTGACATGGTCAAATTTGTTTTCATACATGACATAGAATCCTGTTATAGTTTGGATAGATTGGAGATGCTTTAATTCTGATATGAACAAACCAAAATAGACAATGTTATGATAATCAATACGCAAGGTAATATAACTGTGACTCTTAAGAAGGGTCACAGGACACAAACATGGTGCAAAACTAAGAAAGAGTTCTTAACTACAGAGCTGACTTGTTTACTGAATATACATTCTGTGTCCCAATAAACACCTGAAGTTGGATAGGTTGACCGTCGAGAATGGGAGTTATAATAGGGGCTGTGGCACTTCATGTAAACCGTGTAGCAGACGTTCTAGCTACATTTAAATTAAGCTGGTTATCTTTTAACCAATCAGAGACTTTTTACAGCAGTTGTTTAAATCTGTTAGGTCAGGAAAGAGGGAATCTATAAAGATAAGCAGAAGTATCTCATCTGCATAATAATATGCATTTATTCCTGAATGAGGGATGTCAATTGGCTTAAGACAATGTTGACAAAAGTGGTGCTAACAGAGCCTTGTGGGATGCTGCATGTAAGAGGACAGGGTTTGGATGAATGGGAGCCTGCAGTTACTGTAAATGGATGATTGGATAAGAAGGAGGAGAACCATGAATACTAATAGTAGACAAATGAGAAAGTATGATTGTGTGAGTACATAAGAACTTAAGAACATAAGAATTGTCATACTGTGTCAGGCCAAAGATCCATCGAGCCCAGTATCCTGTTTCCAACAGTGGCCAATCCAGTTCATAAGTACCTGTCAGCTTCCCAAAAGGTATGCAGAAACCATGCTATTTATCCCAGGGGTAAGCAGTGGATTTCCCCAGTCTACTTTCATAATTGTTTATGGACCTTTCCTCCAGGAACTTTTCCAAACCTCTTTTAAATCCAGCTACACTAACAGCTTTTACTACATCCTCTGGCAATGAATTCCAGGGTTTGATTATGAGTTAAAAAAATATATATTTTTTCAGATTAGTCTCAAATGTACTACATTGTGGCTTCATTGTGTGTCCCCATAGTCTTTATATTTTTTGAAGGAGTAAACAACTGAACTACTTTTACTTGTTCCACTCCACTTATCATTTTATAGACCTCTATCATATCTCCCCTCAGATATCTTTTTTCCAAGCTGAAGAGCCCCAACTTTAAAAGCCTTTCCTCACAGGGGTATCCTTCCATCCCCTTTATCACTTTGGTCATTCTTCTCTATACCTTTTCTAATTCTGCTATATCCATTTTAAGACATGGTGATCAGAACTGCATACAATATTCAAGATGCAGTTGCACCATGGAGAGATGCAGAGGAATTCACTGTTTGACAGTCAAAATGATTCCAAAATAAATTCAGTCACACTTTATTAAGTCTGAGTCACTGAGAATGAAAATGATGCTTAAAATTATTTATTGGCTCTAGTTTTCTATTTACACTACTGGGTCAGTACATATGACCTCAACTTCAGAAGTGCTAAGGATATGCAAGTTACAATGGGAAGAGATCTCAATTTAAACCATAAATTACTAAAATACATGCACATTTTTTACTGGATTTGTGATAAATCTATGTTTTTGTTTGGATAGTACTTGCTTTTCAGACAAAACAATTAATGAATGATGCAATTTGAAGGTGCTATTGTATCATACATGATATGAATTGCATCATGTTATTCCTAGAAGTCATAGATTTATTTATTTTTATTTTATTTAACATTTTTTATATACCGCCTTTCATGATATCAAGGTGGTTTACATTGAACAAACTGAAATTACATTGAACAGGGCATTATAACTTGGAGATAACTATTTATAGGGAACATGGGCAATGGAGGGTTAAGTGTCTTGCCCAAGACTACAAGGAGCACCTGTGCGACTAGAAACCCCAGTCCTTCCGGCCCAAGGTTGCTGTCCTCTAGCTATAGATCAGTCTTCTCAGTGTTTAATTTTTTCCATTTAGCCAAAATGAGAGATGCCTCTTAATTGTTTGAATAATGCTGATCACGTCTATATTTGTGGTGAAGTGACTTCTGCATCACAAAAATGCAGTACAATCACTTTGATTTAGAAACTCTACCATCTTTATTTTGGCTGCAAAATTGGAGATCAAGGCAAGAGCTGGGCCCCACACATATGCTGCAACACTTGTGCAACAAATCTTCACCAGTGGTGGAACAGAAAAAGGAAATCCATGCCTTCTGCAGTGCCAGTGATATGGAGAGAGCCGACAGATCATATCAGCATTTGTTACTTCTGCGTGGTGCCTCCTGTTGGGATAGGTTTGTCGAAGAAGAAAAAGTGAACTGTGCAGTATCCAAACATTCCATCAGCTATACGCCCAGTACCCCATAGAGGACTGCCGGTCCCTGCTGCTCCAGAATCATTCTCACTTAAGTTGGACAAGGAAGAGAAAAGGGATGAAACTTCTGGTCCTGAACCATCAATGCCACATGACCCAGATTTTTTCCCATCCTCCTTCTCTGAACCACAGTTCATAACACAAGGGGAACTGAATGACCTTGTCAGGGATTTGGAACTACCTAAGAGTAAGGTAGAGCTGTTGGGCTCCAGACTGCAAGAGTGGAATCTCCTATCAGTTGATTACAAGGTTTCCATGTTCTGTAACTGTCAAAAGAACATTGTTACATTCTTCTTCATGGAAGGTGATTTTTTAGCATGCAAAAAACATTGATGGTCTGATGGCAGCCCTTAACATTATTTATCATCCAGATGAGTGGAGACTATTCATCATTTTATTGAAGATGAGTCTTAAAGCTGTTTTGCTGCATAATGGCAATGTTTTGTCATTGATTCCTATTGATTACATACTTCATATGAAGGAAACCTATGACAATATAAAACAGCTATTGAGATGCATAAACTATGACCAACATCAGTGGCAGCTTTGTGGTGATTTGAAAGTTGTCGCTCTGTTGCTCGGTCTGCAGATTGGGAACACAAAGTACTGCTGTTTTCTTTGTGAATGAGATAGACGTGCGAAAGATTCCCACTATAGCAAGAGAGATTGGCCACTCCAACAGTCCTTGGAGCTGGGAAAGAAAAGCATGCAGCATCCATCATTTGCTGAATCAAGAAAGATTTTGTTAGCACCCTTACACATTAAGCTGAGTCTAATGAAAAATTTGGTCAAGGCCATGGAGTAAACAAAACCAGCTTTCAAGTATCTCAGCAGGGAATTTACAAGACTAAGTGAAGCTAAGATAAAGGAAGGTATCTTTATTGGTCCACAGATTTGTGAACTTCTTCAAGATGATGCATTTAACCATAGCAAAGAAAGGACGGCATGGGAAGCCTTCCAGTTAGTGGCAACAAGTTTTCTTGGAAACAATAAGGAAGACATCTACAGGGAGTTGATGTGCATACAAAACATATCACTAAAGATATATTTTTTGCACTCTCATCTTGATTTTCTTCCACCGAACTGTGGAGCAGTGAGCAATGAGCATGACGAGTGATTTCATCAGGACATTGCAGTGATGGAGAAAAGATATCAAGGCAAATGGAGTCCGTCAATGCTTGCCAGCTATTGTTGGACAGTGATAAGAGAAACTCCATTTACAAAATACAAGAGACAAGCCAAGAAACACCAAGTAGAAACTGAATAAGGTCTGAAATGAATACTAATGCATATGTAGTCATTTCTTGCTTTCTGTTTCATAATGACTTTTTAAATAAATTGTATTTAAATAACCCTTTGGCTTCTTTTTAAACGTTTAAACAAAGATAACAGGTGAAATATTATCAAGGTCATAAATATGACAACCATAAACACATGAAAATACCTAGGTTTATAATAATTTGTGATTAAAACTCTACTACCAACATGCTATATATACGCATAAAATGGAAAAGCTTAGATATCTTGGAAACAGTAGTCAATCAGTTATTTTAATTATCAATTTTGAATTCAGCACATCAAAATCCATAAAATTTGGCAGATTTTATCTCTGAAGCAGACGGCTTTTAAAAACTTGTAGACCAATGAATATCCTTGGTTTTAGTCTCCATTCCTTTCCTTATGATTCCTAGCATGCTATTTGCTTTCTTAGTCACCGCTGCACACTGAACATAGGGTTTCAAAGTATTATCCACAATGACACCTAAATCCTTTTTGTGGGTGGTGATTCCTATTGTGGAACCTTGCATCATGTAACTGTAATTTTGATTGTTCTTCCCTAAGAGTGTCATTCCAGAAACTGAATAAGGGTTTGTAGGTGCACTGGGGATGTTAAGCTGCTGAAAAGGTCTATGAGCATATTCTGGTCCATAGTGTCCATGGACGTTTATCTCATTAACACAGGGATCTCAGAACATGTCTGGGGGGGGGGGGAGGGCAGAATGGGGGTGTGGTTTGCCATGGAGATGTATAAAGCATATTCAGGAAAGTCCCATGTATGTTTTGAGAGGTCCCCTACTCCTCATCCCACCCACCCCTAGGGCTGCATTGCCTATATAGTGGCCAAAAGCTTGGAATATGCCCACATTCTCTCAACCAGCATATCTTCTATTCAGTGCAATACCTGTGGTACTTTCATTCCAAGAAGATTCATTTGGCGCCTAAGAGCATGTCCTATGTGCCGAAGATCATTGGCCATGCATAACGAATTGATTCTACTAAGAGAAGACCTAGCTGCCATACATAAAGAATTGCCTCTACTGAGGGAAGAACTGACTGCAATGAAGCTCACCTCTTCTAGGATACAGACTGAACAAAGTCCACCACTGCTCCCACAAAGAGTCAAACACACCAGGAACAAATGGATCACAGTGGGTTTGAGTAAATTGCGATCTGTGACACAGATACATCCTATGCACCAAGAGATATCCCTGCATAATGCATTCTCTGCCTTGGTTAATGAGGATGCCTAATCCAAAGAAACTGAACAGCCCTTAGAGGAGTCAGTCAATGCCCAATCTCCTGCTAAAGCACCAAATATGAAGAAAAACTCACCAAACAGAAAACTACTACTACTTGGAGATTCCATCATCAGAGACATCAACTTGGGAACACATTTCAAAGGAGAGAAGATAGTCAAATGCCTCTCAGGCTTCTCAGCCAGCAGGAATACAAACCAAATTATTGAGGTACTTAGTGCGGAAAGCAAATACTCCAAACTTGATGTTGTAATTCACTTGGGTACAAATGACCTAGCTAGAAATAGTGCCTCTACAGTCCAAAAGGACTTCCAATCTCTGGTAGAAAAACTCAAGCCAATTGTTAACACTGTAGCATTCTCAGAAGTTCTGCTTGTTCTAGGCAAGGGAGCAAAAAGGCTAAATCACATTGACAGCTTTAATACATGGCTCCAGACCTGGTGCAAACGAGAAGGATTCAGATTTATAGGCGACTGGGAAAACACATGGACCAACAAGAAACTATACTGTGCTGATGGACTATACCTCTCTGTCACAGGGAAAATGATCCTACATGAAAAATTCAGGCAGTATGTCGATTTGCTTTTAAACTAGAAGAAGGGGGCAACGGACGGGGAAGGTCAAGTTCTGGATGTCACCCCCTGCAAAAGCAGAATAACAGAAACAACCACACTTTTAAACAACACATCAAAAGCAACTGGGAAGAAGTGGGTAGAATAAAATCAATGCAAAATACACATAAGCCAGTTAAATGCTGGAAAGCAATGAGCACAAATGCTCGTAGCTTAGCCAACAAACTTCCAGACCTGGAATGCCCTAATGGTGGAAAAGGACTTGGACATTGTGGCCATTACAGAAACATGGTTTAATGAATCGCATGATTTGGGATGTAGCCGTACCTGACTATAATCTATTCAGAAGAGATAGAGAAAATGGAAAAGGGGGAGGAGCAGCCTTGTATGTCAAATCCAATATTAAAGCTACTGAAATGCAGGGTGAATGGGGAAAAGAAGTGCTCTGGATAGTGTTGGAAAGAGGAGATGGCACTGCATCCATACTACTGTAATCTACAGACCTCCAACTCAAATTGAAGAGAGAGATAACGAATTGATTATAGATATTGCCAAGATAGCAACAAAGGGGGAAGTGATCATATTGGGTGACTTTAATCTACCCGATGTGGATTGGATTACTCCTTCTGCAAATCTGGAAAGAAGCGTTACTTAGACAAATGGTGATGGAACCAACCAGGGAAAGCTCAACACTGGATTTGGTGCTCACCAACAGTGATAGCATGTCAAAATGTCTGGGTGAGTGCCCCTGTGAGCAACAGTGATCATCACATGGTGTGGTTTGTGATAAAAGCCAAGGTGCAGTCCAATCATAGCAAGCTCAAACTCCTAAACTTCAAAAACACTGACTTCAACAAAATGGCCAAGTACCTAAAGGAGGAGCTTAAGGGTGGAAGGGGATAAGGGAAGTGGAATTGCAATGGGCTAAACTAAAAGAGGCAATAAAAGGGGCAACAGATAAATATGTAAGAAAAGTAAATAAAAACAAGAGGAGAAGGAAACCTATTTGGTTTTCCAAAGAAGTGGCTGCTCAAATAAGGGCAAAAAACACAGCTTTTGCAAACTTCAAAAGCTTGCAAACAGAAGAACACAGAAATGATTACAGGACCAAACTCAAGGAGACAAAAAGAGAAATAAGGATAGCAAAATCAAAGGCAGAGGAAAAGATGGCTAAAGATGTTAAGTGTGGCGACAAAACTTTCTTCAGGTATATTCGGGAAAGGAAGAAGTTCAGAGGTAGAATTGCAGGGCTCAGAAGTGCTGGGAACGGACTCATGGAAAATGACATTGATAAAGCAAAATTGCTAAACAAATGCTTCTGCTCTGTTTTTACTAAAGAAAATCCTGGAGAAGGACGACCTGTGACTCCCAAATATAAAAATGGGAATGAGGTAAATACCACACCATTCGGAGAGGATGAGGTGTTAGAACAACTTGCAAAACTGAAAGTGGACAAGGCCATGGGACTGGATGGGATACATCCCAGGATACTGAAAGAGCTCAGAGAGGTTCTTGCAGGGCCGTTAAAGGATGTTTTCAACAGATCCTTGGAAACAGGAGAGGTTCCTCAGGACTGGAGAATGGCTGACGTCGTACCTCTACACAAAAGTGGTGACAGGGAAGAAGTGTCAAACTACAGGCCCGTGAGCCTTACCTCGGTGGTGGGAAAGGTAATAGAGATGCTCCTGAAAGAGCGAATAGTGAACTTTCTCAAAACCAAAGGGTTACAGGATCCGAGGCAACATGGTTTTACCGGGGGGCGATCTTGCCAGACAAATCTGATTGAGTTCTTTGACTGGGTGACCAGAGAACTGGATCAAGGACACGCGATGGATGTCATCTACCTGGATTTCAGCAAAGCCTTTGATACTGTCCCTCATAGGAGTCTTATCAATAAACTCAGTAGTTTGAGATGGGTCCCAAGGTGGTAAACTGGATCAGAAATTGGTTGACTGACAGATGACAGAAGGTGATGATAAATGGAGCTCACTCCGATGAAATGAAGGTGATTAGCGGGGTGCCACAGGGTTCGGTCCTGGGCTTGCCACTGTTCAATGTATTTGTGAATGATATTGCTGAAGGACTGAATGGAAAAGTCTGTCTTTTTGCAGATGACACGGAAATTTGCAATAGAGTGGACTCCCCCGAGGGAGTGCTGAACATGAGGAGGGATCTGCAAAAGCTGGAGGAATGGTCTGATGCTTGGCAATTGAGATTGAATGCGAAGAAGTGCAGTGTCATGCACTTGGGTAGCAGAAATCCAAAGGAAATGTACATGATAGGGGGCGAGAGGTTGGTGTGCAAGGAGCAGGAGAAAGACTTTGGTGTGATTATTTCTGTAGATCTCAAGGTGGCAAAACCGTGCGACAAGGCGGTGGCAAAAGCCA
The DNA here is from genome assembly GCA_033557465.1 of Ichthyophis bannanicus. Lineage (NCBI taxonomy): Eukaryota > Metazoa > Chordata > Amphibia > Gymnophiona > Ichthyophiidae > Ichthyophis > Ichthyophis bannanicus. The sequence goes on along the minus strand of CM066031.1, from coordinate 1,327,754,950 downwards.
GGAGGATGTTGGGCTGCATTTGAAGAGTAATTACCAGCAGAAAGGAAGGGGTACAAGTGCCACTGTGTAAGTCTCTGGTGAGGCCTCAGTTGGAATAATGTGTTCAGTTTTGGATACCGTATCTTGCAAAGGATGTAAAAAGAATGGAAGCTGTTCAGAGGAAGGCGACTAAAATGATTTGGAGCCTGCATCAGAAGCCTTATGAGGAGAGACTTGAAAACCTAAATATGTACACTTTGGAGGAGAGGAAGGATAGGGGAGATATGATTCACACCTTTTTTCTGCCTCGCACACTGTCTGCCCACTGTCTCCCAGCAAGAGCATTGAATATGTCCACTCTATCTTTGTGTCTGTTATAGCTTGAATATTGGCTAGGATTTTCTCCCAATAAGGCTGTAATTTGGGGCATTCCAAAAAGGTGTATACCCAAGTGCCCTTAAATACATGGCACCTCAAACAATCTGGGCTTTCCCATAGCTGCATTTGGGCCCCTCTCTCTCTCTTGTTAAGTATGCCCTGTGGATAATTTTAAACTGTGCTTCTTGTAGGACCATGTCCAGAGTGCATTTAGGAATTTCTGAAAGGAATCACTCCAAGTCTTGCATACTCATTTCCTCTCCTAGCTCCCTTGACCACTGTTTGCTCAAGCTTTCCTGCCAGCTATGTGAGCATATGTCCCTGCCCAGTTTATACAGTAGGCCGCTCTATTGTGCTTGCTTGGCGTTGCTATAAACACCCTATCTAGGGGTCTGTATGTTAGGTGTTGTAGTTCTGCAATCCCCTCTGGTGCCATTGATGTCACATAGTGCCTGCATTAGAAATAGACTAAGAATTGTTTGTTTGGAATTCACCACAATTTTGAAGTTGTTCATATGAGGGAAATAACCCCCCCCCCCCCCCCAGCTCCAAGAGGTGCCCTATTGAATGACAATTTGAGCCTCCCACTGTTGAAAGATAGTATTGTTAACTCCTAGTATGAATTTGGAGTTGCCCACTAGTGTGGTAAAGGGAGAATAACTTCCTATAGCTCCTCCAGTGTTCCCCCTCCACTACTTCTATGCTTTCCTCATGGGTTCCAAGAATCCTGAGAAAAAACTTCCACTTTTCTGCCAGTGCTGGTATACTTGTAGCAGAAATTCTGTTTGCGTGTACTGCTCTCCCCCCTTCTGTAATTAGTGTATCCACCTAACCAATGTGGCTATATTGTAGAGGCGGAGGTCCAGCAGGTTTAGTCCATCTTTTTCTCGGCCCGCCATCAGTTTGTTAAAACCTATGCGGGCAGTGCCCCCCTCCATATGAAATTGCTCATTATACTTCTGTATAATCTTTCCTCCTTCCACTTTACCCACAGGGGCAGCACTTGTCGTGGGTATAATAGATGAGGCATCAACACTATCTTTATCAGTGCCACTCGACCCAGCACTAAAAGAGGGAAACTTCTCCATTTGTTACACCATCCCTGCATTTGCACCAATTTATCAACTACATTCTTTTGGTATACCAGCTTTCTGTTTTTCGCTAACAATACACTCCCAAGTATTTCATGGAGTCTCCCACCCATCTGAATGGGAAATCCTTCCCCCCATTCTTTCCTGCAATTGAAAGGGGACAGTCAACTGGTCTAATTCCTCAGCCATGACTTGGGGAAGAGTGAGCCCTTCAAAAAATAAAACTTCCCTCCCTACTTCGTCAGAGGGTTCACAGCTGTACAGCTGTTGATAGAACCCCTGGCACTGTTGGCAGATCTCCTCTTCTCCCTCCTCCATCTTTCCTTGTGGTGTCCTAATACCCCTTACTGCCACCCTGTACCTTGTTAGACTGACCAGGTGGACCAGAAGCTTCCCACACTTATTTCCCCATCTGTGGATTCGATATTTATACAATCCCCCTCCGCTCTTTGTGACAGGAGTGTGTTAATTTCCTTTCGCACTGCTAAATATGTGGCTTTGTCTGTATGCGTAAGCTGTTGATATGTCACCTCCTCATCATTTGCAATTTCTTTGAGAGATCTAGCAATTGAGCATCACATATTTTCCTCTTCCGCGCCGTGTATGAGATTATCTCCCCCCACATGGTAGCTTTTACTGCTTCCCACACCACCCTGGGGTCCACCCTGGGGTCCATTCCCTCCATGTCCATTCCCTCCACCAGTATGTAAGTCATGTCTCCTGCAGGAATTTATGGAATTCCTGATCTCTGTATAGAGTCGGGTTCATTTTCCACTGAGTTTTTCCCCTTCCCTCCTCTTTTCTCAGCCTCAGTGTCATCTACACTGGTGCATGGTCCGAAACCGCTACCTCTCCTATCTCCACCTTCTCTAGGTTTTTGAAAAAGGACTCTGTTTTTAGTAGATAGTCTAATCTTACATAGCTGTTATGTGGGTGGGAATAAAACGTAAAATCCATCTCCTCTGGGTACAGCTCTTGCCAAACATCTACCATGTTTAGCTCCTCCATTAGATACTCCATTCCCTTTCCTTTGTTCCTAGTTGGGTCACCCTGCGGGGGTTTGCAATCAAGAGAGGGGGTCATGTGGCAAGTTCAGGTCGCCCCCTATAATAAGATGGCACTTGCTGAATTGCAACAGATGGGTATGTAACGTGACAAAAAACTTCTGGCTGTACATGTTGTGTGCATATACATTACACAGTGCCAGATTTGTGCTTCCCATGTCTCCAGCCATTATCTGATATCTTCCTTCCATGTCTACAACACATTTGTGGGGGACAAATGGCATCCAACGATATACCAAGGTTACAACCCCCCGTTGCCTCCAGTTGTAGGACAAATAACCCAGTTTTCCTACCCAACCCTGTTGGAGTTTTTTATGCTCCCAATCTGTCATGGATCTCTTGCAAAAATATAATGTCTGCCCCTTCCTTCTTTGTGTAATTAAATATTTTTGTGTGCTTTATAGGAGATTATGTCCCCCCTATATTGAGGATAAAGACTTTGAGCTTATCCAGTCCCTTCCCATGGGGTTGGATTCCCCTGTCTGGCTCAGTCTCACATCCTACAAGGGGGCCTGCCCCCAGCCTAGTTGGGCCCCCCACTTCCCTGCACCCTCTTCCCACTGGCATGTCCACCCTCGTCCCCCTCCCCTGTCCCCCTCCCCACCCGCTCCTTCCCTCCACCCCTCCCCCTCACTTCTCCCATCTGCAATCCTTCCCTTGCGTGCTCCATCCATTCTTCATATCCCCCCTCCTCCCCACCTCCCCCCTTGGTTGTCCTCCATTCATCCTTCCCCTCTCTCTTTCTCCTTCCTCTCAGTCATACCGACCCACATGCATTTCATGCCTCTAGTTAATCCTTGTACATAAAACAATACTTGATACAGTCTATGCCACCTCTTCCGACCTCCCTTGCAGCTTATCTTCCTTGATTCACAAGGTATTCCTCCTGCACTGCTTTGGGTGGTTTGTTTTTGCATGGGCTTTGTCCAATGCCCCCCTGTGTGTCTCAATATGCTGCTCAGCTGCAGTCCTTAGAGGTATGTGGGGGGGGGGGCAGACCAACTTTCTGACCCCGTGCTTATCCGAGCTTGTTCACTTGTTCTAGTCCAGTTGTCCCCCCCCCCTCACTCGCCACCAGGGTCCATTGTTATTCATAGTCTGTACACTTATGTTCTCTTTGTCCCTGTCCTACTTGTTGAAGATTGTTTCTTTCCTATCTTGTTCAAGAACTCCTGCACTGCTGCTAGTGTCTCAAGCTGGAGCATGCGGTTCTCATGTTGCAAGTGAACCCATGCTGGATATTGGAGGGAGAACCACAATCTTCTGGCCGCTAATTGGGAGCACAGGGGAGCCATTGTCCTACACCTCTCCGCTACTCTTGTGAAGTAGTCGTTGAATAATAAGAGCTTGTACCTCTGATATTCTAGCTGCCTCTTTGTCCTGAAATGTTTTATAAGCTTGTCTTTGTGAAGTTTAATACTTGGGCAATGATAGGTCGTAGCCAGCCATCTTTTTTGCGTACAGTCCCAGTTTATGCATGCACTCCACCATCATGAACTTCTTGTAGTTTCACATTGTTATATGTAAAAACAGCATTGCCTTGTTTACTGTTGTTCCATGTAAACCGCAACTGATCAATGGAAGGTGCGGTATATAAAAACTCGCTAATTAAATTAAATTAAATCATGCGTTCTCCGGGCAGGGCCAGACCTAGCTGTTTTGATAGCCAACTTTCGAAGATCTCCACTAGCTCATTCTCTTTGAATGCCTCTGGAAGTCCAATCAGCTGCACATTGTTGCGCCTATTTCTGTTTTCCTGGTCATCCAGTTGCTCTAAAAGTTGTATTTGCGGTTTCTCGAGCCGGCCAGTTTGCTGCTCCAGGGCCTCTATTCAATCCTCATGTTGTGTCACCTGGCCCTCAACCTGATGCACCAGCAGGACCTGCACCTCCAAGCTCCCTTTCACTTCCTCGAAAGATGCATGCAACCAGGAAAGACACTCATCCAGGCCTGCTGTCATAATGCGGGTGATTTCTCGCACTGCCTTGTCATGCATGGTGATAGTAGGCTGCAGAGCTTTACTGTCAGCCATTTTCCCCTCACAGTCTTTCCCAGGCCTCAGTCTTTGCAAGCATTCTGTGGGGTCTCCTGTAGATCCTCTGCCCCCTTTTACCACAAGTTGTTTCTGTTAGCAGTCCGGGGGGGGGGGGTGGCATTTTTCTGCTCTATATTTAAGCTGTTTTTTCCTGGTTTGGGGATGGAGCTCAGCACCTAGGTATCCACTCAGCTCTGCCTCATCATGTTGTCCCCTCTAATTATTATCAGCATTTATGTGTAGTTTGCATTAGCACAACACTGTCAGTGAGGGCAGCAGCTTAGGAGATGCATGTTTTAACAGAAGAGGCATGGCCATTGGAGACATCCACGGGCATATGGCAGAGAAGGGCAGGATTGGAAATGTCCATCTTTTCAGCATATGGTGCATGTGGAGACATCCAAACCATTTTCTGCATATACCCATGTCTCGTTATAACAGTGGGGCCCGTGTTTCTCCATAGTGGTTTCCTCGTACTGCTCCAGAAACGCCTATGTCCACGGCTGCATGATTAGGGTGAAATCGGGTCCATTTTCAGTTTGGATGTGTCTGCATCCTGGACGTGCATATCATGGAATTGGCCTCCATGTACATAACTTTGCATTGGTGTACATTAAGTTCCATCTGTCATTTCTATGCACAGAAATTTCTCAAGGTCTTCTTTCAATTTTTCACATTCCTCTTGTGATTTAACAACTTTGAATAATTGCATCTCATCAGCAAATTTGATCACCTCACTTATTGTTCCCACTTCCAGGTCATTTATGAATATGTTAAAAAGCAGCAGACTCAGCATAGATCCCTGGAGTACTCTTCTAACTCACCTTCCTCCATTGAAAAAAATTGGCCATTGAGCCCTATTCTGTTTCTATATTTTAACCTGTTTCCAAATTACAATAGTGCAGTGCCTCCTATTCCATGACTTTTTAATTTCCACATGAGTCTTTCATGAGGGACCTTGCCAAAGGCTTTCTGAACATCCAGTCACACTATATCACCCAGCTCACTTTTATCTACCTGTTGATTCACACCCTCAAAAAAATATATCAAATCTAGTGAAACTGCTAGGGCCAGTTTTCAATGATCTAGAGTTCTATGCACCTTGTTTAGTAGACCAAGAGATGATTCACAAATCAAACTAGAAGGAATGGGATCCAATGGGCAAACGGTTTTCCTTTGCTGAGGAAATAGCTTTGATAAAGTAGTGGTAGTCATGAGGGGCGGAGCCTGATGCCGAGTGGCGCTCCGGAGGGGCTAAGTTAAATCCTGAGAGATTCCTGCTGCCAGCTCCCTTTAAGGTTGGCAAATCCTGGCAGAGTGAGGGGAGGAAATGTCTGGCCCTAAACCTACGCATTTAGAATTTGCTGTGGCACCAAATAACAGCGCTAAACGCTCTAAGACTGAGCCCCCTTCCCCGCACAAAATGGCAGCCATGCAAGACCAGCCGGAGGCCTTACAAGAAATTTTAGCTGAGATTAAGGGGACAAAGGAGATGCTGAGAGCGAACGGTGAGTCCCTGACCTCAATGCATGATGAACTGGTGGCGTTGAGGGGGTCTTTGGAAAGGCTTTCTGTGCGGCAAGAGCAGCTGGAGCAAACTTTGAAGGTGCATAATAAGCAGCTGCGCGAGGTGGATAAGCAGGCCAGACAAATTCGTATGTTGCAGAAAGGGTTAGAAGATGGGAATAATCGGGCCCGCAGGAACAGCGTCAAAATTGTGGGGGTTCCGGAGGGAGCAGAGGGGAAAGAGATGACTGCTTTCTTGCACAAGATGATTCCAACAGCTCTTCATCTCAACTTTGAACTGCCCTTTGAGATTGATAGGGCGCATAGAGTACCCTCGCAGATACAACCCAATAATAAGAGGCCAAGGCCGATTATCCTGTGGATTTTGCGGTACCAGCAGGTTGCAGCAATCATGGATGCGGCGCACTCCCGGGCCCCGGTGGAGTTCGAGGGCCATAGGTTGTTCTTCTTTCCTGACCTGGCCAAATGTACGGTCGATCACAGAAGGAGCTTCCTGGCATTAAAACCGCGGCTTCAGCATCTACAGGCAAGGTTTGGGCTGCTGTACCCGGCCAGAATGCGTGTTACGCTCCATAATCAGACCAGAACTTTTGAGGAGCCTGAAGCTTTGCGACTATACCTGGATGACAAGGAGGCGTCTCAGATGCGATGAAGCACTGTTGGTGAGAAGGTCGCTGTCCTTGTCGCTGGAGGTGTCCAGAGTGGAGATACCTGCTAAAGGAACTTTTGTGAGGCCCAGAGGAATTGCTGATTTACTGACATTGGGGCTGGTGGCGTTTGCTATTTTACATGAAAATTTGTTAAAGAGTGCTTTGGCTGGGGATGAGGTGTAATAGTAAAAGGGGTGCTTTAGAGGGAGGGGGAAAGGGGGCTGCGGGTTCTAGAGATGGACTCAGACAACATTTTGGTAAGAGGGATAATGGGGTAGAGGGGTTGGCAGGGGAGGGTGAGCTATGGGGTCAGCCCCTCTGCGACTGCCCTGCTTGACGCAGGCTCACCAATTCAGTTTTATACTTGGGGTTACCCTCCAGAGCTCACTGGGATTAGGTGGGATTTTGGGTTCAGTTGGGGGATGTTGTTGATGATTAGGGATTATATAAGATGGGGAAATGTGACTAGACAGGTATGTGTGAGAGTTAGTCCTTCTAAAAGGCAATACCAACAGGCTGGAATTAAGATGAGTGTTAAACAGACAATATGGCCCCTGTAAAGGTTCTCTCCTTAAATGCGAAGGGGATAAAGAACCCCATAAAGAGAAAGAAGATAGTTTTGTATGGGAAGCAAGAAGGGGTAGACATTATGTTGTTACAGGAGACTCACTTGAGCGCAAAGGAATCGTTAAAGCTTAACATCAAGCCATTTGTGGTGGTGGCCTTTTCGGCGGCAACCAATAAGCGTAATGGTGTTGCTATATTAGTCAAAAAGGCTTGGAACCCAAGTGTTTTGCATGTTTGTGCTGATAGTGAGGGGAGGTGGGTTAAGGCAGTAGTTAAGCTGGGAGTTATGGAACTGGTCATTTTCAATGAATATGCCCCCAATGGGGATTGTCCAGAATTTTTCAACTTTTTGGCGAGGGAGGTCAATGTGGTTATGGGTGATCGGTTAGTCTTAGGGGGGGATTTTAACCAAGTTATGGATCCACTTATTGACAGGAATCCACCCAGATCCGCTAGGCCTTCTAGGGCGCCGAGAATACTTAACTCTCTGATTCAAGAGATGGGCTTGGTGGATGTGTGGCGGCTGCAGCACCCCTCAGACATGGAGTTTACGTTTTTCTCACCCCCGCACCAGTCATTGTCGTGAATAGATTTTCTGTTCGTTTCTAAGAAATTGATGCCTAGCATAGTTTCCTCTAGTATCCATGCGGCGCATGTCTCGGATCATGCTGCGGTCTCAGTTGTGTTGGAGGATAAAGGGGTAGCTCCCAACTCATTCAGTTGGACCTTTGATAGATCCCTCTTAGAGAGAGCAGATTTTTGAGCGGAAATGCAGGCCGCAATAGCGGAGTACTTTGGTTTTAACTCCATTCATGATACTTCAGTGTGGGCCTGGTGGGAGGGGTTCAAAGCCACTATAAAAGCTAAAATTACAAGTTTTGGGATTGCACAAGCCAGGCAGCGCAAGGAGCAAGCTCGAGTCCTTGATGAGCACATCAAAGCAGGGGAGCGGATTTTAGTTCGTCAGTCGGATCCATGTATCTTGTTGCGGTTGCGAAGGCTCCGGTTTAAGTATAATGAGCTTCTGTCGGATGAGGCGGAGCGCAATATTAAATTGTAGAAAGGTACTTATTACTGGGAAAGTAATAAGGCTGGGCGTATGCTGGCCAACGCACTTAAAGCTCGAAGAGAGGCTGGCCGGGTTGCGGCGATACGGGACCCGGTTGGGCACGCGATTGTGGTGTCGGACGTAGAAATAGCAGAGGCCTTCCGAGATTTTTATGCCCAACTCTACACTTCAGAGACTAAATTTAATCAGGAAGAGTTTGATAGACTGGTTGATGGGGTTCAGAGACCTACTTTGAGTGGGGAAGAGGTGATGTTGTTGGATAGGACGATTGGTTTGGATGAGATTTATCAAGCCATTGATGCGCTGTCGGCAGGGAAAGCAGCGGGTCCGGATGGGCTGCCGACTGAATTCTTTAAGACCTTTTCTAAAGATCTTGTCCCCTTTATGCAACATTACTTTCAATCACTAGTAGAGGATGCTCCCACTGTAGGGGCTTTTGCCGCAGCGAATGTGATAGTGCTGGAGAAAGGGGGTAGGGATCCTCAATTGGTTGGGAATTATCATTCGATTTCCTTATTAAATGTGGATTACAAGATCTATGCCACAGTCTTGGCTCGGCGTTTGTCCAGGGTGATCCCTACAGTGATTCACCCTGACCAGTGTGGCTTTGTGGAAGGTCGGTCAACGGCGGATAATGCAAGGCTATTCTGTCATGTATTGGCAGAAGCGGGAAATGTCGATGGTCCTTTGCTGGGCCTGTCCTTGGAAGCTGAGAAAGCATTTGATCGTCTAGAGTGGTCCTTTTTGTTCTCGGCCCTTAAATAGTTTGGGATTGGAGAGGGATTCCTTAAGTTGATTCGGGTATTGTACTCGAGACCGGTGGCTAATATATGTGTTAATGCTACTCAGTCTCGGGAAATATTGTTGGGTAGAGGCACCCGTCAGGGATGCCCTCTCTCCCCATTACTATTTAACTTGGCTTTGGAGCCACTGGCATTGTTAATGCGACAATGTTCAAAGATCCAGGTGTGCTGTTGGCTACTAAGGAAGTTAAACTTTCGGCGTATGCCAATGACCTCTTGTTATTTTCTGTTCCGGAGTCTGTGCCACAGATATTGATGCTAACAGATCAATATTCAAAACTGTCTGGATACAAGATCAATTGGGAAAAATCGGTGGCTTTTCCACTTAATTCGCGTGTGCATAGGGAAGATATGAAGGAGTTCCCTTTTATGTGGGAGACGCAGATGGTCAAGTATTTGGGGGTGCAGTATCGTTACCCGCTGGAAGCCACGATTGAGTACAATGCAAATGTGTTGTTAGCAAAAGTTCGTAATATGATTGATGGGTGGTCCCCCTTAGTACTGTCATGGTGGGGTCGCTTAGAGACAATTATAATGACGATAGCTCCACGGGTTAATTATATTTTAGAAATGTTGCCTTGCTATTTGCTGAATACTAATTCAAGGGCTAATTTATAGAGTGTAAAAATTACTGTTCCCAGAATTCACTCCAGATATATCACTAATGTCGTAACAAGCACTATTCTTCTTTCCTCATCAGATGCTAACGTGAACAAAAAGTGCACCTATTTCTCACAAACACGAGGTCTCAGACTTGAGAGAATGTGGCCGTTAATGACCTACTAGTCTCCCGTATTTGCATCAATGACCTCTTTCAAAAATAATGTGCACTCTAACCATTCTCTAATTGCTCATATAGAGGAATCTTCAAACTTGCTTATATATATGTTCCTCCTTATTGAAAAACTACAATAAAACAATTGGCGTAAAAGCTTCCTGTTTTTTAAATGATCTGCCTCCCAATGCCGTTCATGGGCATTGCCGACGCGTTTCTCCTCGCGGTTCTTCAGGGGACGTTTTACTTAATGCCAAGCTTCCTTAATAGCTATATTTCAAATATCTAAAAGAACAAAGACAAAAATAACAGACAACACCAGTTCCATTACTCACAACTTTGGCTGTTACAAAGCTACAACTAATAAAACCCTCTACAATACATATCCTAAAACTATTTCAGCTATCACCTAAGTCTTGAGTGTTTTAGAACTCACTTGATGCTGCCCACGTTTTCGCTCAACACCATACTTGCTGTCCAAGCATATTCAACTGGTGAAAAACGCCGCGCATGCGGTTTCAGATCCCTCTGCAAATTTAAAGCCCTCCTCTTACGACTAGGGCTCTGCTAAAAATTCTATTCAAAAATCACCGCACTAGATGGTCCCTTGAAAGCAAGCTGAGAGCCAATAACGTTCCCTTTCAGTGATAACAGTGAAGAACCCCTCAGGCTGTCCTCCTTCCTCCTCCACTGTCAAACAGACAGCCTCCACAAAGCTCCTATTACTTATATAACTAACTCCAAATCTCAGTTAAAACAAACACGACCGCCATTCAATCTTCTCATTTAGCCCCGCCGGCGCTACCGAGCCCAATTCAAAAATCCAATATTGCTCCCGTAAAGTTAACCATTGCTCCCGGGATTTACCCCGTTGACCAAATCTTATGTGTTCTATAGAAAAACATCGCATGTCAGCAAAAGAATGATTAAACATAAGACAATGCTGAACCATCGGAGCCTCCAACACTCCATGTTTCAAACGGCTCCTATGTTCAGCCATACGGGTCTTGAGCTTCCGAATGGTTTTCCCTACATAAAGAAGTTGACAGGGACAACGCACTATGTAAACTACAAAAGTGGAGTCACAATCAGAATTGTGAAATAATCTGTACTCTTTACCCCTATGATTAAAAACCTGTATCTCTTCTGTCACTTCACACACCATACACCTACCACATTTTTGATGACCTAGATACTCCTCCGCTCCGATTGTCTGGCTAACACTATGCCGCAAACGTGACGGACTTAGAACTTCCTTAAGATTTTTACTCCTTTGCCAGACACATCGGACGGTCTTCCCACTTAGGGCCGGAATTACTGCTAGCACAGATGCATGCTTACGTACTAATTTCTGAATTGACCTACTCAGAGGGGAATACGGAGTAATCAAATGTACATAATCATCTGTCCCTACCTTGGACTTAGAGGGCGGCTGGAGCAGCAGTGCTCTTGATGTAAGTTCACTATACACTAACATCCCCCAGACAGCGGCTTTTGACACAATTAAATTTTATTTGCAATCTCGGGGAGATTTGAGTATAGCCCAACTAGGTTTTATCTTAAGGTTAGCGGACCTTGCCATTTTTCAAAATTACTTTTGGTTTGAGGGAACAGTTTACCATCAAGTGTCGGGGGTGGCTATGGGGGCTACCTGTGCCCCTTCCATAGCCAACCTCTACATGGCTCGGTACGAACAACGTTGGCTGGAATCAACACCATTTAAACATCATATTAAACTCTGGAAGAGGTTCATAGATGATATTTTTCTCTTATGGGAGGGTACTCAGTCACAATTTGAGGATTTTCACCGTTGGTTGAATGGTTGTGAGGCAAACATACAGTTCACCTATGCAGTCAGTTCAGAAACGATTACTTATCTAGACGTGAGAGTCATCAAGCGGGCGGGTGAGTGGCAGACCACGGTTTTTCGCAAACCTATTGATAGGAACACTTTCCTCCATTTTCATAGTGCCCATCCTCCCCGATTAAAGATGGGGTTACCATTTTCTCAATTTCTCCGTTATCGGAGAAATTGTTCCACAAAATCTGACTTTAAATTTCAGTCCAAACAGCTTATTTCTAATTTTAAGGATAGGGATTATCCTCCCTCGATCATTAAGAAAGCCTATCAGAGGGCTTTGTATAATAATCGAGCACTGCTGCTCCAGCCGCCCTCTAAGTCCAAGGTAGGGACAGATGATTATGTACATTTGATTACTCCGTATTCCCCTCTGAGTAGGTCAATTCAGAAATTAGTACGTAAGCATGCATCTGTGCTAGCAGTAATTCCGGCCCTAAGTGGGAAGACCGTCCGATGTGTCTGGCAAAGGAGTAAAAATCTTAAGGAAGTTCTAAGTCCGTCACGTTTGCGGCATAGTGTTAGCCAGACAATCGGAGCGGAGGAGTATCTAGGTCATCAAAAATGTGGTAGGTGTATGGTGTGTGAAGTGACAGAAGAGATACAGGTTTTTAATCATAGGGGTAAAGAGTACAGATTATTTCACAATTCTGATTGTGACTCCACTTTTGTAGTTTACATAGTGCGTTGTCCCTGTCAACTTCTTTATGTAGGGAAAACCATTCGGAAGCTCAAGACCCGTATGGCTGAACATAGGAGCCGTTTGAAACATGGAGTGTTGGAGGCTCCGATGGTTCAGCATTGTCTTATGTTTAATCATTCTTTTGCTGACATGCAATGTTTTTCTATAGAACACATAAGATTTGGTCAACGGGGTAAATCCCGGGAGCAATGGTTAACTTTACAGGAGCAATATTGGATTTTTGAATTGGGCTCGGTAGCGCCGGCGGGGCTAAATGAGAAGATTGAATGGCGGTCGTGTTTGTTTTAACTGAGATTTGGAGTTAGTTATATAAGTAATAGGAGCTTTGTGGAGGCTGTCTGTTTGACAGTGGAGGAGGAAGGAGGACAGCCTGAGGGGTTCTTCTCTGTTATCACTGAAAGGGAACGTTATTGGCTCTCAGCTTGCTTTCAAGGGACCATCTAGTGCGGTGATTTTTGAATAGAATTTTTAGCAGAGCCCTAGTCGTAAGAGGAGGGCTTTAAATTTGCAGAGGGATCTGAAACCGCATGCGCGGCGTTTTTCACCAGTTGAATATGCTTGGACAGCAAGTATGGTGTTGAGCGAAAACGTGGGCAGCATCAAGTGAGTTCTAAAACACTCAAGACTTAGGTGATAGCTGAAATAGTTTTAGGATATGTATTGTAGAGGGTTTTATTAGTTGTAGCTTTGTAACAGCCAAAGTTGTGAGTAATGGAACTGGTGTTGTCTGTTATTTTTGTCTTTGTTCTTTTAGATATTTGAAATATAGCTATTAAGGAAGCTTGGCATTAAGTAAAACGTCCCCTGAAGAACCGCGAGGAGAAACGCGTTGGCAATGCCCATGAACGGCGTTGGGAGGCAGATAATTTAAAAAACAGGAAGCTTTTACGCCAATTGTTTTATTGTAGTTTTTCAATAAGGAGGAACATATATAAGCAAGTTTGAAGATTCCTCTATATGAGCAATTAGAGAATGGTTAGAGTGCACATTATTTTTGAAAGAGGTCATTGATGCAAATACGGGAGACTAGTAGGTCATTAACGGCCACATTCTCTCAAGTCTGAGACCTCGTGTTTGTGAGAAATAGGTGCACTTTTTGTTCATATTAGCATCTGATGAGGAAAGAAGAATAGTGCTTGTTGCTATTTGCTGAGGCATGTTTACCGGCAGATTGAGAGGTTACTTGTGCAGTTCCTGTGGAATAACAAAGTGCCTAGAATAGCCCTTAGAAAGCTGAAATTGGGTAAGGAGCAGGGTGGGGTGAAGTTTCCAGATTTTTACCTATATCATACGGCGTTTCTTCTTAAGTAGGAGTCGCATTGGGTTGGGAGTGATGTAGAACAGAGACCGGTTTGGCTGGAGATAGAAGAGGCCTTGTTGGAACCATTCCCATTGCGGCTGTTAATGAGTATGTTGTTTCCGGAAGGTGGGAGATACTCTAAAATAATAACTGACATGCAAAAGGCCTTTGGTGCTCTGATACTGGGGAGGGGACAGGAGGGGATGGCAGTATCGGAGCTTCTCCCCTTGTGGTTTAATCCTCTCTTTAAGATACAAAAAAAAGTGTTTGCATGGTGGAGGCAGTGGTATTCTAGAGGACTCTGGTCGATTGGTCAATTGGTAGACAAGAGCAACTGGAAGCCGTTTAATAGGTTGCAGCAGGAATATGGTTTCCCGGCAATGTTGTATTTTCAATGGTTGCAGCTTACGCATTGTATTAAAAAGACTAAGATAGATATCAGGTCACTGTCAAAGGATGGAGGGATTTTTGGTATTGTGCAGGAGGCAAAGAAAAGGGCGGCGGGGGCCTCTTATTTCTACAGTTTATTGGGCCAGGGCCCGAATTCTCAGAGGCTGGGTGTATGTCAGATTTGGGAGTTTGAAATTGGGGTGGCTTTCCCTCCTCTAAAGTGGAATAAATTCTGGACTAGGCAAGTGCGGGTTGCCAAAGCTGCATCGATCACGCAAACTCTATACTTTTTTGCTCATAGGGCCTAATATACCCCAGCACGGCTTAATAGGTGGGACACAGCTCTGAGTAATTAATGTTGGTCTTGCCAAAGAGAAGTGGGGACTTTCGCTCATATAGTATTGGAGTGTTCATGCATAGGAACTTTTTGGGTGGAGGTGTGGGAGCAGATACAAAGCATCCTGGGGATTAGGACCCCTCTTACTTGGAAGATACTTAGCCTCCGATCAATGGCGGGAATCCCGTCTTTGCATAAAGAGTGTCATTTTCTGTTAGATTTTATGTTATGCATTGCAATATATTTAATTGTAGTCAATTGGAAGCATACATATGATGTTCATCCACAGGCCTGGTGGAATCAGGTCTGTTTATGTAGTAAGTATGAGCGGCTGCCTAGAAAGGGATATTCTCCTGGTGGATGTAATGCCTTTAAGTGGGAGGCTTTGGATGCTATGTAAATGGGTTTGGCGATGGTAAGCTACTGCTCCCCTTTTTGTGATACAAAGTGTGCATCCCTATCATTATGCCCTCGGTTGCTGTGGAAGGGCTGAGGGCTGTAGTTTCCCTTTTTTTGTCTTTCTGGTGAAATCCTGGTGAGCCTTGGAGGGTGGGGGGGAGGAGGGGCTGGGGAGGTTTTGTTCGGGTTGTGACAAGTTTTATTATGTTTGTATGTGTGTTTGGTTTGGAAAATTAAATAAAGATATTAAAAAAAAGTAGTGGTAGTCATATTAAAGGATGACAGAGTATGAGTAAGGACATTGTTTGGAGAATGCTTTTGGGATTCAAGTTTATAGAATAAAAGGTGGTATTATCTAGTGGACTGTAGTACAAGTAGAAGTCACTGGACAGACTGGAGGGAGGGGATAACATGGTTCTTATCAGCTGTTATCTCTCATGTTATTGTATTCCTAGATCACTGATTTTTCTTCCTGAAACTGAGCATCTCACTTGGCCATTCAGATTTTGAGTGCCTTTATTATCATTATTTTCAGTTAAACCTATAGTCAATGGTGAGGTTTCTGGCTGAAAATTAGCTTAAATTTAGGAAATCACTAATATCCACCTAGATTTAAGCTGATGGGCCAGCAAAAGGACCCAGGTCCAGCAACAGAATTGCTCTGACAATGTTGCACACCAGGATGATAGGATGTAAGGCTGTGGCTGTCTGCTTGCTTGGCTTTGGAAGACTTGGTGATGGAAGAAAAGTGAGGGCATCTTGGACAAGGGAGGTTCATTTTTGCTTTCTGATAGGTGAAAGGGAAAATTGGAGAGAACCAATGCTCCCAGCCACTTTCTTAAAAGGGATGCATGTAAAAATTGCAACCTGTGGTCTGTGGGTCCTCCCCCTCTTGGTATCACCAAGTAGTTAAGGCACCACCCCCCACCCCCAATAATGCCCTTCCACAGACATGGCTCCCATCCTCCATCTCTCCAAAGACATTATCAAAATCCCACCCCTTCCCTTTGAGGTCCCCCAAAACCTGTTCCAAACTCCCCATCCTCTAAGGTTCCCATGCAACTACTACTACTACTACTACTAATCATTTGTGTAGCACTACAAGGCATACACAGCACTGTACATATAGATGTAAGACACAGTCCTTGCTCATCAGACCTTACAATCTAATTCAGACAAAAAAATCACAAAACTGGGGATTAGAGTATGGCAAGATACACATAAGTACTGGACAAAAGAATGAGGAGCATCAGGATCCAAAAGCATCCTCAAAGAGATGGGTCTTCAGCCTAGACTTGAACAGGGCCAGAAAAGGAGCCCAATGTACTGACTCAGGTAGCTTGTTCCAGACATATGGAGCAGTAAGGTGGAATGAACAGTCTGGAGTTTGCAGTGGCACAGATAAAAGGGATCTTCCAGAGGAGCAGTTTCTGAGGAGGAATTAGAATGAGATAAGAGAGGAAAGGTATTGAGGAGCCACAAAATAAATGCACTTGTAGGTAAGTAGGAGAAGTTTGAACTGGATGTGGAAATGGAGCCAGTGAATTCACTTGAGAAGAAGGGTTACATGAACATAGTGACACTGGCAGAAGATAAGTTGTACAGCTAAGTTTTGAACAGATTGAAGGGAAGAAAGATGATTCAGAGGGAGACCAGTGAGGCTCAGGTTACAATAGTCAAGACAGGAGGTGACTACTGACTGGATGAGGGTCTGAGTGTGTTTAGAAAGGAAGGGAAAAACTTTGCCAATGTTATATAGAAAGAAGCAATGGGTTTTAGCTATCTGTTGTATGCGTGCAGAGAAAGAGAGAGCAGATTCAAAGATGACCCCAAGGTTGTGAGCTGAGGAAACAGGTAGGAGTATAGTGTTATCCATAGAAATAGAGAAGGGAGGGGGAGGTGAGTTTAGGGGGGAAGATAAGGAGATAGGTTTTGGCCTTGTTCAGTTTCAGACAGTAGTGCGACATCCAGGAAGCAATATCGGATAAGCAGGCAAAGATGTGTGACTGGATTCCTGGAGAGATTTCAGGTGCAGAAAGGTAGATCTGAGAGTCATCAGTGTAAAGATGGTACTGAAAACTATGGGAAGAAATAAGTAACCAAGGGACTGAGTCAGAGAAAAAAAAGGAGAGGTCCCACGACAGAGCTCTGAGGTACACCAACTGAAAGCGGAATGGTAGTAGAGGAGCATCCACCAGAACATACACTAAAAGTGCGCTGGGAGAGAAAAGAACAAAACCACTAAATCAGAACAGAGCCACTAAATCCAAGTGAGGACAGGGTATTGAGAAGATGGTGGTGATCAACAGTGTCAAAGGCAGCAGAAAGGTGAAAAAGGATGAGAATCGAGTAAAGGCCTTTGGATTTTGCGAGGAACAAGTCGCTGGAGACTTTGGCAAGAGCATCTTGATCTGCATGGTGCCCATGGTGCCACCACCACAACCTACACTTGTAAAACCCCTTTATCTCTAAGTGCCATTCATTGCACATTTACAACCTGTCCTGCTTGCAATTCCACGGTGTCATCTGAGTGCTGCTTTTACATCCCTCTGTCACTCACATCTATGTCCCTGTCATGTCCTTCACTAGGGATCTCCTGTGTTGCTGTAAGCTTTGCCCTGAGTCACAAGCTATCACCTGTGGGCATATCATACTTTTCCTGTAGTCTATGCCCCTGCCATGCTGCGTTCATCCCCCCATTAATGTCATACTATTGAATGTCCTTTCCTAATGACCTGTGAAGTAGCTACCTGACTCTGGGTGTCTATTTACCTGATCCTAAATGTGTTATTCTTGTAGTGCCTGTATAACTCTTGGACACCCTACCCTTCAATGTGCCATCCATGGCACCTGGTCCTTGCCAAGTACAGCCCTTCCCAGGGACCTCAATCACATAGGGCTCCTGCACCTGATGCCACAGTTGTGTCCACTGACATGCCGCATACCTCGATGCTCCTACCACTCCCTCTGGAGCCACTGCAGGTATCATGGTCACAGGCTTATGTGGCCCTGAAGCACATGGTCATGGCCTCTGTGCCCTGCCTTATCTGGCATCTCCTGTGAGAAAGGGAAATAAGAGACATGCTAAATGGAGTCATCTAGCAATTCTGGCTGTCATTCGTTTCTTACATTCCATGTGCAACCACTGACAACTTCATCTCTGGGAGAATATTGCCTGGCATACTGTTAATGATCCAAGGTTCACACCCTCCCTTTGCGGTGTGTGTGTGAGGGGAGGGTGGAGGTGGGATTCCAGGCCTACAATCGCCTCCACTCCAGCTCCTCTTGAGACTTCAGTACAATACTGGCTGTAGTCCTCTGTGTGGTGCCTTTTATGGGTCTTTCTGTAGGCCCATGTATTTTCTTTCTGTTTTTCATTACAGGCTCCCTCCTGAACATTGTGGACTCCAGGTGCCCACACTTGTGGGTGTGACCTAATCCTTGCCTGGTCCACCTCCTTTCCTGCTTTCTAACATTAGCTGAACCCTTAGAACCTCCCTCACTGACATGGAGCCAGCACATACCTCTGTTATGTTCAGAGGGGCTGCTGCCACCTTTCCCCTTAGCCCCAAAGCTACTGTGCTGTGGCTTCCATTTGATGTACTGTATGACTGCTGCACCTACAACTTTAGTTCTCACCTGTGGGTTCATTGATCCCTACTTATTTGCATCCCCTGCCCTCTCCCTGTCCCTGCACACATCTTAGAGCTGGAGCCAGTGGCATCCCGTGTACTTTCCATTTTTGTTACTTGCTGGGCAAGAATCTAGCCAATCCCCTGCCAGATCCTGTATGCCTGGCTGTAGACTTCCCTGTGTCTGTGCTCTGGGTAGAGGACATCCTCATGTTCAATGATCATGAGACAGAGCATCCTGGTCTCTCCATGGGAGAATTGCAGCTGTGATGTGTCCATCTCACTTTCATCTGGTTGTGTCCTCGTGCTTGGGCTCTGTGTGCCAGTCTGTACATGCATACTTTGCATCGTGCATCCATATCCATATCCCCATTTCCACAAATGTCTCCATTGCCATATTTTCCATGGACCACACGTGCCGTCGGCACCCTTGTGTCCTCCATACAAATTCCCAAACATTTGCATGGTGATTTCAGATGGTGCCTGCATGTTCACAGGCCCCGTTCTGAAATTGGCTCTATTTGCAGCATGTCCTTATTTGCACATTCCAGCCGATGCTGGGACGTCCTTTCTAAAATCCTACTTCACATTATTAATCTCTTTATTCTTTGCTTTCATTCATCCCCAAATAAGCAAATATATTCGAAAAAGGAAGTCAGAGCCAAGCAAAGTCAATCACAATATGCCAATTGAGTAAGACAACACAGACATTCGGAGCACAGTCATGATGAGTGAAATCCTATTGTACAATCCAAGATAGCATTACCTCCCACCAGGACATGAAAACCACTGTTTGTCCAATAATAATTTAACTGCAAAAAATTAAAACTCTTTAGAGATGTTTGTGCTAGTATGTACCAGGATTTAGGTGCTAGGGAGTTCTCTCCTCCATTTCATGCCAGAAATGACATGTCATTTTTGTTTTTGGCAACAGGAACCTTTGACTCATATGGGATATTCAATATGGATGATTTTGATCTGAGCTGGCAGAAGGTTAAATTGAAAACTGAAGCCACATATAAGGTTGGAATGTTAATCTATGCAGATCGTAGACTTAGGTTTTATTAATCCATAGCACATTTTGATGAAAAAAGTGTATCTGTTAACACAGTCACTGAGGCAATTGCTTTTTCAAATGTTAATCAAAGGATTCCTTATCTCCGCTTGATGTAAAATTAACATCTGGTTAAGAAACACAGTGAACCCTGATTATAATAAACATCAGTCTTTCCATGGTTACTGTTATCTATTATGGTTATGGAGGGCAGAGTGGTCTAATTCATTAATATATGTTTATGTAGAGTTTTGGAAAATATAATTTTTTTTAGTTTCCAATTAAACTTTAGGAGCCCTTTTGCAAAACTGGGATAACAATTACCATGGGCTTTAGTGCACTCTAAGGGCCCACAGTAACCACTATGCCATCCTAAGAGCAGCCAGTGCAGTAAAAATCCCAGCAGCAGCTAGCAGGCCTTTAAGGTCGGCAAGCACACGGCTTAGCACCAAAGTGCCATTTACAAATGCTACGGCTGCTATTACCCTGCACCCCCTACTCCCCAATCACATCTTCCCTTCAATGAATCCCTGCCTCAGATCTGATCCTCCACACTTAACACTCACTGAACTCCTCCTATCATATTTCTCACCCACAGCTTCTATGCCCCATATCAGCACCCCTCTCCCACCAGACAGCAATACATAAATGAGCAGACCCTCCCACACACCAGACATCCCCCTTTCCCAGTCCAAACCCCCCCCCCTTTGCAAAAGATGGTCCCCCTGAAAAGTCCACCCTCTACTCCTGCCCCAGCCCCACTAGACACCAGGGAATCCCCTGGCAAGGTCCCAGGGATGGGTCGGGTTGGGGTATGGATGCTGGAGATAGTTCATCTTTGGGGGTCTGGTGTCAGGGGGGATTTTCTGGGGGAATCATCTTTTGCAACAGAAAGGGTGGATGTCTGGTGCAGGGGGTCTGCTCATTTAAATATTGCTGTCTGGCAGGAGAGGGGTGATGATTCAAGTGTGAGATCTGCGTGTGGGGAATCTCATCTGGAGGTTCATTACATGTTAAGGGGAAAGATTGGATCTGGGGGGAATTTGTTTGGGGGGAGATTTAGCTGGATGGGTGCAGAGCAATCATGGCCACAGCACTTATAAACAGTCCTTTGGTAGTGGGGCCTGCTTCCCTGCTTTGGCAGGTAGTGTGGATGTTGCCGTGCTGCCTGCTGAGACAGGGAACTTAGCTCCTGTGTGCAGTGTCTGCTCTGTGCACTAAACGCAGGGCAGGTGCTGGACGTTCCCTTGCATTTACCGCACAGCCTTTGCACTTACCCAAATTTAACCTTGCTAGTAAAGGTGCGGTAAGTACAGTTAGCATACTTTAACTAAGGGAGTTGTTTTAGAAGCCTTATTCATGATTTACACATGTGTAATCAGGCAAATATACATGTAAATTGCATACACGTAACTGGACATTTTAGAAAGGATTTAGTTTACTTGTGGATGTCAATAGCACTTGGAAGTGTTGCAGGGGCATGTCAGAGGCATGGTCCGGGAGTGGTCTGAGCATACATTACCATTTCATATAGGAAATGCATGTCTAAGATGAAAATTCTGCACATTGGAATTTACAGCTACTCACTGGCACTTGCAAGTTTTGCAAAGTGTGCATTTCAGCCAGCCTTTCACAGGAGGGTTTGTCCAACGCTAGTTTATTTCCCTCTCTAAACTGAAATGGGTTAAAGATAACATCCTGTGTAGTTCAAGGTCTGCATTAAGACCACGATGGCATATGACATGTTTATCGTCCTTTGTCGTCTTTATCTTTATCTTTATTCATTGCTTGATATACCACCCAAGCGTATGCATCAGGGCGGTGTACAATATAATCAATTAAAGTAGAAAAAGGAAAAGAACGACATTATTTAGATGGGACAGAAGGAAACAGAGGAAAATATTTGAACAGGACTTGAGGGAGAGAGATAGGCTTAATAGAGGTACTGGTGGAGAAAGCTAACCTTAAGGGTCTGGGAGGTCAAACGCCTGCTGAAAGAGGTAAGTTTTGAGTGAGCACTTAAATCATTGAAAAGACAGTTCGGTACGGAGGGCAGGGGGGAGGGAATTCCAGAGGGCAGAGGCCAGAAAGAAAAAGGCAGAGTGACGTGTTGATTCTAAGTGAGCTGAGGATGGGGAAGGAAGGTAGAGATGGTAACCATGCGCAGAACGAAGAAGACAGGGGGAGGGTTGTAGACGGATGGAATCGGCTAGATATTGAGGAGAGCCGGTGTGTAATGCTTTATCAGTGAGTATGAGGATTTTATAATGGAAACGGAAATTGAGTGGAAGAAAGTGTAAACGAAAAAGGAGGGGAGTGATGTGGTCATGGGGGGAGGAATAGGTGAGTAAACATGCAGCCGTATTCTGAACCAGTTGGAGATGTCAGAGCTGATATGTGGGAGGCCTGCTAAAACTGTATTGCAATAATTCAGCCTTGAAAGCACAAGAGAAATAACTAAAGAGGTGAGAGAAGAAGAAGGGAGAAAAGAGCGAACAGCTTGGATCTGGTGTAGAAAAAAGAAGGAACGACAAATGAGTGCGGAAATGTGATGGTAAAACGAGAGAGAGGAATCAAGGGTGACCCCGAGGTAACGGAGAGAGGAGACTAAAGGGATAGGGGTGGGTGGAAAGAAGGAGAGGAGAGCAGGTAGGTGGGGGGGGTGTTGAAGGAAAACCAAAGTGCAGCTGATTTAGAAGGGTTAACATGGAGAAAGTTATTGCTGATCCATGAGGCAACACAAGTGAGACAGAGGTTAAGGGCAGAAAAGTCTGGTGAAAGGGAACTGGTGTGGTGAACAAGAGAAATGTCATCAGCATAGAAATAACCAGAAATCCCTGACTGCTGAACAATAAGTGCTAGAGGGGCGAGAAAAATGTTAAAAAGAAGAGGAGCGAGAACTGAACCCTGGGGAACCCCACATAGGAGAGGTAGAGAAGAAGAGGTGGTTGAGTTAGTCTTTACTGAAAAGGTGCGGGAGGAGAGAAAAGAGTGAAACCAAGCAAAGACGGGACCGGCGGATTCCAAGATCGACCAGCCGAGTTAGAAGGGTGCGATGATCCACAATATCAAAAGCAGAAGAAAGATCTAAAGTCACTACAAGGGAAAGATCACCTCAATCGTGGGCTTGGTGGACTTCGCTTATAAGGGAGGTGAGAATAGTTTCAGGCTGTGACCTGTACGAAAACCGGATTGACTTGGGTGAAGAGAGAGGGTAGAGTCCAGATGTGCAGAGAGCTGAGCAAACACTAACTTTTCTAGGATTTTAGACAGGAAGGGGAGTTTGGACATGGGACGCCAATTGGCTGGTGTGGAAGGATCAAGGGAAGGATTTTTAAGGAGTGGACAGATAAGGGCGTGTTTCCAAGTTGAAAGTAAGACAACAAAGGTACGGAAAGTGGTTAAGGAGTTTAGGGTAGGATGTTTACGCCATGCTCGCTCTGCATGGTGAAGATGGGTCCCCTGAAGGTAGATACCAGGGTGAAACCATGGATGATGAAACTGAGGGCGAAATGGAGGAAGGGATTGAAAGGGGGCAAGTTGATCCAATGCGGTAATGAGAGTGGAAGTCCAGAGATCTGTTTGTTCGTCCACAATTAGAGAAAAAAAGGATGAAGGAAAAAGGGAGTCAGCGGAGGGAAATTTCTGAAGAGTCAGTGGGGTAATGTGACGTTTAAGCCTAGAAGGAGATGGATGGGGAGGCGGGGCCAGCAAGACACCAATATGGCTACTTGAGAATTTTCTCCTCTGACCCCACCACCAATTCCTGTATATTACCGGGATTATCCCTCGATTTCCAGGACCTGAATTGAGTCGGAGGCTTTAATTATGGCGGGGAGCAAACAAACACGCCTAGAATTTGGTAATCCGCCTGTTTCTGGTACAAAAAGATCCAAGTCGGATCCGCTCTCCCCGCAGAAGCAGGCCTCTCTGCAAGAGAAATCTGAGAGCATGGCGGAATTGCTGAAAGAAGTACAGGCGATCCGCACACGTGTGGACTTGAATGGGGATGCTCTGGGCGAGATGCAGGCCGATATGAAAGAGCTGCGGTCCCAAATGGCATCGCTATCTTGCCGGATGGAGAAGGCTGAGGCGGCGATTACCAAGTGTGAGGAGGGGGCCCTGCAGGCAGCTAAATCGACCCGGAAGGTGGAATACCTGGAGCGGTCTATTGAAGACATGAATAATAGGGCCCGACGCAACAACCTACGTCTCGTCGGCCTTCCGGAGGGCCTGGAAGGGAAGGACCCCATTCGTTATTTGGAAGCGTGGCTGCCGGAGTTTCTCCATCTGGACCTTGCTCGGCCTCTGGAGATTGAGCGTGCACACCGCATACCATCTAACACCTCGGTGCAAAGTAACAGGCCGCGCCCGCTGATATTTTGTCTCCTACGCCATCAACATGCAATTCAGATTTTGGCGGCGGCAAAAGGGAAACATCTTCAGCTAACTGAAGGGCAGAAAATATTCTTCTTCCCTGATTTCAGCAGGCCCACGGTGGAGAAAAGGAAGGCTTTCCTGGCGCTCCGCCCCCGTCTACAGCACCTACAAGCCCGGTACGGCTTAATGAACCCGGCGCGGTTCAAAGTCACATTGCATAATTCAACCAAGACTTTTGAGGATCCGCTGTCTCTCAAACGCTATATTGAAGACCAGGAAGCCCTCATGATGCATCAAAACTAGATGCGAGTGATCCTTGAATCGTCTCGGAGCATTCGGGGGAGCGGTGAGGAGAGCTGGCCGCTGGGAGCTCCTCGGACCTTTTACAGGCCTGCTCTAGTTGTCTAACCTTGCCCCAGTAATGCAATCTGGGTTTAGTCCCCCGGTATTAGTTAATAATACCCAGCTGTGTCTTCGACCACTCCTTGTGGGATGCCCGGCTTATTGGCCGTTGTGTGCTGTAACACTAGTGATGTTAAGGTTAATAGATTTCATGTGCTGCTTAATTTTTTTTTTGCCATGGTGGTGGGTGTCGAGTCAGCCATATTTTAATTAGTCATGCTGACTTACCTATTGTTGGGGTATGGGTGGGGGAAACATAAGGGGGTTCTCTGGGATCAGTGGGAGGAATGGGCTCTGGACATCCATATTTTAGAGTTTATGTATATGCTGGGGGGTACTTTGCTGTTTCATGTAAGGTGCAATGGCTAATGAGTTACAATTGTTGTCCCTGAATGTTAAGGGTCTCCGGTCTCCAGCCAAACGACAGAAAATTTTGTCGTATTGTGGGAGGCAAAAGGCTGACCTCTTCCTTTTACAGGAAACCCATCTCACGCCTGCGGAAGTGTCTAAATTAAATAACAAGAAATTTAGTGTAATTGGCTCCGCTCCTGCAAGCCATAAAAAAAATGGGGTGGTTACATTAATCAGGAAAACGTTGGGGGCCCAGGTCCTTAGCTCATCTCATGATGAAGGGGGCAGATGGGCACACTCTCTCATACAGGTTGGGAATCAGAACCTTTCTATCTTTAACATTTATGGCCCTAACTCCGATGACCCTCTCTTTTTTTGCGCTCTCTCAGGTAGATTACAGAGGGAAACGGCCCCCATTATTGTGGGAGGGGACTTCAACCTGGTTTCTGACTCCCTTGTGGATCGCTCTCCGGGGAGGGTGGACAAACCCTCTAAGGCATTATTAGCCTTTCAGGCTCTTTGTGAGTCTTCAGGTTTGGTGGATGTCTGGCGGATGCTCCATCCTACGGGCAGGGATTCCACTTATTTTTCTCCCTGCCATAAGTCTTCTTCGCGTATTGATTTTTTTTTGGTGACAAAGTCCTTGGTCTCCTGGGGTTGTTCGGCCGGCATAGAAAGCATTTGTATATCTGATCATGCTGCGGTTACGCTCCAATTTGAGTTACAAGGTTTAGACCGCCCTGTCTCGCCTTGGGCGTTTAATAGAGCTTGGTTAGCTGTCCCTTCTTTTCAGTCCGAAATCCGTGAGGCTATCAGAGCTTACTTTGACACTAACAAGGTGGGTGACACCACGATCTGGGCCTGGTGGGAGGCGTTTAAGGCCACTCTTCGATCGGTCATTACTAGTTACGCCATTCGAGAGCGTAAAAAGAAAAAGGCCCACTTAGCGGCTCTAGAAGCCCAGATTAAGGCAGGGGAGAGATTGTGGGTGACATGCCCTAACCCTAACATTTTACTTAGGCTTCAAAGACTACGATATCAGTATAACGAGGTAGTGTCTTCAGAGGTGGAGCAAGTTTTATTACAGCAATCGGCTAGATTTCATGTCGAGCGCAATAGGGCAAGTAAAGCTCTTGCTACTGCCTTGAGAGGGCAACATGAGAAGAAAAGAATTGCCTCGTTGCTGGATGAAAACGCAGTGCCACAAACGACGTGTGAACGCATATTGGATGAATTCTCTAAATTTTACGGAAGGCTATACTCCTCCGATATAAACCCGGACGCCAACGCTTTTTCTGCTTTTATGGGAGAGTTAGCTCACCCTTCAGCATCTGCCCGACAGGCGAGGGATCTTGGCATCGCATTTTCTAGTAAAGAATTGCGCTCTGTTATCAGAGGAATGCCCAGGGGCAAGGCCACTGGCCCGGATGGGATTCCGGCTGAATTCTATCAGGTGTTCTGCGAGGAATTACTCCCATATCTTCTGATATATTTCACAGAGTTAAGTGGGGTGCAAGGCTCTACTGGGAAGTTCTCGGAGGCCACTATTGTAGTCCTGGAAAAGCCCGGAAAGGACCCCCAGTTAGTGTCGAACTATCGGCCGATTTCTCTGCTGAATTCAGATTATAAGCTTTATGCTAGTGTTTTGGCGCAGAGGCTTACTAAAGTAATTGGGGATCTTATTCATCCGGACCAATGTGGCTTTGTTCCTGGGAGATCTACTACGGATAATGCGCGGCTATTATGCAATCTGTTAGAGAGGGCTTATGTTAGCCCTCTGCCTTATGTCGGTCTGTCACTCGACGCTGAGAAAGCGTTTGACAGATTGGAGTGGGCCTTTCTTTTTCAGGTGCTACACTGGTTCAAACTGGGGCCCAATTTTATCCGGATGGTCAAAGTCTTGTATATGGAGGCTAGTGCTCGTATTTCCGCCAATAGCATTCTCTCTAATTCTTTTTCACTCCATAGAGGAACTAGGCAGGGGTGCCCTCTTTCTCCCCTTTTGTTTAACCTAGCACTGGAACCGTTAGCTATTGCTCTCAGGCAGCATAAGGAGATTGCTGGCTTCCGTTTGGGAGATCTACAGATAAAGCTCTCCGCTTACGCAGATGACTTACTGCTCTTCACTCAGCCGGCAGAGGTCCCTGCAATTTTAGCGTTAATAGAGAGTTACTCTGCGATCTCTGGGTATAAGATCAATTGGTCTAAATCGGTTGCATTTCCGCTGAATAAGACTTCTCATTCTAGCCTGATGGCGGAGTTTCCCTTTAAGTGGGCAGCCGACAAAATCACGTACTTAGGCATCCAATATTGTGCCTCTCGGGAAGATACCATTACTTCCAATTTGTCAGATCTCCTTTTGCTGATTCGTAAACGGTCTCTCTCCTGGTCTCCCCTTCATCTCTCATGGTGGGGCCGACTGGAGACCATTAAAATGGTACTCACCCCGAAAATAAATTATGTGTTGGGCATGCTCCCCTTTGTTTTTCCCCGTAATGCCTATGAAGATTTGGAGCGCTCATTGTTGGCCTTTCTTTGGAGCGGGAAACGCCCGAGAATAGCCACCCAGAAGCTTAAGGCGTCTAAAGAGGAAGGAGGCGTTTTATTCCCTGATTTTCAAAGGTATCATCAAGCCCTTTTGCTAAAACAAGGGGCCATGTGGTCAGCTCCTGAGGATCATGAGCACAGACCGAGTTGGTTAGCGGTAGAGGAGCAGCTGGTGGCTCCCTGGCCCTTGCGGCACCTGTTGGGCATGCAATTCCCAGGCGACGCTGTGACTGGGGGGGTTATCCTGGCCACTCAGGTGGCCTTTTTGCAGCTGATTCGCCTTCAGAGCCCTCCAATTCCCTTTTCTAGGCAAACGCCTTTGTGGTGGAATCCATTGTTTAAGATCCGCAACCGCGTGTTTGCCTGGCATAAGTGGATGTGTAGTGGAATATGGGTCTTAGGGCAATTATATACTGATCAGGGCTGGAAAGATTTCTCAGCCCTACAGAGAGAGTTTGATCTTCCCCTCTCTTGTCACTTCCAGTGGATTCAGCTTAAACATTGTTTAGACGCTAAGGGAGTGACGAGGAGGGAACTGGCCCCTGCTGGGTTTCCTTACCATCTTATTCAGGAAGCCCTAGGCCGGCGGGGGGCTATGTCCTACCTGTATAGATCGATCAGAGAGTGTTTCATAATATCCAACCGGGGACTCTCTAAAACATGGGAGGCGGACATGGGTGGTGTGATTTCTCCAGTCAGTTGGAAGTCCTTGTGGGGCCCAGTCACAAGAGTGTCACGTTCAGCGGCACTCACTCAATCCATGTTTTTCTTTTTGCATAGAGCCTTCATCACCCCTGTCAAAGTATCCAAATGGGACAAGTTGTCGGACGGCAGATGCTGGTCCTGTCAACTCGAGTTAGGCACCTACAGACACATGTTTTTCGATTGCCCCCTGCTCCAAGATTTTTGGCAAAAGGTGTGGGCTCGGGTACAGAGCATTTTAGGATTTTTATATCCTTTTTCAAGCATTATGGTGTTGCTATGTGCGGTGGAGCCTTCGTTGAATATCTCTAAGGAGCAGGCATTTTTGCTCAACTTCCTGTTAGCCATTGCACTTAAACTTATTCTTTCTCATTGGAAGCAATTTCGCTCTTTACATTTTGATTGCTGGTGGAATCTTGTTTGTTTCTATGCCAAGCTTGAAAAACTGTACAGCCAGCTGCACTATCCGAGTACGCCGACGCTTAGCGTAGACAGATGGGCGCTTCTTGATCAATATTGTGCTCGCTCCTCCGTTTCCTGAGAGAGCGAAGTGCTCTGCTACTAGACCTTGTGGTCTACTCATATTTTCTTTTAGGTAATATCTGGGATAACCTCCCTTACAGTGTACTTACTAATTGAGGTCCCCCATTGATCCTTAGAGAACCGGGGGGGGGGGGGGGGAGGGGTTTGAGACTTTGTTTATGTATGTAGGTTTTGATTTTCTGTTTTGATTGTTTGATTAGTGTGTTATGTCTTTTATAAACTTAAATAAACATTTCAAAAAAAAAAAAAAAAGGAGATGGATGAGAGTGAGATGTGGGCACGTGAGGAGGTGGAAGAACTATGGAGAAGAAAAGACTTGAATGGTCAGACCAGGGTAAAGTGAGCGAGGAAATGTGAACTGGGGAGACTGGAGAAGCCGCGGAGGTGAAGACTAGATCTAAGGTATGGCCAGCAGTATGTGTGGGGCACGAAACATGCTGAACGAAATACCTATCTTATAATCCTTGGCGACTATACTATGTGATCCGTACGACACGACAGACAAAGGTATAGTTAAGTGAGTATGCTTCCCAACTTCAAATGTGCACAACATATGCCCCACTTGTTGAACATTATCTAGCTTTGGGACATACATTTGACCAGCTGAGATGGCAAGTGTTGGATTATATCGCTATGAACCCCCAGGGTGGGTGAACGAACATATAAGGTGCAGAAAAGGGAACAGTGCTAGAGTTTCTGATTACAGACTGTGGCCCTTCTAAGTCCTAACGCAGACCTTGAATAGTCTATTGTAGCAGTTATCTATGGATGGTACCCCATGGGAATGATCATCTAGAGTGCGAACTATATTCATGGGAAGTACTTTCCTGTTGGTGGATTGTTCCTCGCCGGCTATTGGTGGAAAGAGTTTCATACGTAGGCATGACATCAGACGCCATTGTTTTAAAACATCTATGGGTTTGATTCTTTTCGCTTGCTGTTATACCAGAATTAACCTGAAGCAGTACAAGAATTGAAGGGTCTGAAACGTGGCACGTCATTGTTGATGGTGGAAAACAGGACTTCATAGACTTGGTGTTTTCATGAGATGTTATTTTATACTAAGGGGCTTGTTTACAAAGCCGCGGTAGTGGTTCGCGATCGCGATCACAGCCGCGGCCCCATTGAAATCAATGGGGCCGCGGCTCCGATTACGATCGCAAACCGCTACCGCGGCTTTGTAAACAAGCCCCTAAGTCTAAATAAATTAAGTAAAAGGATGCTCTACAGCGAGGGGGTGAGTTATTCTCTTTGCCCCCTCTTGAATGAGGCTCCAACAAATAAAAAGAGTTACATCTTTACCTGATGACATTCAAATTAGAACCTTATTATAGTAGTGATAGATTCCAAATAGCTACTGGCCTTCTCCTCGCTTCCTTATTCCTTGTGATTATATTTTGCCCCCAAATTTAATAAATTATTACCAGTGCTGATAATGGTGGGAGGAGTGGCCTAGTGGTTGGGGCAGGTTGCCTCGGGCCGGGGGTTTGAAGTCCACTGGAGGACAGCAACATCGGGCTGGAAGGACTGGGGTGTCTAGTCCCACAGGTGCTCCTTGCGTCCTTGGGCAAGTCACTTAACCCCTCATTGCCTCAGGTACAAAACATAAATTGTGAGCCCTTCAGGGACAAGGGAAATATATACTGTACCTGAACGTACACAGCTTTGACCTGGTGAAAAGCGGTATATAAACATTGCTAAATAAATAAATAACAAAGAAAACAGATATACATAAGAATATTAATAAAGAAAACAAAACATTTACAGTACTTGCCCACATTGCGAAGTGTGTAGAAAACAGAGTTTAAAGAATTAAATCTAGAAATGACATAACTGGTATTATAATCACTCTTCACTCAGTGTCTGATTCAAGGAGAAAAAGAAACAATCCGTAATCAATCCTCTTTACACTGATCCTTCCTCTCTAATATAAACTGTTCCAGCTGCAGAGATTCAGAGAACATATAATTACTACCTTGAAAAAATATTTCAAATAAAAGGATGAACTTACTGACAAAACATAAGATTCCTACTGATAAAAACTCTTTCTTCAAAGCTGGGCAGTTCTTAATATATAAGGAAAAACCTGATATCCACAAAAAAGGGAATCTTTCTTCTCGAAGTAATGCTTAAAAATCAAACCCTTATCCAAATCTGAGGACAACGTTGCTAACAAGGTGGCCTAGTTGCCATCTTATCCCTTGAGGCTTCAAGAATCATCATAAGGAAATTGTAAATTATCCATAACAACCTCCACCGAGTTCTCCTTAACAACATTCTCAGCTATATGTATAGTAGCCGTTTAAAATCCTAATATCCTCTGCATTTCCCATTAACCGTGCTTCCTTCAAATATTTTTTAAATAGAAGTTTGGGTGCTAACACATGGAAATTGGGAAATTCAAAATCTGCAAATTTTAAGATTGCATCCAATTTTCTAATGACTCTACCATATGACATAATGATAGGCGATTTGATAATTGACACCCCTTCTGTTTACAGGGCTGAAACATGTTGATCTGAAGATGTAATATTATCTACAATTTTCTTAACTGCAGTGTCATCCTCACCAAGCTTTAAAGCAGTTTCTGAAGAAAATTGATATAGCTGAGTAACCAAAGTCTTTAACATACTCTCTGTTCTTGATATGATTTTTCATATATCCACTAAAGAAACTGAGTCTTTAGGAGTAGGCTCACCTATAGGCATCACCAAATCTGGATTGAAAACCAGAGCAGGAACAAGGCAAACTGAATGAGTAAGTCTAAAGGGGATAAAACTCTCTCCTCTCTACTAAACCCCATATTAGGTTTCTCTCTGCAACAACAGAGAAGAGTTATGCCCCTGAATCTGAAGACTGCGCAGTTTGCCCTGAAGAGAACCTGGCTTTCCAAGGGATGAGATATGTTTATACATAGGGCTCTATGAAACAATAGGAGGCTTAGACCCATTATCCTTTCTCTTTTTCTGAACCATGGATTAAGTTCTAAGGAGCAAAAATCA
The DNA here is from genome assembly GCA_033557465.1 of Ichthyophis bannanicus. Lineage (NCBI taxonomy): Eukaryota > Metazoa > Chordata > Amphibia > Gymnophiona > Ichthyophiidae > Ichthyophis > Ichthyophis bannanicus. The sequence continues at coordinate 1,327,723,412 of CM066031.1, read as the reverse complement.
AATATAAAGAACATCACAAATGCTGAAACCAGGATAACAAGGAGCAAAACCTCCAGCTCCTCTCAGTCTCCTCACAGACTCTGATGGGGTTCCAAAGAGAGCATGATCTGCCTCTGTTGGTCATGCCTCTTTGGGCCATGTACCTGCAGCTGTGTGTTGCAACATGCCTCAAATTTGAATACTAGTGGTAGTCCTGTTACGACGACAGTAGCGGGCCGCATGCCGCCAGTGGCAATTGCCTTTTGATACACTCACAGCCCCAAGGTACCTTCTGTCACTCCTCTCTCTCCACTTCCTGTCATTATCTCATGATTATTTATTTAATCCTTTGCTATGTTACTTTTGTGGAACACCTGGATTGTCCAGGCCCCTTCTGTTATTGGTGACAAGATTAAGGGGTTGCTGTTGCTAAAGATGTCTAATTGAGTCTATTCTTGTATGTTGTATTTTAATAGTGATAGCCTACATTTGTCTCTCGTCCTTACTGGATTTTAGAACACCATTGTCCAAAACTCACCACCCATTACTAGAGACTGGGACGGAAAACAGAGGTAAGAAAATTTAGAATGTAATAGAAAAACTACATTTAGAATACACAGAAAAATGGAAAGCATTAATTTATTGTGTAGCTCTTTGGTTATTTTCTTTTATTCACAGAGAACAACAGCTACTGTATAATATCAAATCAAAAACTATAATATCAAATCCGACATCCCCGGCCCACTTAAAAAACTGTGCTTCAGGCACTCTTCCTCTTGGCACCCAGACCCCCCCAGGAAAGGAAGGAACCCCAGCTCACTTGGGACATCCCAGCACACCGGCGGAAATACAGCACAGCCAAGCAGAAGCGGAAATGGGAAAGTAAGCCTGCTCCACGCGGCTCCTTTCCCAGCCAACTCTGCCATCACTACTGGCATCCCCAGCCCCTCCCCCACCACAAGGCTGATCAGGGCTGGAAGCCAGTAGCTGCATTAAAAACAGTGCCGGAAGGTACACCTGTGCCTGTTGGGCCCATGCCTGAGTGTGCCTTGAGCAACAACTGAAGGATGCATAGTTGCTCTATTAAAGAAAGTGAGTAATACGTTTGCCTTGCATTATACTTGCAATTAGCTCAAAATGGAGATGAAAATGTATCTTATGTGTATATACTTGCTGATTATTATACTTATCAAAGCTTTGCATGCCCACACTCACAGAACAGCATCCAATCAATACCCCTTTTACATCCCAATCATACAAAACTACCCTCGCTATAAGCCATGCACTTTTACATATGCACATGGCAATCACAGAAATTATGACCACCTTATCTATATCACACCTAATATGACTCCTACACTCTAATCTATACACTGGTAGCCATCATAGCACTATACCTCCTGCTCTCAAATGCTACCCAGTCAATAAAAGATCACTAAGGACCAAAATACTTGTTGTAATAGACCTCATAAATGATAATAATCCAGACATTCTATTTATAGCAGAAACATGGCTATCTGACACAGACAAGATATTAATCAATCAGCTTAAGTTACCAAACTATGACCTATCCAACTGTCCTAGACTGGGCAAGCATGGTGGAGGTTTCCTCATCTTAATAAAAAGTGAACTAAAAGCATCCCTCATCTCAGCGAAGAACATTAATGGGATATGAACATCCTAATTATTGAGAACAATCTTCTATCCTTTTGTCTTGTATACAGACCACCTAATCTAGACCCAGATAGTCTAGCTACAATAACTAGAAACTGTTTGTTCAACCACCATGAATAAGAAACTAATACTACTAGTACTACTCTTAGTAGGCAGGAAGAGTGGTTAGGACAACGGCTCAGGCTAGAGGACCAGGAGTTTGATTCCCACCTGGGGACAGCAATCTCAGTCCTACTCCTTGTGGTCTTAGGCAAGCCACTTGACCCTCCATTGCCTCAGGTAAAAATGTAGATTATGAGCCCTTTAGGGAACAAGGGAACATATCCAGTACATGACTATAAACTAGATGACTTTAACCTTGCATCACTACATAATGCTCATGTAAAGTCCTTCCTCAGTGTGATGACCAATATGGACTATCAACATTCCTATCTACATTAGAGGCAACTCACTTGATCTTATTTTATGCCTAACGAAATCTGTGAATGCAATAGCATCCATAAAACACAAACGGTACAAGGTCTGACCACTACTTAATCAGTTTTACAATTATGAATGCCGCATATCCCCCTATTCCCAATAACAGAACAGAAACACGTCAACAATTTAAAAAGTTTGATATGGAATTTTTTCTTAAGGATACAATATATTACCACAAGTCACATCAGATTCAAAGGACCTAGATAACATCATTGAAATTTTGAACTCAACCATATCTAAAGCAGTTACTGTGCCTATTCCCAAAAATAACAAAGGACGAAGACATTCGGAAGCATGGTACTCGCAGGAAATCCGTACAATAAAACAACACTGAAGAAAGCTTAAATGTACATGGAGAATATCCAAAAAAAACAGAAGATAGGGAGGAGTAGCCTAGAGGTTGGAGCAAGGTACTTCAGGCCGGAAGGTCGGGGGTTCAAATCCCACTAGAGGACAGCAACCTTGGGCCGGAAGGACTGGGGTTTCTAGTCCCACAGATGCTCCTTGTGGTCTTGGGCAAGCCACTTAACCCTCCATTGCCCATGTTCCCTGTAAGTATTAGGGTATGTGTCTCATATCCCTGCATGTTAAATGTATCCCCCAATTTGTTGTGACCACTTTGATTGAAGGATAAGGCGGTATACAAAAACTGTCTAAATAAAATAAAAATAAAAACTATATATGAATACGCTCCATGATTACTGAGAAGCAATCATCAACAAGAAAAAAGAGTACCATAACAAAATCCTCAAGAATTCCCTTAATCGCCCTAGCGAACTCTTTGAAATAGTAAAATCACTAACTCATCTCCTCAATATTGAATAGAATAATGTTAGTATCACTCCACAAGAACTAGCAAATCATTACAGCAATAAGTTAAGGTGCCCAGATCCTACAGCAACAATCTATTCAAATAGCAGCATAAATCACCCTACTATATGGCAATCATTTTTTCAAATTGATCTAGAATACCTTTGTAGAATACTATCCAACATTAATACAACCATGTCTGCACTTGATCCATGTCCAGTCAGCTGGCTATAAATAACATGTTCTGAGTTGGCCCCAGACATTCTGAGAATAGTTATTCTATCATTGTCACAGGGCTATATGCCAATCACCCTGAAGAAAGCAACAGTCTGTCCCATTCTCAAAAATGTAACCTTGGATAAGGCTAGCCCACTTTCCTACAGACCAATTTCTAACCTTCCATTTCTGGCAAAAGAGCCTGGTGAGTTTTTAACCTCTCTTTGTGAGCCATGCCTTTCCAGCATTGATCTCTGGGCTGCAGGCCCTTAAAAGGGCCTGTTGATAATCTCTCTAGAGAGGGACAGGCAACACTCTATAGACCCCATCACTTACTTTCCTCCTCAGTTCAGCCATACCGCATTGAGCACCTGCCTCAACTGGAACCCCCACTCAGGAAAGGAAGTCTGCATTCAGGTGAGTCCGACCAGCCCTATGGCGGACCTGGAACTGGTAGGGTTGGAGACTCAATAACCACTACATAATACAACCATTTGACTCTTTATGCTGAGCCAGCCACTTGAGGGGTTGATGGTCAATTATGAGCTTAAATGAACAGCTGAGCAGGTAGTATTTAAATTTTGAGCACTCATTTGGCAATGAAGACCTCCTTCTTGATCACTGCATAATGCTTCTCCCAAGGAAGACCTGCTGATGAATGCTATGGGATGTTCTTCACCCCCGACATTCTGGGCCAGAATGGTTCCTAGGCCCACCTCCAAGGCATTGGTTTGCAAAATAAATGGTAGAGAGAAATCAGGGCTATTCAAACAGGTTCAGAACTCATGACCTTTTTGAGATGCTGGAAGGCTAGGTCCAGGTCCGATGACCACTGGGTTTATTGATTTATTTAGCTGGTTTATATAACACTTTTCTCCAGGTCAAAATGGTGTATATATAACAAAGAACAAAGGTTACATTGAACATGGTGTTAACCCGTACACATTGAACATGGTGTTGCTTATATAGATGGAGGATCTTAAACTTTTTTACAGGTTCATAGCAAGTACATTTGTTGAGAATGTTACTTATTTCCTGGAAGCAGTTGATATTTACAGGGACATGTGTTTCTGGAGGGGGGAGGGTTATGCAGAGGGGCCAAAGTGTTAAATGAAGAGGTGTGTCTTTAGTCATTTCTGAAAGGTGAGGAGGTTAACTGTGAATCTGATTTGGGTCAGGAGCATGTTCCATATGGACGGTGCATAGAGTTCAAAGGAGCGGTGCAGGCTCGATTGTTGGTTTTTGTTCTTGCGTGGGAGGATGATAAGTGTGTTGTTCATGGATTGTCTTGTAGCTCTGTTGAGTCTGAATTCTTGGAGTAGTGTGTGTAGGTGGGATGTGTCTTGATGATGAATAACTTTGTGTATGAGGAGAAGGGTCTTGTATTTGATGCAGCTTTCTAGGGGAACCAATGGAGCTGTTTTTGGATGGGTGTGATGTGGTCATATTTTGTGGCTCTTTGTATGATGCATGATGTTGTATGGAGGACTGTGCACAGATGGAGGAACGAGGGGAGGGGTAGACCTTGGTAGATGGAGTTGCAGTAGTCGAGGTGGGGGAGAATCATGATCTGTAGTGCTGAGCGGAAGTCTTGTGGATCAAGGAGGGGGCATAGTCACTGTAGGGTTCTGGTTTTGAAGTAGATCACTTTGGCAGTTTTTTCTATTGTGGTTTGAGGAGAGAGTTTGGTCTAGGACAGTGGTTCTCAACCTAGTCCTCTGGGATGCCCCAGGCCAGTCAGGTTTTCAGGATATCCACAATGAGCATGCATGTGATAGTTCTGCATACAAGGAAACAGTTCATGCAGATCAATCTCATGCATATTCATTGTGGATATACTAAAAACTCGACTGGCCTAGGGGGACTGGGTTGAGAACGACTGGTATAGAATGATGTTTAAGTATTTTATTTGGGGTTGTACTTCCGTATGGGTGCTATTTTAGTTTAAGATGGATTGGGAGTGTGAAGGTGTCATCCTTTTTTATGAATAAGGCTTCAATATTTTTGTAGTTGATGGTGAGGTTGTTGTCAGTGAGCCATTTGGAGACATCGTTGAAGCACTGTAGGAGCTGTGTGTTTGTAGGTTGCTTAGTGATGAATGGTCCATAAAGCATGATGTTATCTGTGTAGATTGGAAGTTGATGTTGTGAGATTTTATAATGGAGCAGAGAGGTTGCAGGTAAATGTTGAAGAGAAGGGCATATAGAGTGGATCATTTTGGTATTCCTTGGGTTTGGCGGTAGGAGGTGTATATGTTGGCTCCAGTTTTTATTTGTTGGTGTCTGTCTGTCAGATATGATTTGAACCAACTTAGTACTGTGCCTTGGATCCCAGTAGTTTGTAGATGGTTTGTAGATGGTGTAGATAGTTAGGCCAACCTGTAAATAGTTGAGCTGCTCATGTAGCCGGTGACAGCCAGTTTTTTTTGTCTGTACATAGTTACCCCTGTTAGCCTTGTTAGAGACCCCTGTTCTTTGTAAGTCCAGTGTAGGTTCTGCCTGCACTGCACAAGTTTTGTTGTATGTAAACCGCACTGATCCTAAAGAGTGCGGTATATAAGAGACACTAAATAAATAAATAAATAAATAAAATAAATGGTGGAGGAGGATGTTGTGGGAGGCTATGTCAAATGTGGTGGAGATGTCCAGAAAAATTAGCACGTATCCATGTTTCTTATCTTGAATCCCTTTTATAAGAGTATTCATGAGGGAGACCATGAGAGTTTCTACTCCATGGAGAGGTTGGAAATTATGTTGTTGGGGGTCAAGGAGGACGTTTCTGTCAATGTGGTCCTAGAGTTATTGTTGGATGGCTTTTTCTATGATCTTTGCTGCAAATTGTAGGCTGGCAATGGGTCTGTAGGTAGCAGGATCCAGTGAGTTAAGGTCAGGTTTCTTTAAGGTAGGGCAGATGGAGGATAGTTTTAGGCAGTCAGGCATCTGACCTTGTTGCAGGGAGGATTGGGTGAGGCTGGTGAGTATGGGACTGAAATCTTGTTTAGCTGCTTTGACCCATGGGCAGAGGGGGGAGGTGGTAGTGTTGAGTGAGGAGATGATGGATTCAATGTTCTCCTTGCTGACTGTGTCAAAGGTTGGAGGGAGTATTTAAGGGTGTGAGAGGGTGTGGGGAATTGGAATGTGGTGTAGTTCTTTGTAGTGGTTGGCTAGCTGATGGTGGCTGATGGTGATGTCTGGGTAGGAGGTAGCAGGTCAAAATGTTTTCATGGGCGATTGAGAACTCTGTTGAGTAATTTGGTGTGATAGTTGCATCTGGCATTATCAGTGGCAGATCAGCAGTTGTTCAGCATTTTCATGCAGAGTGTTGGGTTAGAGCTCAGTATGGATTTTTGCTATTTTATCTCAAGTCTTCATAGGTAGGTTTTGAGTTTTCATAGGGTGGGGGTGTACCAGGGGGTCTTGGGATTTATTTATTTTATTTATTTGCATTCTCTTATATACCACGCTATTCTGCATCAGCGTGGTTTACATTGAACAAACTGAAATTACATTGAACAGGGTATTATAACTTGGAGAAAACTATTTTACAGGGAACATGGGCTATGGAGGGTTAAGTGGCTTGCCCAAGACCACAAGGAGCACCTGTGGGACTAGAAACCCCAGTCCTTCCAGCCCAAGGTTGCTGTCCTCTAGTGGGATTTGAACCCCCGACCTTCCGGCCTGAAGTACCTTGCCCCAACCACTAGGCTACTCCTCCACTGTTGTTGTGGATGTTTGTTGATTGTCCATAGTGTGGCAGTTGTTGTGGTTGCAGTTTTGCTGATGATGTGGTTTCACTTGGTTGCTAGTGTGTTGGGTCTGATGATTCAGTTTGCAGTTGGGGTAGGATGTCTTTGATGAAGATGTCCTTGTCGAAGTGTTTGAATCACTTTTCGGTTGGTTGAGGGTGGTGGTGGTGGTGATGGGGGGCTGGCTGGGTAGAGAGAATGTGATGAGTATGTAGTCCAACCATGGTACTTGGAGGGTTTGTGGTGTAGGGATGTTACCTATGCATGTTGACTGGTTGTTGAGGAAGACTATGTCCAGTGCGTTTCTCTTATCATGTGTGGGCGTCTGGATGATCTGATTCCATGGCTTTAAGGAATGAAGTGGCATGTTTGGGTTGAGCTGAGGGGAGATTGAAGTCACCCAGGATGAGGAGGTCTTTTGATGAGTTGGAGATGTCTTGTGCTCTTTTTGTATCTTGGAGAGGTCAGAGGCTGTGGTGGTGGGGGATCTGTAGATGAGACATATTGTGAGTAGCTTGATCGTCATGGTAAGATTGTCAGTTTCATTGTTGCTTTCTGTAGCAGAAATAGAGGTGGGATTTTACAAGTATTAATACTCCACCTCATCTGCTGTGGGATCATGTGCAGAGGAAGTTGATTCATGAGGACAGTGTCTGTCTGTGAGCCATGATTTGGTTATGCAGAGTATTTCCAGGTGGTGGGTTGAGAGGAGGTCTCCGATGACAGAGATTTTGTTTCTCACTGATCGGGTGTTTATAAGGGCACAGTGGAGAATGGGTACAGGGGCTGGTGGGATTGAGGCTGTTGTGAAATGTGAGGTAATGATGGGTATGGTTATGAGGTGTTGGGGGTTTTGATGCATGTGGTTATTTGGAAAATTTGTGTGTTGTTGTGTATATGGTCTAGAAGGTGGGCAGGGGGTGAGGGGATTTTGTGAGTGTGGTAGGCAGAGGCTAGTATGTTTATTGTAGTTAGAGTGTACAGGGATGCATAGTTGTAGCATGATTTTCAGTATGATGCTCTGGATGAGCATGTATTGTCTGAGGATTATTCTGGAGGTGTGCTCGAGAGTCTTTGCTGATATGGTTCACCTGTGATCAGTTGTTGTGGTGGATTCTGAGATGATTGTCCATCGGGGAAGGATTTGTCATGATGTGAGAAACTTTTAGCACTGTCAGAGGTGTCAGGAGTAGGAGGACAGTCTTTGTGCTTCAGGTTGTTGTAATTTACTGATGAATAATTTTCTCATGTATTGAAGTGTTTCTTGTTGTGGTTACCACCTAAGGGCCACACCAAAGGGTCCTTGGTATGGGCCTGCCAGGCATGAGTGTACCTTGTGCTGTAGGAAGTTTTAAAGAGCCTGAGGTTGCCTATGTCAGACATCAGCAATGTGGAAGGAGCTTACCTCCACGTTGCTCTGGGATTTCTTTGTGCTCCGGTTTGGCTGTGGAAGATTCACTGGATGGGGAGGCTTGTGGAGTTGCTGGAGAGCTGGTTCCTTTGTGTGTGTGTGTGGGTGAGTGAGAGTGTCCGATGTGCCTTGTGCAGCAAGAACTTTTAAAGAGCCAGAGGGTGCTGATGTAGGACATCGGCAACATGGGAGGAGCTAATATCCATGTTGCTCTGGTGTTTATTTGTGCTCTGGTTTGGCTGCAGGGGACTTGCTGGAACTGGAGGCATGTGGAGTTTCTGGACAGCTGGCTCCTTTGTGTGCAAGGGTGAGTGAAAGTGTCTGTTCAGGAACTCTCTTCATGAGGAGCTTGATTAATGGATCTGCCACCTCTGCAAAATTAGGGATGAACTAGCAATAATAGCCAATCAGTCAAAGGAAGGCATGAACCTCTTTCTTCTAGTTCAGGGTGAGGACCTGGGCAATGACATTCAACTTCCACAGTTGAGATAGTATCTGCCCATTCCCAATTAAATAACCCATGCATTGAACATCCTGACCTCCCATAAAACATTTTTTGGGGCTGGCCGTTAGCCTAAACCTCTGCAGGCTGGTCAACATGACTTGACTTAGGTTAGATGGGTGGTCCAGTCCCAGCTGTAGATGGCAATGTCGTCAAGGTAAGCAGCTGCGTACTCCTTGTGTGGTCTCAGTAGGTGGTCAATTAGGCATTGAAATGTGGCAAGAGTCCCATGTAATCCAAAGGGCAGATCTTGTGTTGACAAAAAAGCATTTTTCTCCTTGGTAGCCAGAGTCAAGAGTACCTGCCAATATCTTGGTAATATCCAAAGCTGATATAAAGCATGCTCCACCAAGTCACTCAATTAGCTCATATGTTCAGGGCAATGGATACGCTTCCAGTTTAGAAGCTGCAATGCAGAAGCTGATACTTCCATCAGGTTTAGTAACCAAGATGAAGGGTGATGACTCATAGACTCTTCTATAATTCCCAGATTAAGCATCTCTTCCAGCTCCTTGGCGAAGGTCTGTCCCAAATCTTCAGAATCCGATAGGATCATTATCAGGTAAGCAACCCAGGGTCAGTAATGATATAGTGGCAAATGATGTGGGTTCAACCAGGGCGGGTGGAGAAGACCTTCAGGTTCTGGTGGATCAACCCTTCTAGATCTCTTCTCTAGGCAACAGGAACTGATCTCCAGTTGAGATTTGAGCTGAATCCAATGGGCCTAAATTTCTACTCCAAAATCATCTCCATGTACCATCTTAGCTGGCACTGGAGTCCACTTTTTCAATAGGTTAATATGGTAAATTTTATCTTTCTTCACTTTATGTGGCTGATTGACTTTGTAGTTACCAGGCCCTACTTTCTGTTTGACCTCATAGGGCCCCTGCCATTTACAGAGTAACTTGCTTTTGGATGAGGGCAGCAAGACTAAAACTCTGTCTCCCAGGTGGCAGATGCATGCATGCTGCCTGATTATAGTCCCTAGCCCGCTCGGCTTGGACTTTTTCCAGAGTGAGTTTGGCCACCCCGCCAGCTTTCTTCAGTTGGTCTTGCATTTGTATAATGTACTCCATCAAACTGCACCAGCACGGGGTTCTTCTTCCCAGATTTCCCTCACCACATCTAATATGCCTCTTGGCCATCTTCCAAAGAGCAATTCAAAAGGCGAAAACCCTGCGGAACTATGAAGTACCTCACAGATGGTAAACATCAAATATGATAGGAGAATGTCTCAATTCTTCCCATCCTCCTGCACAAACATTTTTAGAATTTTGTTGAATTGCTTAATGAGGTCATCCTCTGTGGGTGATACATCTTGACCTGCACCAGGGCACACACTTGTTTCGTTACCTTGGATACAAAGGGTGTTTCATGATCTGTGAGGATTTCATTGGGTATTCCCATCCGCAAAAATACTTCCCAAAGGGCATTTACTATCATAGAGCATTCCTTAGAGCAAGAGTTTCGGGTAGCAGCTAGCATAGTCTAGTATGACTAAAATATACTTGTTGCTTCAGATGGGGCACCAAGGGACTTACCAGGTCCATGGCAACTCTTTCAAATGGGGTTTCAATAATAGGCATAGGCACTAGAGGGGCAGGTTGGACCATGGCAGGGTAATGAAGTTGGCAGGTCGGGCATGACTGCCAGTATAACTGCACCTGTTAATGGACTGCGGGCCAAAAGAATTGGGCCAAAACACACTAGTGTTTTCTCCACCCCCAGGTGTTCTCCTAATAAATGGCTATGAGCCAATGATAACAACTGCTGATGATATGGCCAAGGAACAATCAGTTGTTCTACCTTGTCTCCCTCTAGCGTCCCCTTGGCTACTCAGTAGAATAAAACTCCCTTTAATGCAAAATAAGGGAAGTTCATGCAGGGGACTCTCCGTTACCGACTGGAACCCCATCCACCTCTCAAGCCCACTCTCAGGCATGTTTAAGGGACTCACCCTCATGCTGAGCCCTCCTGAAGCTCCCTGGATCTTCACTCAGCCCCCACTCTGGGAAGGGACAGTTGTATTTGGGTCACTTCCATAGAATCCTGAGAAATCCACAGGAGTTGTTTTCCCTAGTTGCTCCCTCCCTGGTTTATTCCCCATAGCTGCCCCCAGATTCTGTTGTTAGGGCAGCTTTTCCTGGTGACACTGACTCCGGGACTTAGCAGACTTGGGAGTCTTGACATATAGATCTTGGTCTTCCAGGTGAACTGGTCCAACTTTGCAGAGCAGTCAGTCAGCCGGGCTCATATTGCTTCAAGGTTTGGGTAGTCTTGGCCGATCACCACTGGATATGGTAGCCAGGGCAGCACCATGACTTCAACTGTGACTTAGCCTGCTGGAGTTTTAAGTGAGGATTGGCGGAACATGCCTAAAGAATTCGCAATAAAACCCTTTCGGCTCCTCTAGTACAGCATGCTCTGGAGTTTGACCACTCTTTCGCTCAATTTTCTTGGAGTACTTGATCATATCCCCTCTACCACCACTGGGGGCAACAGACTGTATCATTTACAATATGCTGAACAACGATGGATCTTTACCCTGGATATGATCGCACCGAAGGGATTAAATCTGGAACTTGAATGGCACAGTTTGCTTTGATTTTTTCTTTCACTCAGGAGGCATTTGCATTCCCTTGCTCTCTGCCCCTGATTGGTTGAACAGTAAACATGTGTTTGCATGATGTCAGACGCCGGTTTTAAGTAGCTTCCTGGATCTCGGCTTATATGCTTGGTGGTCTTTTGGATCTGATGGTAGCAAGTGATTACCTGAAGCAGGGTTTCCAAAATAATAAACCCAAAATGCAGGACTGTGTCGTGTTGCCTACCATGACTTGATTTGTTCTGCCATACAACTGAATTTAAGTTAAGTAATTTGTAATTTTTGATTGCTATATAAGGCAAAATAAGGTTTTGTTAGCCGCAATCATTTTTACTGCAAAACTAATGAATAAAATGGACTTGGATTCCCAGCCCTTGACTAAATTTTGACCTGGGTTGGGGTTCAGTGCCCGACAAAAGTGATTCACTTAGGGATTTTGGGAAGTTTTTCTTTATTCTTGAACTCACCATTTATGATTTTGGTATTATTGGGCTGGTGGTGTTTGTTGCCCAAGGGGCCTTTTTTATAATTCACTAGCAGGAATTTTAAATGAGGCATGTGCCATTGGATACTGCCTCTGGTCTCCATGCACACAGGCCAGTGTTACTATCTTTGCATAGTCAATTTGAAACTGGGTAAGGTTTCCATGTGAATCAAGGATCCCACACTTCTGGAGTCTATCAAGACATAGAGGCATCCCCTCGAGCTCCACAGGAATCACAAAGTTCTGTGCTCCTGGGTGTGAACTGTTCACAAAAACACAGGTGGGTTGGTTAGGCCGACCTCCATGGGCTCTTCCACACCCAAGAGACATTCCCAAAAAAGTGTCCCAGCACTCCACCTCTAAAACAGGTGAAGAGCTTGTGGCTGGGGCCATGCCCTAACTTAGGAGGTGACTTTGGGGGTTGGAACATGGGAGCCAACATCCATTCTGGCTTCCCTTTACTTTTTCCTGGGCTGATGGGTAATTCTTCCCCATCTCACTGTCTACTTAATTCACCGGCTGGGCTTCATAATACCACATGTCTATTTCCAGTGCACTCTCTAGTGTAAGCTTGGGGTGCTGACATACCCACTGTTTCATCGGAGCAGTCAAGCCCTCCAAAAACCGTTCCAACAGCACAGCCTTTGCTCTCTTGGGCCCAGTCTTTCCTTCCAGTTGCAGCCACTTCAACCAATAGAAGAACCTCCAAGGACTCTCCTTAATTTGGAGTCCCCCTTCTGAATCTCTGACAGTAGGCCTCAGGGATACAGCTGGCCTATTCCAGTATGGTGGCCTTGACAGCTGCATACATAGCTCGCCCATCTGCGTTGGCAACCTGGAATGCAGCCTGACTGCTACCCGTCAGCAGATTTCCCAAATAGGTGGTTCATGTCACCTCCAGCCACCTAGCCAGATGGGCAGTTCATTCAAAGTTCACCAGGAAATGGTCTGGTTCATCTTCTGCTGTCATTTTAAGAAGCGCTTGTGCTGGAGGTTGTAGTTGTGTCCTCTGCAGGGCCTGAATCAACTGAGCTAGGGAACTCATTTGTAGCTCTCCCTGCATTCCAATAAGATCCTGTATCTGCTGCTGCTGTTGTTGCTGCCCTTCCAGCAGGGGGTGTTGAAACTGCTGCTGACATTTTTGCTGTTGCTGCTAGTACTGCTACATTTTTGCTGTTTCTGTTTCTTTCTGTTGCTGCTGTTGCTGTTGCCCTTCTGCCGGAATCTTGAGGAGTACTCCATCCTGGCTTATCATTGTATAAGAACATAAGAACATAAGATATGCCATACTGGGTCAGACCAAGGTCCATCAAGCCCAGTATTCTGTTTCCAACAGTAGCCAATCTAGGTCATATGTACCGAGCAGTACCTACCTAGTTGTTCACTTGCAACGCTACCACAGCTTCTCCTTCTGCAGCTGAGTTGACCCTGCAGTATTCCAGTACCAACAAATTGTTAGTGACCTCTAGTGCCCAAAAAAGCCTGCCAGTCTGCCACTGACTAAACCTTCTGAAAGTTTCCTAACAAGGGCGAGGTTAGCCCTCTTAGCCCATACAAATAAAAAACGCTGACCTGCTGTAAAGGCCCAGCCTTGGAGGAACATAGATTTGCCCTCAGTCATGTGATAAAGAAAATCCCATTGCTACCATCAAATGTGGCAGTGTGGCATGCAGTGGGAAGGGGTTTTCTGTTAAACATCACACAGACTACAGTTCAGGGAAAACAAAACTTGTTTTTATTCAGATCTAGTTTGACAAACCTTACAAAGGTGGTCTCCTCGCCCTTCCTCCGGTCCAGTTAAAGTTCCTTCCTTGCCCAGTTAAGGTTCCTACCTTTGCATGGCTTGCCTGGAAAGGACTCCTGGCTCCATGGGCCTCTATCCCTTCTGCAGCCTTGCTGGCTTTTAGCCTCTCCTTGTGAGTCATGCCCTTCCAGCCTTGAACTCTGGTCTGCAGGCTCCCTTAAAGGGGCCTGTTGCAATCCCTCTGGAGAGGGACGGGCAACACTCTATAGACCCCATCACAGTATCCTATAACTTTGCCCTTGTTCCACCCAAATTACACTTTGGACAATGTCTACTCATGGATCCCATTCTTGTATGCATATTTATACACATGCAACATGCTTTATACATAGAAAATGCTTTATGAAATTACTCCATCAGTGTGAGTTGGCCTCACTCTCACAAATACTAATAAGTGACTGGAAAACTATTTAATAAAAGAGATTTATAACCTGCATGTTTTCCTGTTCTTTTTTACCTAAATTATATTTTTTTCAGTTGAATCCTTTACCACACCATCACTCACTCTTTTCCAATTATTGCATTATTGTTGCAGATTTGCTTTTAAATTCCTCTGTCAATTTCTTCCTCCTGTTATTTCCCATTGCCCCTGTGCTTGTGGAACTAAATCACAGGTTTAAGAGAAAAACTTTTCCCCTGTCAGATCTTTCAACTTACTGACAGCTTTGAATAATTATGTTGTTCCCTCTCTCAACTGTCAACTAGCAGCTTGGAGAGTTTTTTTTTAAATTTATATTTAATTTCTCAGGATTAGTGGCAAGAATATTAACGTGATTGTCAAAGCTCCTGAACCCCAGAGCCGAGAAGTATTTCTTTTTCCTGTCAGTTGTTTAAAAGCACTGATATCTTTGTCAAGATGCCACAGATAATAGAAAGGATCTATGTGCTTTTATGAAACTGCCTCCTGAAAAGCACACAGTATAGTGGCACTTGCTGTAAAACTAAAGAGTGCTATGCCCTTGCACCTAATGCAACAATAGCGCCAAAACCATTCTATTTTACAATTCACTAACAGTTTTGCTGAAATGTTGCCACAATTTTTATTCTAGAACTTTCCTGATTGACCATTTCTGGTCTTTTAGGGATAGCAGTTGTTATCTTCTGTTCATCAGCTTTATTCCCCTTTGCATACATGCCATTATATTGCAGCAGAAATTTTTTGTTGTTGTTTCTATGCCTCTGTGCAATATTTAAAATCTTTCTTCTTTCATAGATTTTACTTTACTGGAGTAATTTTATGAACTTGATATCTACATGCATAACATTGTTATTTTGAAATTGTGTGGGGTATACTCAGGTAAACAGCGGGTGTTCTTGGAAGTATAGTGTGTGTGGAGCAAGGGCAGCATTATGATGTATGCTTGTTTTGTATAAAATACGCAGATATTCACAAAGGGTCCATTTTCAAATAGCTATATTTATTGACAGTTGGTAAATATATAACAACCAGTTCATAGATTTTAGTAGCCCATACAAATAGTGCCAGGTTGAAAATTTGACTATGTGCTCTGGCACTATCCATATAAGGGGTCATTCCAATCTGTGAATAGCAGGAGTGGACATCCAGATTGGATGTCCAACCCCTGCTATTTGCAGGGAGCAAATTCCCATTACCCGGCTCCCCACATGTACAGCAGCATTGTGCAGGGAGCTCTGTATGGGGTTTGGAGGGAAGGGCCAGAGGAGGAGCATAGGCAGAGTGGAGGCAGGCCAAGACCCCGGATGTACAGGGCTCATTCCGGTCACAGCCCTGTACATCCAGGGTTGAGGAGTTAGATGAGGGATTTATTTCACCTCCCAAGGGTATAGAGCGGCAGTGGAGGACCCCCAAACCAGGTGAGTGGCAGCGAGAGGTTCCCTACAGCCCAACCCCAGCCTTGGCAGCTCCTCTGGGGGTCGGGTGGTGGGGAACAGCTTCTTTGAACTTCTGCGGGAAATCAGGGCTCCCGCATGCAATCCCAGGAGCATTGAAAGGGTTGAATGGGGAGGGAGCCAGACATGCAGCAGCAGCACATAACTAGGGCACATCCTGCCCATCCAGGCCCTTTGCACCTGATTCTGCTTCCGTGTGATGTCTAGTTCTCACGGGTGCAGAATCAATTGCAAATCTGGCCCGTCCAGCTTTTGGACATCCGGACAGGCCAGACAGGCCCCGATCAGAATGGGGCTCATAATGAAGGTACAGAAGGCATGTGGAGGGAGGACATTGACTAGAACCTATCAATATAGTGGGCCTAAACTAAGTAGATAGTGGTGGCAGCAGTTGGCAGTCATAAGTACATTCAGCACTTCTAGATTCATGTATAGTCGTGCTGAACATATGTATCAATTTAAACTCCCCAGTTGGCATTAAAATTAACATGCTGACCAGTGTTGATAAATAGCCAGCCCACAGTGAATATACTACACACATATCTATACCTTCTTCAGAGCAGATGAGAATATATGCAGGAGAATTTTACATTACTCCGGGACATTATAAGAGCCCAGATGTTTTCTAAAGGCATATGCAGTACCTATGACGCTTTTGGAGCTGTTTTGTGCTTAAGGTTTTCCCCTTGAGACAACCATTATAGCAAAATACAGTTTTTTGTTTGTTTTTTTGTCATTTCTGAGCCATATCTGGGTATAGAGATGTGCTGTCATACAGTAGGAATGAGGGGCTTTATAAGCCCTGAGAGCTTTTGATTTCTGAGAAGAGGTCTTACTGATTTAGGTACTTATCCCCCTTCTTATTAATAGATTTTGAAGGACTGATTCAGAGTATGATATATTTATTATGGAACCCAAGTAATAAGCTATCTCAGAGCAACAAAAGTCCACACAACACCAACAAACTCTGCACAACAAAGTTTTATTCATCCATAAATTTCAACTATTATACCCAAAAATTTCAACAACGTATCAATAAAGCTAAAAGGACCTCAGGATGGCTAAAACCAACATTTAGTGAAAAATCACTATAGGGAATAGCAGACGCTTACATCACAGGTCCTATAGCCACCTAACCTAACCACCAATAACATCAATTAAAGTAATTTCAAAACACCACAACTACCAATGGGAAAACCTTCGTTAAATCTACATAAATCTACTAAGAACCAACATACACCATTCATACAACATGCACAACAAAATATTTTTATTGTTAAAAAGGCGTCTCGAAAATAGTAACTCTGCTGACAGAGACAGCGCTGGATCCTCCAGTATTCTTCCTAAAAAGAAGAAATAAAAATAATGACGTACAGAATAACGTTATATCTGTAACAGAGAGCCCACAGCACTTATATGTAAAAGACGATACACCAAACTTCTAGCAAAGAAGGTCCATGCGGCGCTCGATCGCAGTCATCTGTTCAACCAGGACAGCAACGGAGAACCTTTTTAAATCCAACAGATCTTCAATAGTAGCACATCTTCAACATTACCACTTGCCCGACGGAGGCTTCCGTTTCGCCACACAAAGGGCTTCTTCAAAGGGCTAGTTCTAAAATGAATAAGCAACCAGCTACTCGCAGGGACGGTCTCCGATAACCGGCACATCAGCGTCTGACGCACATTAAAAGAACCCTACTGCCAATCAAAACATTACTACGTAAAAGAGGGTGGAGCTACAAAGTGCACATTGACAGAATATTTATTTATTTATTTATTTATTTTGTATACATTTGTATACCGCTACTTCCAGCGATCAGCAGCGGTTTGATTACAGATTGGAAATTGTCAAATCATGACAGGAAATTTTTGAGGTATAAACACATTGATTAGACAGGAAAGCACAGCACACAGAGAACTATTTTACAGGGAACATGGGCTATGGAGGGTTAAGTGGCTTGCCCAAGACCACAAGGAGCACCTGTGGGACTAGAAACCCCAGTCCTTCCGGCCCAAGGTTGCTGTCCTCCAGTGGGATTTGAACCCCCGACCTTCCGGCCCGAAGTACCTTGCCCCAACCACTAGGCCACTCCTCCACTCCACTATCAAAAAAAAGTCCTAAAGCCCAAAAAGACTTTTAAAAAAACAGTGACCATTCAATTTTATCGTTTAGCCCATGGGGATATAACGTATCTAAGGCATAGATCTACCGTTGCTCTTTCTGCAACAGCAGTTTCCCACGATCTCCTCGCCGGAAAGACAGGGGAACATGATCGATTACAGTGCAGCGTAGATCTTCAAATTGATGAGTAAATTCCAAACAGTGCTGGATAAGAAGAGTATCAATACGTGATTTTCAGAGACTGTATTTATGCTCAGTCAAGCGGGTTTTCAACGGGCGAGATGTTTTACCAACATATAACTGTGGACAAGGGCACCAAAGGCCATAAACCACATAAGATGTAGAACAAGTAGTTTGAGCTCGTAAATCAGGAATCTTGCCCCGATGTTTAAATTAATCACAAAGTTTAGGCTTCATAAGCGCACAAAAAGAACAGTGTTGACACGCTACATGGCCTTGACTAGTCCCCGAGGCTAAGGACTGCCGTAATACCGCAGGACATAAATAATCCCTCAAATTGCGTCCTCGACTATAGGCTATACGAAGATGACAGTCAGCAAGTTTTGGATGAGTAGCCAACAGTGTCCATCTTTTATGTAGAGTTGATAAAATACGATGGGATAAATTCGAGTATGGCAATACACAGGTAACAACTGTTCTAGAGTCTACTTCCACATTTGAAGAAGTAAACAGCCATTCCCGATGATTGAACCTAGCCCGTTTATAAGCTGTAGATAATACCGTTGCAGGATACCCCTGATCCTCAAATTTCCGACGCATAACATGTGTTTGAGATTTAAATTCTGGTAAAGTGGAGCAAATGCATCTACAACGTAAAAATTGAGAATATGGTAAATTACATCGGAGGTGAGGGGGATGAAAACTATCGAAATGCAGTAAGGTATTTCTATCGGTAGGCTTGGAGTAAACAGTAGTCAAAAATCCATTAATAGTTTTTACAATCCGAACATCAAGAAAATGGATTTTTTTTGCTTGAACGTTCATTTCAAAAGAAATACATGTTTTACAGCTGTTTAAATACTGAAAAAATTCTTGTAATAGCATTGCAGACCCACGCCAAAGGAGAAAAATGTCATCAATATAGCGATACCATTTAATAATATAGATTGCATAAGAGGAAGGGTACACGTATTGAGCTTCAAAAAAACTCATATAGAGATTGGCAAGAGACGGCGCAAAAGTCGCGCCCATTGCAGTCCCAGAGATCTGCTGAAAAAAATCTTGGCCATATACGAAATAATTCCTCTTCAATGCCAGAGTAGCCAAAGATAACAAAAACAAAGTAGGGACTATATGAGGAGAAGGTCGAGCATCCCAAACTGATTGTAAAACTATAAGTGCCTCTTCTTGTGGGATTGACGTATATAGTGCTGCTACATCTAAACAAACCATTAGCTGAACTTGATCTGGATTCTCCACAGCTTCCAACACTTGCAAAAAATGCGCTGTATCTTTTAAAAATGAGGGTATCTTACATACTTCAGGCTGTAAAAATATGTCCAAATATATACCCACTCGCTCTAACAGAGAATCATTGCTCGATACAATAGGACATCCAGGCGGTGATATTAAACTTTTATGTATTTTTGGTAACACATAAAACGCCGGCGCCTTAGGGAACACTGGATTCAAAAAAGATTTCTCTCGATCCGTTAAGAACCCCTGATCATTCGCCGCTGTAGTAAGATCTAACACGAGCTTCTGTAATTCATCAGTGGGATCAACAGACAATCGTATATAATGACTACTGTTATTTAGTTGACGTAACACCTCTTTATCACAACAACTTGAGAAAACTCCTTTTCATTATTCAAAGAATTTGTCAACAGAAGAGTTTGTAGCGTTGCAAGAACTACGTCAGATGACGAATATTGTAATTAAGAGGGCAGATAAAGGTGGTGCAGTAGTGATTTTGAATTTTATAGATTATGATAAAGAAGTGTTACGTCAGCTAAATAACAGTAGTCATTATATACGATTGTCTGTTGATCCCACTGATGAATTACAGAAGCTCGTGTTAGATCTTACTACAGCGGCGAATGATCAGGGGTTCTTAACGGATCGAGAGAAATCTTTTTTGAATCCAGTGTTCCCTAAGGCGCCGGCATTTTATGTGTTACCAAAAATACATAAAAGTTTAATATCACCGCCTGGACGTCCTATTGTATCGAGCAATGATTCTCTGTTAGAGTGAGTGGGTATATATTTGGACGTATTTTTACAGCCTGAAGTACCCTCATTTTTACAGCCTGAAGTACCCTCATTTTTAAAAGATACAGCACATTTTTTGCAAGTGTTGGAAGCTGTGGAGAATCCAGATCAAGTTCAGCTAATGGTTTGTTTAGATGTAGCAGCACTATATACGTCAATCCCACAAGAAGAGGCACTTATAGTTTTACAATCAGTTTGGGATGCTCGACCTTCTCCTCATATAGTCCCTACTTTGTTTTTGTTATCTTTGGCTACTCTGGCATTGAAGAGGAATTATTTCGTATATGGCCAAGATTTTTTTCAGCAGATCTCTGGGACTGCAATGGGCGCGACTTTTGCGCCGTCTCTTGCCAATCTCTATTTGAGTTTTTTTGAAGCTCAATACGTGTACCCTTCCTCTTATGCAATCTATATTATTAAATGGTATCGCTGTATTGATGACATTTTTCTCCTTTGGCGTGGGTCTGCAATGCTATTACAGGAATTTTTTCAGTATTTAAACAGCTGTAAAACATGTATTTCTTTTGAAATGAACATTCAAGCAAAAGAAATCCATTTTCTTGATGTTCGGATTGTAAAAACTATTAATGGATTTTTGACTACTGTTTACTCCAAGCCTACCGATAGAAATACCTTACTGCACTTCGATAGTTTTCATCCCCCTCACCTCCGATGTAATTTACCATATTCTCAATTTTTACGTTGTAGACGCATTTGCTCCACCTTACCAGAATTTAAATCTCAAGCACATGTTATGCGTCGAAATTTGAGGATCAGGAGTATCCTGCAACGGTATTATCTACAGCTTATAAACGGGCTAGGTTCAATCATTGGGAATGGCTGTTTACTTCTTCAAATGTGGAAGTAGACTCTAGAACAGTTGTTACCTGTGTATTGCCATACTCAAATTTATCCCATCGTATTGTGTCAACTCTACATAAAAGATGGACACTGTTGGCTACTCATCCAAAACTTGCTGACTGTCATCTTCGTATAGCCTATAGTCGAGGATGCAATTTGAGGGATTATTTATGTCCTGCGGTATTACGGCAGTCCTTAGCCTCGGCGACTAGTCAAGGCCATGTAGCGTGTCAACACTGTTCTTTTTGTGCGCTTATGAAGCCTAAACTTTGTGATTCATTTAAACATCGGGGCAAGATTCCTGACTTACGAGCTCAAACTACTTGTTCTACATCTTATGTGGTTTATGGCCTTTGGTGCCCTTGTCCACAGTTATATGTTGGTAAAACATCTCGCCCATTGAAAACCCACTTGACTGAGCATAAATACAGTCTCCGAAAATCACGTATTGATACTCCTCTTATCCAGCACTGTTTGGAATTTACTCATCAATTTGAAGATCTACGCTGCACTGTAATCGATCATGTTCCCCTTTCTATCCGGCGAGGAGATCGTGGGAAACTGCTGTTGCAGAAAGTGCAACGGTGGATCTATGCCTTAGATACGTTGTATCCCCATGGGCTAAACGATAAAATTGAATGGTCACTGTTTTTTTTTAAGTCTTTTTGGGCTTTAGTACTTTTTTTTGGTATATTCTGTCAATGTGCACTTTGTAGCTCCACCCTCTTTTACATAGTAATGTTTTGATTGGCGGTAGGGTTCTTTTAATGTGCGTCAGACACTGATGTGCTGGTTATCGGAGACCATCCCTGAGAGTAGCTGGTGACTGATTCATTTTAGAACTAGCCCTTTGAAGAAGCCCTTTGTGTGGTGAAACGGAAGCCTCCGTCGGGCAAGTGGTAATGTTGAAGATGTGCTACTATTGAAGATCTGTTGGATTTAAAAAGGTTCTCCTTTGCTGTCCTGGTTGAACAGATGACTGCGATCGAGCGCCGCATGGACTTTCTTTGCTAGAAGTTTGGTGTATCGTCTTTTACAGATAAGTGCTGTGGGCTCTCTGTTATAGATATAACGTTATTCTGTACATCATTATTTTTATTTCTTCTTTTTAGGAAGAATACTGGAGGATCCAGCGCTGTCTCTGTCAGCAGAGTTACTATTTTCGAGACGCCTTTTTAACAATAAAAATATTTTGTTGTGCATGTTGTATGAATGGTATATGTTGGTTATTAGTAGATTTATGTAGATTTAACGAAGGTTTTCCCATTGGTAGTTGTGGTGTTTTGAAATTACTTTAATTGATGTTATTGGTGGTTAGGTTAGGTGGCTATAGGACCTGTGATGTAAGTGTCTGCTATTCCCTATAGTGATTTTTCACTAAATGTGGGTTTTAGCCATCCTGAGGTCCTTTTAGCTTTATTGATACGTTGTTGAAATTTTTGGGTATAATAGTTGAAATTTATGGATATTTATTATGGAGCCATTGTAAAAATAGTGTGGATTGACTCAGTTATAGTGCTTTTACATGATTAATATACATTTTTTCTGGTGATTTTTTCTTTGAATGCTTATAAAATAGTAGTAAAACAGAGAAAATAAGGGCAGATAAAGACCATATGGCCTATCCAGTATGTCCATCTATAACAACTATTAAGTGCTACAATTTCTTCATCAGAGATCCTCTGAACTTGTCTAATGCTGTCTTGAATTCATGTACAGTTCCTGTTTCCACCATCTCCACTGGGGAGACTATTCCATGCATCCACCCCCCTTTCCATAAAGAAATATTTCCTCAGATTACTCCTCAATCCATTCCCTTTCACCTTCAACCTATGATCCCTGGATCCCAGAGCTTCCTTTAAACTGGAAGGTGGCCATTTTCTGAGCATTTATACTATGGGGGTATTTACATATCTCCGCCATATCTCCCCTCTCTCACATTTTTCCAAAGTATATATATTGATATCTTCAAGTCTATTCCCATGTATCTTATGATGAAGACCACTGACCATGTTAATGGGTGCCTTCTGGACTGACTCCATCATTTTTATATCCTGAAGGTGTAGTCTCCAGAATTTCTCACAGTACTCCAAGTGAAGTCTCGCTAGAATTTTATTCAAAGGATCTATCACCTCTTTCCTGTTGGCCATTCCTCTCCCTATGCACCCAAGCACCCAAGCTCCCACTACTGAGGGCACCCAAGCATCCTTCTGGCTTTTGACATCACTTTTTTTTTTTTTTGCCTCTTTAGCCACTTTAAGATCATCTGATATAATCAGGTGACACACTTCCTTTATGCACTTAAGTAATTCACCCATTATATAGTAATACTCCCTTGGGCTTTTGAAGCCCAAATGCAAAATAAATGCCCCAAAAAAATAGATACTTTTTAAAAATGAAATTGTAGGTGTCCTGTTATGAAATGATATTCTGCCTCCCGCATGTGTTTAAATAACATTCATGCAAGCATACACTGTTAAAAGAAAGAAAAGCTTTCAGAACCCTGGACAGCTCCCTGCATGCTGTCCGTCAGGCTCTGTGTTCACACACTCATAAGGGTATGTTTACTATACCGTCTTAACATCGCAGCGGTGGTATTATCGCGCGATAAGTGACGTTATCATGCGAATATCGCGCAATAACATCACTTATCGCATGATAATGCAGCGGCGGCATTAAGGCACACTAACGCTGTGAAATCCGGGTCTGAAGGGTGGGGTAAGGCTTCCCAGAGGACGGAGAGAAGGGGTCAATGGGTGGAGAGTGGGAGGGGAGAGGCTCCAGGCACACTAACACTGTGAAATCCGGATCTAAACACTAACACTGTCGTTTAGATTGGGCAGGTTTGTTATGGCGTGCTGGTGCTGGTGGTGCGCAGCCCCAGGCCATCCAGTATGCCGGTAGACAGCTGCCTATGGTGTGGGTTCTCGGGTAGGGGTGCCTACATGGACATGTGCGCTTCCTCCCCCCCCCCCCCCTACACCACCTGCCAATGTTATGTGCCCTTGGGGGTACCTGCTGGGTAATCTCCCCTGTGACACTGTGGGACACACAGTCGTGCCCATGTTGGACCCTCGTCAGTTGCTGTCTTGTTGCTTTACAGTTTTGGTATTCCTATGTGCCACCTAGGCATCTGCCTAGCCCTCACTGTGCCCCAGATGGACCACAGCATGTGCCACCTGCAGCCCCCTGTATCCCATTTACAGCATCAGTACAGTTGCCCTTTCCTATGTGCCCACTCTGCTGTTGCTGCACATGTGCATGCCATAACAAACCTGCCCAATCTAAATGACAGAAACCCTGATCAGCGCTATTTCAATGTGGGATCATTCACTTTGTATGGGGACAGAGCATAGACCCTTCCAAACATGATATCTTAATTTATACGCTTTATCAGTAGTGTTGCTTTATGTTTATCATTAATATCATTATTGGCCAGCTTGGTTATTGGGATTTTAGATGTGGTTCTGGTCCTTTTATATGTTTATTTGCCTTTTTAGTCCCTGCACATGTATCACAACTATCACTTTTCTGGGTTTTCCTGCCTTTGCTGCACATTGCTGACTGAAATGTGCCTTAATGTGAGGGTTTCACTGGCGTTAGTGTTCAAACCCGGATTTCACAGTGTTAGTGTGCCTGGAGCCTCTCCCCTCCCACTCTCTGCCCATTGACCCCTTCTCTCCGCCCTCTGGGAAGCCTTACTCCACCCTTCAGACCCGGATTTCACAGCGTTAGTGTGCCTTAATGCCACCGCTGCGTTATCACGTGATAAGTGACATTATCGCATGATAATGTCACTTATCGTGCTATAATACCACCGCTGCGAAGTTAAGACGGTTTAGTAAACATATCCCTAAGTGTGACAGCCTGCACAGCATGCCTCAGATCAGCTTCACTAAGGAAGCCTCTTATCTACTACAATAAACATGAGAAAGCCAAATTTAGATAGGTCAGGCCCAATATTCAAAGGCATTTACTTGGTTTGCAGACCTACAAATTGTTGAAATGCTGCTAAGCGGAATATTCAGCAGCACTAATATGGTTACAGCCACTGAATGCAGTATCCATGGGTGCCACCAATGCACACGCCGATGATTTGCTAATCAGTTATCATCGGAGCATTCTGGAGGCGGCACCTAGCCATAACTGGGCAGTGGCAATAGCTAAGTAAAGATTGACCTTACTTTTGCCATATTGCTGCTGCCTGATTAGCTTCTTGCCAATCCAGACAACCCAGAGATTCAATGCTGGGCCAGATATAACCCTAGCATTGAATATCTGGGTTTAGAGTTCAGCGGTGGCATCTAGCCTCTGCTGCTGTATTTTGGGCCAATCATATATATGAAGAAATCCAGGTGGATGTCTAAATGTAGAGTCTGATGGCAATAGTTTAGGAAAGCAGCTAAAAATAGGTAGGGCTGATGTAGAATTGACATATCTCTACTGGCAAAAATTGCTAAGTTAAAAAATATCTTGTGGCAAATACACATGCAAGTGTTCTAAAATAGAGAAATTTCCATGTGTGAAATTCTCATGCACTAAAGAGGGGGTGAATACATGCAAGCATGAGGATCATGGATATCTATATGCATCTGGGGTCCACATCACCACCTGCATAACAAGAAGCCTGCTAACGGTATGGTCACTTGAATGTGAAAATGGCAGTATTTCTAGATGTTGCACATACAGAATCTATGTGTGATGTTTTGTTCTACCACTGGTGCATGCCCACCTGATCTCTAAATGGGAATGACATAGCTTGCCCTCTGGAACAAGGCTGATGTGTTTTAGGCCCCCATATTTAACAGCAACCACTAATCGATCTTCTTTAGATTGCAGCAACATAGGAACCAGGAGAAAGAGGAATTTCTTTGACGTGGAGAGTGACCTTCTGGTATGTTTGGTGCTCTCAAACAAGGGCATCCTTTACCACCAGGGTGACCAGAGGCTGGACCATACCACAGCATTGGGGGTCTGAAGGTTAATCTAAATTATCTTGACAAGGTAAAAAGAAATCAATTGTTCATGCATCTACTCCAAAACCTTGTAGACAACCATACAGCAGAGGGATAGCACTTATGGGAGTAATCTCCTAAGCATGTAATAGGCTGAAATGCTCTTCTGTCCTGCAAGAAATCCCTCCACAAACACACACAGAAATACAGTGTCATGCAGCAGTATCAGAGTCTTCACAATATTAAGGTACCTACAGCTGTACAGACAAATCATATGGTCAGAGACTAGGGTATCCCAGGTACTGCTCATATGGACACAACAACCACAGTGAATGTGTCATCTATCATGGCTCTAAAAGGAAGCAAGGCAGGCAGGCAGCATCCCCAACACACCTCATCCAAAGAGCAGACGATAAAACAAGGGCCAAAAGTGCAGGACACTTTTTCCCACAAAAGCTTACCTTTGAGATGTTAGTGGCAAGAACAGAAAGTAAACCCTGGCAATTAGCAGTGTTCGCTCTAAGTAATACTGCAAAAGCTGTCCTGTGATTTTCCTTGTAAGAATAGATAACTGAAATCTGGACTGGGATGGCAGAAAGCAGTGATGATTAAGTGGTTATCCACTAAAGATGTTAATTTTTTTATTCTGTTCTAGATCTTTTAAAATCTTTCTCTCTTTCCTTTTCTCTCTCATCCCCACCTTTCATTGTGAAGACTCAACCACAGTCTTTGCCTTGCTAATTTAGAAGACTCCAGCTCAACAAGTATCCTCCCTCACTTTCACCTCCTCTCTCTGTTTCTCTGGATGATCAACTCTACACCCAGTTCCAAATTCTTTCTTCATCCTTCGATTCTATTGTTCTCCTTTGTCCTCTCCCTCTCTCCTCTTCCTTGCTTCCATCATGGGCTTATCATGGGCTTATTCTTGTACAGCACCAACTGCATCACTTTGAGCTGTGTTGGTATAAGCACAGTAACCCTAACACTTGACATCTTTGGAAGGAGCATGCATCCTCTTATCAGAAGGCTTGTCTTTCCACCCATACCTCCTTTTTGTAGGGCCTGCTTTTCTCTGTTTCTTTCAAGTCCTGCAAGTTTTTTTCCACCTGTCTTACCTGGCCCCTTCCTCTGACCCTGTTCCAGTCCTTTCATTTCTTCCCTCCCCTAATGCCTTTGCCTCATTCCTCTTTGATAAAACTCTCTTTTTATGCTCCTCCTACTCTCATCCTTTTGTCCCTACTCCTCTTCTCCCTTTCTATCACTGGTCCCTCTTCTCTAGATTTTCTTCCCATCCCCTGGTCCCAGTCCACCTGCCCCTCCTATCTACATCCCCCTTTGTACTCTGCTTACCTCTCATTCTCATCATTGCCCCTCCACCACTCTTCTCTCTTCCAGTTGGACGGCATTTTCCCCCTCTCATCTCTGACTATTTTGAGCATGCTCTCTACTCTGTCAACCCCTCTTCATCTACCTAGACCCTTGGCCTACTTGGTTGGTGCTGAAGCTGGCTTACTGCTTGCTTTCAAGTGTTCTCCTATTCATCCAGGCCAGCCTTACCATGGCTACATTCCCTTCTGCTGGAAACATAAGAACATAAGATATGCCATACTGGGTCAGACCAAGGTCCATCAAGCCCAGTATCTTGTTTCCAACAGTGGCCAATCTAGGTCATAAGTACCTAGCAGTTTCCCTAAAAGACACAAGTTCCACAATGCTTGTATTGGGTCAAGCAGTAATATCCCGGGTCCATTTTAATAATGGTTTATGGACCTTTCCTCCAGGAACTTGTCCAAACCTTTTTTAAACCCACCTACACTAACAGCTTTTACTAATCCTCTGGTAACAAATTCCAGAGTTTGATTACACGTTGAGTGAAAAACTATTTTCTCTTATTAGTCTTAAATAGTCTTTCCCCAACTGAAAAAGCCTTCTCGTAATCCATCTTTCTTTTCTAATTTCTATCCCATTTCTACTTTGCTTTCCTCTCTAAAATGCTTGAACATGTGAAATAGTAGCAATTCTCCCACTTTTTTGATCTTCCCACTTGATTACTGTAATGCTATATAGCTTTACTGCTCTCTGCATCACCTTCAATTTATTCAGTCAACTGCTGCCAAACTTATCAATAGTGCCCACCTTTACAAACATACCACTGTCTTCTGATGTCCTTGCACTAGTTTCTGGTCTCTGCACACTTCAAATACAAGATCCTTACCCTCACCCACTGGGCCTTCTATGCTTTTTTTCCATACTCCCTTGCCTCCCTTATCTCTCCTTACTGCCCTTCCAGCTCCCGCTGTTCTTCTTGGCATCCCTTTTCTCCTTTATTCTACCTTCTGTCCTTCAGCTAGTCATCTCCAGGTTATCCTCCTTTTCTTACCTTGGCCCTCACCTCTGGAATTCTCCACAGGGACCTCTGAAAAGAACCCCCCTTCCCTAAGTTTATAGGTCCCTCAATGCCTGGCTTTTTCACCTCTCTTTTCCTGTGTCCTTCCCTACCTAGCCTCTCTCTTGCCTCTGGATAGTATCTATATCTTCTACCCTATCTCACTCTTTTTTTCTATGAGAAATTATGTATACTTTCTTTGTTATATGGTGCAATGTTTCTTTCTTCCCACCACCCTTTGTTTCCTCTTCCTGTCTCTCTCCCATTGTCTTTAAGCTCTGTCAATTGTAAGCCACTTAAATGGCTACTTGGATATTGCAAATGTTTCTAAATAAATAAACATTTAGGCCCTCAAGACCCACTTCCATGCCATCCAAAGAATCCGGCCTGAGGTGCTGCAGCAGGTGAACAAACAGTTGCCAAAGAAGGAAGATAGTTGTCAGCCATATGAGCATCAACACTAGAAAGTGGGTGCCTCTCATGTCAGTGATGGCAGCAAGGTATTGAGTTGTACAGGCCCAAGTCACTAAATATATGCTCACACTCCACAGCTAGACCACTGATCCCTTAGAAACTGTGCACACAGCCACAACCTTGGCCCACACTCATTGGGGGTGGGGGACTGCCTATGACATAACCTGATCTTTTACATGACTGTTCAATCTGCATACCAATTTCAATATGCCCCATACTGCAAAAGATGATGATAGCAGTGTGGTGGCATAAGCCCTCCCAAAGTCTGGATGTAGCTACATTTCCACTCTTCCACACTGGCAAATCTAAGACAATCTTGGTGGCCATCCCCTATCTATAGTCTCCAGTAAAGCACTAGCCTAATTAGCACTTGGCCCCTTAGATGGTGCTATAAAGAACTTACTTGCAGCATTGCCATATCATCTGGTCAGATGTAGAAACTTGGCATCTACTCTCACTATAACATTATTTTCATTGTTTATCCCTGGATGGAGCCTATTTTCAGTGTTGTGGACATGCAGGCAAAAGAGTAGCAGGACTACTCACCTACTCTTCCTGCCCATTCATTCAGCCCTTGTCAAATGTGACCATAAATATCATTGGGTACACATTTTGTGCTCTATATTTTGTCCTGAATAAGAGTAAGCATCACTGTTGCCTTAATCAGTGGTTTCCAACTGAAATATGATAAGGCCTTCACACCCTAATCACATCTTATTGGTGTCAGTCCCCTCACTTCATCACTGCCAAGTTGCAAACCAGTAATCTTAAAGCACCACCGGCTATCACTCCTTTAACTCCTTCAGCTGCAAGAACAGCCAGCAGAACTGAGGACAAGGAAGAGGAGTTAGTCACATGAGAAGGGAGAAGAGTTAGAGGATGAAGAGGAAAAGGAGGAATATTTGCAAGAGGAAGAGGAAAAAGAGCAAAGTCAGCAAGAGCTGGAGAAGGAAAAGATAGAGGAGGAAGGTGCCAATGAAATGGCACAGCCAAACCAGCCAGATGCAGAGGAGGAAGAAGAGAGGAAGGAGATCCCGTTGGAATTACAGAAGGAAGAGGGAGAGGGAGAGGAAGAGGCAACTGAGAGGGCAGAGGTGTAGGCCAGGGATTCTCTAGATTATCTGGCTACCCAATCTGTTTAATCTGCTTCCCTACTGGACCAGATGTGTTCCCATGAGATCCCTGAAGAATTTAGTTACCCAGAAATCCTGCTGCAGAACATGATAATCCACTAAGCTATGCAGCATGGCTTCTGACATATATTGAACTTGATGGGCCTCATGGACACATCTGGAGGGAATGAAGGCAGAACGTCCTGCCTTCCTAGATGCCATACAGAAGCTGAGGGTGAGTAGCTCTGTTCCTCCTGGGTCAGAGTAAAAAAGCAGCAGATGTTTAAATTATGTTGATTTTATATTATTCCATTATTATGTATATGTTTTATTTTTTTACAAAAATGATCCAGATTATAGTTAAAATCAAAATACAATCATTTTTCATATACATTGGTTTCATATGATTTTTTCCAGCTACAAGAGCTACACCTACTACTGCCATATCACCAGTGGCTTTCATTCTATAGGACCCATTCTCCTCCCATATGCAGTTCTGAGATGAGTCAGTACACTTTCAATATGCATGTGTACGTTTACCATTGCCTATAAATGGTGGCGGTTAAGATCTGGAATGTTTATAGAAGAGCTCTGGGAATGCCTTAAGAGACATGCATTGCTGTATTTCATACCCTATCATTATAAACTGCCTTGTCAATCCAGTGGGGTACCAGTGTTGCCTAGCAATTTAGGGGACTAAGTAGCTACATCATGCAGGAAGCTCAGTTATTATATGTAGGGGTTCTGGCAGTGTTACTGCTGTGGCACACAGTTCTACACTAATTCTTCCATCTTGTTCAGGAACCTTATTGCACACCTCCATCTACTGTAAATAATTAGATGTCTCTGACAGTGCTCCTGTTACAGTTTATCATCATAACAGGCACTCACACCACTATGTCCCATTCACAACCCAGACCATCAACACAAAGGCCCTCAAGCCACTGCTGAATTTTGGCTAAACATGGCCACAGCTTTATCCCAAACAAAATATGCATAGTCTGAAACTGAGCTCACTATAAATGAGACAAAGAATCAGCAATTGCATTATCCATACCAAGTACATGTCATGACACAAGCAACATACTCTACTGCAAGCATCTCAGCAACAGCAAGTGCAGTAACCCCACTAGCATCAGAGAACTAGTGGACTGACAGTTGACCACCTATACCATGGCCATATTGTCCAAACGCAACCGCAGATGCTGATGACAGAAGTGCTCACCCCAGATGGACAAGGCCACCCACACAGGAAACAGTTCCAAGAAAGCAATTTTGTGACACCATTTCCTCTCCCACCAGGCTAACAGCCAGGTTTCCACACACCACGCCCCTCCAAAATAGATACCAAAAAACACCCCACATGACGCATCAGCAAACAGCTGCAGATCGTGGTTGGAGACTGTAGGCAGCTGCCACACACACACACTAGTAAAGTCTCAAAGAAACTCCAACCACAGGGCCAGATCCTCATGGATGCCACCATTTAACTAGATGAAGTGATGCTTCTGCACCACTCACCGAGTGCCTAGCACCAACCTCCTCGTAAAAAAACTGCCCATGGGTATGACTCTGCAAGCAAAATGAAAATGCCCTAGAAATTCTTGGACTTGCTGCAATGTAAACTTCAGGCTGAATCAACACCGCCAACCTCTCTACCTTCTGAATTAGCAAATGGGATTCCATGTGCAAAAATCCAACTCGATGCCTAGAAAAGTGAGTAACGTGGAAGGGCCCTCCATCTTTTCCCCAGCCAATGGTAAGCCAAACATGCTACTAAGTGCTGGAAATCAGACAACAACCTAGCACACCAGAACCAGCCAAGCCTACAAATAAAAAATCATCCAGCTAATGCACTATACAGTCAGACCCATCTGCCCGCTGGAATGCCCAATGAACAAAGGTAGAGAAAGCCTCACAACAGGCACAAGCCACTGAACAGTCCATAGGCATACACTTGTCCACAAAGTTCTTCCCTTGAAAGTGAATCCCTGACAAATAAAAAGATTTTGGATGAAGGTCAGCAAATGAAAAGCAGATTCCACATCAGCTTTGGCCATTAAGGCCCCACGCCCTGCACCCCGCAACAGCTGGACCGCCAAATCGAATGAGGTGTACTGCACCAAACACAATGCCAGGTTGATAAAGCCATTGGCACTACCCCTTACAGAATAAGACAAATTATGTATCAACCAGTATTTCCCAGGCTCTTTCTTGGGCACAATGCCCAAAGGGGACACTATCAGGTCCGGAAAAGGAGGTTAATCAAACTGTCGTGGCTGAGCTTTATCTCATTCCACAGTTTCTTCACTACAACATCTTGCAATTGCAAGATAGGTGGGGCATAATGAGACTGGTGTTGTAAAGGTGGCCCATAAAAAGGAATGATAAACCCCTCCCAAAAACCGTCAAGCTGCCAATGCGTTAGGATTAGCAGACAGCCAGTACTCCAGCGCTACCAGATTAATGGGCAATGGCGCCTTGTCCAGAAACCCCTGCCAGAGCAGGACCTGACAGTCAAGCTGAGCTGTCCCTGGAGAAGGAATGAAAAGCTGGGTGCCCCCCACCATACATGGAACATCTGTGCTTGAACCAACATACTGGCTGCTCACATCAGCCTATGTTAAATTGGAAACAAGCATTTTTGGATCCATAGCCTGAAACTCCTTAGCTGTGGGCAAATCCATGGCAGAAGACACCCCAGCTCCCCACTGAAAACTCAACAGGTCCCCCACCACCCAACAGCACTCCCCCCCCCCCCGGAACACTGATCCCCCGCCCTGAATCCAGCCCTCCCCGCTCTTGTCAACATTTAACTGGCCAGGCATGATTTCCACTAGTCAGATGTCCACCTCCCAAAAATCTTACACCTCAGACTTATCCTGAGCCATGCTCTTCCAAAATTGCTCATCGTAATTTAACCAAGCCCATCCCTCATAAGTCCGATACGCTCTCAACATCACATCTGAAAAACATAACATGCCCAGTGTCATGAGGTAGACAGCACAAAACCTGGAATATTAAAGAGTAGTGCAGAGGAAGAGCTTACTTGTCAGGAGCTAGACAGCACTAAGCCTGTAACATTAAAGAACAATGCAAAGGAAGAGCTTACCTGCCAGGAGTTAGATAACACAGATCCTGAGATATTAGAATGTAAAAAGAAAGAAGAGCTTACCTTGCAGCCACAGGTGCAGTTGCAGCATTCACAATGCAGAGAGGCAGGGAAAACGAAAACAAACTTTCCACATGGTTTTAGTGACGCAGTAAGAATTGAGAGTTCCAATCAGGCTCACCTGGACCCAGACTCACGTTCTACGTTAGTTGAGCAGAGAGATAAAAACAGGTGGGAAATCCCACAGAGGCAGAACTGGCAGAAGTGGAAGGAGGAGGAGAGAGAAAGGAAGCTGGAGCCTGGATTAGGGCTGGAGCAGGAGTTTTTCTCTGAGGAGGAAAGCAGAGACCAAAGGAAGTCTGACTGCAGTTCCAGGCAGGCTTGGAGAGAATGTGAGAACAGAACTCCCAAGCAGTTACAGAAAGACACGTTGCCTTGGAGAACCAGGGCTGAAGAAAGGCAGGCTGGTAAACCCAGGAGAGCTAACAAAGACAGTAGCAAAGTCTTCCCAGCCAGAGGGGTCCTCATACCGAGGCAAACAGCCCAGCCAACAGAAGGCAGAGGTCATGTCCAGGGAAGCTCACTGAAAGCAGGAAGTGAGTTTCCTTCAGCCAAGCACAGTAACCGGTGTTCCCAAAGAAGAGCAGGCTGCAGGGCAGAGAGAAAGCCTTGGCTAGAAGCAGAGGAATGTGAAACCATCTTCTCCACAGGAAAAGATAAGTACCCTATCTTTTGTGAAGGGAGAGAAGGGGGTCTCCGTGGGAAAAGCCAGGCTTACAACAAGCTAGTGAACTCTTATTGGCCTAAGCCATGGGAAGAAATTCCCAGCACAGCTCCTGCTATCTGGGACATACAAAAGCAACTCCAACTTGCAGCAACTGAGGTTTCCCCAGGGCAAGGCTCGGAGAGCAGCGTCACAGGGGCTCAGTGTCCATACACAGGACCAGGTCCTGGCCCTATGCAGTGGGAGAGCTGTAGCACAGAAAACATCCCTGAGCCCGTGGAATGTGCTTTATGTGTGGCTGATAACATAGACTCTCTCTGTTAAGGAAAAGAGCAAGAAAGAAAGTGTATTTTTACATTGGAAATGTGTTGGACTATTGTTTGCTGGAAAGAAGCACAATTATTGTTTTGTTAAGAGTAGCCTAGTGGTTAGAACACTGGCTTGGTAACCAAGCAACCAGGGTTCAATTCCCCCTAGCACTCCTTGTGGCCTTGGGCAAGCCACTTAACCCTCCACTGCCTCAGAAGAAAGGCCTGGCAATCTACTTCCAGTGACACTGCCAAGAAAACCCAGGAGCTTCTGGGTTGCCAGGAGTCAGGACTGACTCAAAGGCACACACTGCTGCAAGCATCCTCTACATCGGTGAAGCAACCATTCTTTTAAGTTGTCCTTATTCTATGACATCCTCAAGGGAAGGGGAATAAAACCCAACCTTAATTCCACTCTGGTCACGACTACAGTGTTCTTATTTCCACAACTCAAGGCTATACCCGGGTCTAGGCAACCGCCTAGGACCGGCATGGTCTCACACCAGATATAAGGACGGATTTGCCACAACCAAAATAGATGAAAATATATGAAAAGCCAACAACCAATTATGAATTATTTTAGGTACCTTGGGCTGCCCCTTCCTGTCTCATCCTTACCACTCAGTCCAACAACTACAAAGCATAATTCCACGTGCAACTAACAGACCCAGTCCAAAAATGTGGAAAGCAGAGGAAGAATATCTTTTATAGAATAACTTAAGCCACTGGCCCGACACAGGATGTGTTTCATTCTGCCTTCATCAGAGGCTAAAGCTGTCTTGACTCTGTATTCACTCGTATACTCAATACATTCTGCGTGATCCGAAAACAAATATAGTGTTATGATATATATTATATTCCTTGATGCTCTTCCAAAGTAAATGTGTTTCTGCTGCACATGGCCCCGCACCTGACCAAGGGAGGATATGCCTGAAGCCTACCACCTCACAACAGCTATGTAATACTTCTAGCACTGAGCATGGGCTTGCTTTATTTGAGCTCACTAATCAGTGTTCTTTCCCTGACCCTCATGCCCAGAGGATGAGGAATTTCAGTGACTTAGGAAGCTCCTGTGGGCTTCCAAGGTTCTGTGGGCCTTTGGTTCCTTGAGAACTGGGTTGCTTAGCCTGGAGGCTTCCTAGGTTTGGCCACCTTCATGAGGTGATCCTCCAGAGATCTTCCTAAGGGGGGGGGGGGGGGGATAAAAATTTTTTCTTATATGGGTGGACTGCCTTGCACCCTCCATTGTAAATGTCAGGCCACAGCGGTGGGTGTAATATATGGTGGGCAACAGGGGATTTTCTTGACCCTATGGACCTCATGTGGTACAGCTTATGATTATGATTATACACTCCAAAATGGTCATGGTACTAGCCAAGCCATATCAGAGTAGTGACTGAGAGGGAGAAGCACATTCCCTCCCACAAGAGGCCTTGTACTGTGTTCCCTGCAGCCTAGGTAAACAGGTACTCTAGGCGCCTCAAGGTGAGGGGGGAATCATATACCTGTCTCCCATGATGGACACTGCTTGATCCTATTCATGGCCCTCTGCATCTTCAGATGCCACATTTGTACCCTATCTCCCACAGTTTGCTTTTCTGATTTGCATGCCCCACCCTCTTGTACTTAGCCCCAGTACTCTGAGCTGTGTAGCCAGTTGTGCCTATTCCCAGTCATCCCTCTCTAGTATGAACTGGCCAATTGTTTTTTGCCTGTAAATGTGGCTGGGGTACATTTATTACTGCATGCAGTGGTTCCTTAGCCCACTGTCACCCTCCTAATGCATTTGTGGCTTTGCTTTGCAAAGCATGCATTGCAAATGTGTTCACTGCGCACATGCACTATAGCCATGTGTTTCCTACTACTGCTCTAGTGAAACAACTGGTGTGGTGGTAATGGCTTACCATGGCCATGTCTCTTGTGTCTAACATAGCCGCTAGGCTCTGCCATGATAAACATGCATGCTAACCATGCATTTGCCCTGTGCTACTTACGATGCTTTAGTAAACATGCCCCCAAGATGAAAATCAAAGTTAAAACTGTGTCTGCATTATCACCTGTGCCCATGGGGATAAGCATGTCACAGTGGGCTATAGGCAGGGGGGGGGGGAATAAATAATATATTCCCCCCCAAAGGGAACCTCAATAAGCTCTTCTGAAAGATTCCCCCCTCCACTTCATATGATCTCACTGATAGACCTGAGCATAGACCATCCTGCTAATAACCCTGCCCCAGTAGAGAAGTCTTTCATTGTTGAGGCAGCAGACTCTGTCTACTCCACAAGTATCTATACCTATTGTTGTTTCTTTACCCACAATTTCTGTAGAGAACCAAGTTTAGCTTTCCAAAGATGTTTCCTTAAAAGATATTTAACAGAGAGTATTTAGAGTGGAGGCCATGCTCTAAGGAACTCAAGCTACAACATTATGTACATAGTTAAGTTACTTTGTTACTTTGTTGAAAGTTCACAAGCTACAGCTGTATGTACATAGTTAAGTTATTTTGTTATTTTGTGAAATCTCAAACTGTTAAACTGTGTTCCATGTAATAATGTTGTTGAAAATGTAAACCACCCCTGATCTCGGGAAGGGGCTTTATATAAGAAATGACAAATAAATAAAAAAATAAACTAAAATTTCTCAAATGTGTAATTTTGCATCTGAAGCAGTACTGTAAATAAGAGGGTGTTTTACTAATGGGCACTACTTGGCAGCGTGTGTTCTGGTGCATGCTAAAGATGCACTGGGATGCATGATGCCAGGTAACACAGGGCCATGAAAGTTAGTACAGGATGATTCCTCTGCTAACTGTGCAACTCACGTTAGAAGCACAAGTGGGTAGGGTAGGGGCGGAGAGTGGGTGCGGTAGGGGCGGAGAGTAGATGTGGTGAGCACAGCATGTTTAGCACTGTGCCCTATGGGTTCACCTGATGCCACCTAAATAGATGAAGTTAGGTGCACCTGCAATAATACAGCACATGCAATGGGGCAGGGCTCCATGTTAACTGCTAGGAAAATACTTTTCATGTCCCCAACAGTAAACAGGGGGTATTGCACATAACGTACCACGATTTTGGCTTTATTCATGCATTAGGTACACCACCTTAGCACAATGTTAGTAAAAGACCCTCTAAATTTGTTGATTTAGCTTCTAACTTTGCTTCCATGGATAAGCATGTTGCTGGGTTTGAACCACGATTAATGTCTTTGTATAAAGTTCATACTTCCAAAATTAAGGATCATTTAACATTACATTCAAAAGTGGAAAACCTGTAAAATAATTTGCTGTCATCTGCGATATTACTTAGAAAGTATTTTAGTGAGGTTTTGAATATTTCCACTCCTATTTCCTTAATTTTCTCACATTTTTATTTTATTCCAAACAGGTTAGGAAGGAAGCGTCTAACGATGAGGCTTATGATAAGTCAACCTCTGAAAAACATTTTGATCTGACAGCTTTCTTGGAGAATTCCCAGGATAATATTGCAACAAGGGCTACTTTAGTAATTGCCTTTTCTAATGGAAAGGATGTGATGATGATAAAGAAGTAAATAGTCTCTTTTTGTAGAGCTCCTGTTCAAAATTTCCCAGGCACGTCATGCTCAACTCAGACATGTAGAAATGCTTTTTTGAATTTAAACCTCAAGTTATTGCCTTAGGTGCTACCTTTAAAACAAAATCCATTTAAATGTATGATTTATTTTCAGGGTCATAATTATGTCTTTTGGGATCCTTCAGAATTAGAACAGTTTGTTTCAGATAGGATGATGGATTAATTATTTTGGGACATGATATAACATAATTAGAGATGAAATTAGAAGTTCTGCTTTATAATAAGATGCGTTATCTCTTATTTTGATTTTGTAGTGTTTAATTTCAATGGTTTGTCCTACTTGCTCTCCTTAATGTGAGCTAGCTGGATGCCACTGTTGTTTCCTCTTATTTTATGTTTTTTGCATCCATGATGGACATGAAGGCCCACATAGGAAACATAGTCAGATCAGTTTACTACAAGATCCGCTCACTTAGACATTTACGTTCCATGCTTGATTCAACTGATTTCCGGACAATTTTCCAGGCGTTGGTTATACCTCATTTCGACTACGCCAACGTCATATTACAAGGTCTTCCCCATTCTACACTAAACCCGCTTCAGCTAGTCATGAACGCGGCAGCAAGAGTCATCCACGGAGCCTCCAGGAACGACCACGTGACGCCTCTGCTGATAAAGTTGCATTGGCTTCCCATTCAAGCTAGAATAGTTTTCAAGACCCTGATAATCACTTTTAAAGCGGTTAATAATCTCACATCTGCATCCTTAACCTCCCTCATCCATATCACATCTCCACATAGAGCAAGAAGATCCATGGCCATAAACTCCTTAAAAATCCCGAAGGAACTTACTGTTTGCACTAAATCGACAGCCAACAGAGCCTTCAGTCTCAGTGCCCCAAAATGCTGGAATGCACTACCCCCTGATATCCGGGCTATTAAGAGCCTAACACAGTTTAAGAAAGCCCTCAAATGCCACCTCTTCAACAAGTACCTTATAGAACCCAATGGCATCACCTAGAACCCAATAACACCCACTGACACCAGTCCCAGATAAATTTACGGTATTTCAACAACTCACCAAGTTTGATATTCAATCCTACAGTGGGCTGGTGTTGTCCTATGAAACCTCTATGCATATGATGCCATATAGTATGTTTTGTAAATAGTTACCCCGGTTATCCAAGTTTTTATGCCCTGTTACATGTAAACTCATACGTGTTAAATGTACTGAGCATTTTCTTCCATGTGAACTGCGCTGATGGTGAATAGTGCGGTATATAAGAGACTGTAAATAAATAAAAATAAATGATGATTCCATTTTCCTATGATCTGGAATGTTGCAGTGCCCGTAGGATAGTAAATAAGATCCCAGATGTTGAGGCTTTAATGGAAGAGTTTGACTTGGATTTAGAGGTGGTTATGGAGACATGGCTCACAGATCACCGAGACTGGGATGTCATTATACCAGGATATACTTTATTCAGGAAGGACAGGGTAAGAAGAAGGAGAGGAGGAGTAGCACTATACAGAGAGTCATTCTGAACAATGAATAAGTCGGTTAAACATGATTCCCAAGATGGATGTTCTAAATATCTCGGGCCTGCTGGATCCCTGAGCCATCTGACATTAAAGTTTTGACTTTGTTAGTCTCATTTGCTCTCTCATCTGATAGAAACATAGAAACATGACAGCAGAAAAAGACCTCATGGCCTATCTAGTCTGCCCTTCCACATCAACCACTACAATAGTCCCTTTTTTCCTTTAGAGATCCTCTGTGTTTGTCCTACACTTTTTTGAATTCAGATACTGTCCTCATCTCTACCACCTCCACTGGGAGACTATTCCTCGCATCTACCACCCTTTCTGTAAGGAAATATTTCAGCGTATTACTCCTGAGTCTATCTCCTTTTATCCTTATCCTTTATCCCCTTGTAGCAGAGCATGCTTTCCATCGAAAGAGGCTCTCCTCCTGTGCATTTATGCCACAGAGGTATTTAAACGTCTCAATCATATCACCTCTATCCCGCCTTTCCTCTAAAGTATACATATTAAGATCCTTAAGTCTGTCCTCATATGCTTTATAACGAAGTCCACTAACCATTTTAGCAGCCATCCTCTATACCAACTCCAAACTGTTTATATCCTTTTGCAGGTGCGGTCTCCAGAATTGCACACAATATTCCAAATGAGGTCGCACCAAAGACTTATACAGAGGCACTATCACCTCCTTTCTTCTGCTGGCCATTCCTCTCCCTATGTACCCAAGCATCCTTCTAGCTTTCACCATTGCCTT
Source organism: Ichthyophis bannanicus (assembly GCA_033557465.1). NCBI lineage: Eukaryota > Metazoa > Chordata > Amphibia > Gymnophiona > Ichthyophiidae > Ichthyophis > Ichthyophis bannanicus. The sequence continues at coordinate 1,327,683,693 of CM066031.1, read as the reverse complement.
TTCTACCTGTTTAAACCATGCAACTAACAGCCCCCAAACCAGTGATTACAATAAAGTCCCGAATGAAATCAAAACCACCAGAAGAAATGCAGGCACGCTTAAATCTTTGGGGGGTTTTTTTCAGATAAATCAGCAGAAGAGACTTTCTCACTCTCAAATGCTGATAATATCCATTTTAATCAATAACACTCTAAAAGCACAAAAATCATACATCTCATAATACATGGCAACTTGGAAAATGTGTCCAAATCCATACAAGGTGACTCCCAAATCACAACGTGCATGTTTCAAGTCAAAGCCAAGTCCTCTGTATCAAGCGCTGCAAGGGAACGTTGCACCCATGGCTGCTTCTTCTACCTTCGTCATATCAGGTCCCTTCGTCCTTATCTTTCCTCTAGTTCTCTCACTACTTTAGTCCTCTCCCTTGTAATTTCTCGCCTTGATTACTGTAATTCCATCTTTGCTGGTCTCCCCTCTTTTCAGATACGCCGTCTCCAACTTATCCAAAATACCGCCGCCCGCCTAGTTACTTTCTCCTCTCCCCGTGAGCACATCACCCCTTGTCTCCTTTCCCTCCATTGGCTCCCTATTCGATACCGCTTTATCTTCAAATACCTCATTACCATTCATAAAACCCTCCACTCCGGTATCCCTCAGTATCTTTCCGATCTCATTTTTCACCAGCCTGTTCCTCGCCTTCTTCGTTCCTCCTATGGTAACCGTCTCTTTCTCCCTTCCCCTTCTCAAGCGCACCTCGAACTTACTCGCCACTCCGCTTTCTTCTTCCTTGCTCCTGCCCTGTGGAATTCCCTCCCCCTCCCCCTCCGTACTGAGCCCTCTTTTCCACAATTCAAGTCCCTCCTTAAAACACACCTCTTTGCACAAGCTTTTGATCTTCCAGTTTCTCTTTGATACTATTGGCTCCCTCATTTATACTTACTGCTCCCAGTACCCTATAATATTTCATCACCATTCATAGAACCCTTCACTTCAGTACCCTTTACCCTCGTTTACCCCCTCAGTCTCCTCTCTCTTGTTGTAAGTTTCTATTTGTGTCACTCTGCCCTTTTTACTCTCTCTCCTCTTCTCCTTTTTCTTTTCTTTCCTGTCATACCATGGCGTTCTTTTCTATCTTTCTTCCCTGCAGCCCATTTATTGTACACCGCTTTGATGCCTTATGGTTTAGGCGGTTTATCAAGAAACCAAATAAAGATAAAGATAAAGATAAAGATTCCATATAACTTCCAAAAGATGCCAAAAACATCTTAGACGAGTCTACATACATTATCAATGGCTACATGTTTCTACCTGTTTAGCTACTTTAAGATCATCAGACACACACACACACCAAGATCCCACTCTTCTTTTGTGGACAGAAGTACTTCACCCTCTATATTATATCCGCTCCCTTGGATTGCTGCAGCCCAAATGCATGACCTTGCATTTTTTAACATTAAATCTCAGCTGCCAAATTCTAAACCATTCTTCAAGCTTAGAGAGATCCCTCCTCATATTATCTACACCTTCCAGGGTGTCTACTCTATTGTAGATTTTGCTATCATCCCACAAAGAGTCAAACCTTACCCGACAGTCCTTCCGCAATATCACTAACAAAGATGTTAAACAAATCGGACCAAGGACAAATCCCTAGGGCACACCACTGGTAACCTACTTCTCTTCAATTAACTCTCCATCTACTTCTTCTCCCTGTGAGGGAGGTCTGTATATCATGCCAATACAAATGGATTTTTGATGCCCCTTTTTTAAAGTTTCATTGTCATTTGCTTTAGGTTTATCATCTTTTATGATATTACAAGAGATAGTTAATTAATAAGTTACATCAGAAACAGGCACGTTTATATTATTTATCACATCCTTTGTGTTATTTATGTTATTTTTTATTTATTACATTCAGTTTTTATGGATTATACGCATTTGTTCTAATATTTATTTGGTAATTTATTTATTTATTATCTTATACATGAATATTCTTGTTTGTATATGATGTTTTCATGTAGTTGTCCACATATTTATTTATTTATTGGTTTATCTGTTCTTAATCGTTATTATATTATGTATTTATTTATTATATTTCACACTAACGATTTTACACTTATATGTGGTAACATTTACATAATCATTAGGCTCCGATTTTTGCTGTATATTTTTATATTATGTTTTTATCTTATTTGCATATTTTTTGAGGTTTTATGTTTTTAGTTTTTACATGTTCGCTTTGTTCTCTCAATATCTGTGTCTATATTAATTTTATATGCATGATATAATTTGTGTTATTTGACACATTTTAGCCATTCAAGCCCCTGAAGAAGGCTTTTACGAAACACGGCCTGTGTCGGGCCAGTGGCTGAAGAGGAATAACAATAATTTTCAATAAAGGTTATATTTTATACGTTCCTTCATTGCAATCCATGTTTCTTACTGGGTGGTCTATTTGCACGTAGTTTCGTGCTTCCTTTGTTGGACTAATTGGGGAGGTGCCATATAAAGCAAGACTGCTCACATGGGGTGGGCGGGAATTGGTGGGGGGATAGGGAGGAAACTAACACCCGATGAGGTGTCAGTAGCTTCAAAGACCTGAGAAAGATACTAAAAGCAGAGTTTTTAACCTACACCACTAAAGAAAAATATTAACCCTTTTGAACTAAAGCACCAAAAAGAATATAACTTTGTTTTAAAAATGTACCAAAAGCCTTTTAAGAGCTCTCAGACAGAGAGTTAGTAGTGAAAAAGACACACACTCTTACCTTTGTTTGGAATGCAGAGCCCCTGTTAGGAATGCTGCTTATTATGGCTTTTCTACGCTAAGCGGTCACAATTGTTCTATGAAAAGAAATTTTACATTTTCCTGGATGTTGCTAAGGAAACTCAAAAATGGTGGAAACTGTTTTTACTGCTGAAGCCTGGTGTCTTGGGGTTGGGGGCCATGTTCCATCTTAGATTTCTGTGCAAGTGCTTAGTGTCATATAATTCTCACAGATTTATTTTCTTTCAGCCATCTGATCTTTCTTCATTTATTAATGATAGATTGCCTATAACCTCATCTCCTACTGAGGGGGTAGATTAGAGGATAGTAAAATGCATAGTTATATAGTGCCTCGGTCCCTCCACAACCCTCAGTTTCCTCATGTTTAGTTGTTGATTGTAAACAGGTGGGTGTCTCTGGCCCTTCTATTTTATTACTCTCAATAATTCATGCTCCCATGGTGTACTAAAGTCATTTATGTTGTATTTTGTCTTCTGTTTGTTTACTTCTTTATTCATTGTTGACATATATGCTTTTTCTGTACAAGATTGTTCTTGGTAAGATATTTGTTAAAATTTCTAAAGATTAAATTTTAAAAAAGAAGTAGCTGAAAAGGTGAAGAAAAAGAGGGTAGCCTTCATAAAATACAAGAAATCACAGAAATAGAAAGGCAAGCATCAATATTTGGGGAAACTTAGAGAAGCTAGGAAGTTGTCAGGAATGCAAAGATACAAATAGAAGAAAAAATAGACAATGCAATAAAATGGGGGGACAAGAAATCTTTCAGGTATGTTAGTGAGAGGAGGAAATTCAAAAGTTGAATCATCAGACTCAGGGGTAAAGGGGAGGAATATGTAGAAGGTGATGATGATAAAGCAAAATTGCTTAAAAATATTTTTGTTCTGGGTTTACAGATGAAGGACCAAGAGCAGTACCTCAGAAAACACCCACAAATAGGAACAGAAGTGAAGGGGATCTTGAATTATTTTCAGAAGACTATGTTCACGGGAACTAGATAAACTAAAAGTAGACAAAGCGATGGGGCCGGATGGGATATATCCGAGAGTACTGAAAGCACTTAGGGAAGTTCTAGTGGCTCCACTGTCTGATCTTTTCAGTGCTTCTTTAGAGTTGGGAGTGGTTCCAGAGGACTGGAAAAAGGCACATGTGGTCCCTTTACACAATAGCCGGAGTAAGGATGAGGTTAAGAACTAGATGTCAGGTAATAGTGAGTAAATTAATTGCAATACTGCTGAAACAGAGGATAGTGAGGTTTCTAGAGTGCATTAGATTGCAGGATCTGAGGAACCATCATTTTACTAGGGGTTTGACTAGGTAACCAGCGAGTTGGACCGAGGGAGAACCCTAGATGTGGTGTACTTAGATTTCAGTAAAACCTTTGACACTGTTCCACAGAGGCAGCTTATAAATAAATTGAGAACCCTAGGAATTGACCCTAAATTGCTTGAATGGGTTAGAAATTGGTTGAGTGGGAGGTAACAAAGGATGCAGGTAAATGGAGCTCACTCTGAGGAGAAAGATGTTACCAGTGGTGTGCCATGGGAATCTGTCCTTGGTCCAATTCTTTTTAACATTTTTATTAGTGATATTGCAGAAGGACTTTCAAGTAAGGTTTGTCTCTTTGCTGATGATACCCAAATCTGAAATACAGTAGACACTCAGGAGGGAGTAGATAACATGAAGAGGGATCTAGCTAACTTTGAGGAATGGTCGAGAATTTGGCAGTTGAGATTTAACACTAAAAATGTAGGGCATTGCATTTGACCTGCAAAAATCCAAAGGAGCAGTACAGTATAAGGGATAAAGTATTTCTGTCCATGAAAGATGAATGGGACCTGGGTGTGATTGTTTTTAAGGGAAAAAAGGAATATAGTAATTGGTATGGAAGGGCAGACTAGATAGGCCATATGGTCTTTTTCTGCTGTCATGTTTCCATATTTCTATAAAATCAAATTTTTAAAATAAATAAGTCTTCCTCTATGTCAGCCTCTTCAACTCTACAACACTTTCTGAAGGGAAGAGTATTATTTTTGGGCCAAATAATGAAGCCTACAGCATGCCATGAAAAGTTTGCACACTTTTTGTAGGCTACGCAAGAGTTCTCCCCCGTTCTGTTGAAACACTTGAAAGCCAAAGGTCTTCTCAATGATTGTCCTTGTCTGGTGGTGAGCCCTGTTGTAATAGTCCTCTGCCTGTCTGGGCTGCCACTATTGGGGTCATAAGCCACCTCTTCTGTCATCCTTTTTAGAGAGGAAAGCTAAGACATTCATGTACAGAGAAACAAGATATGAGCTGAGATAATCTCACGTGGTTTGCAGCTTGTCGTGCTGTGAGGGCTTGCGTGCATCAGTGATGCTGAGAGCTAAACTATCGGTAGTTTAACTACTGGCAGTGTCTCCCAAGATGGACAGGTCTCAGCTGAGGTGCCAGACTAAGACAAACCACCCATCTGGGCAGCAGCAGAATGGGACAGTGTTGACGGCGGAGGATCACATTTTTGTGACAACGGCAACAACACCAAACTTAAACTGCACGGAAGAAAGGCCCGGCAATCTACTTCTGTATCTTGCCATGAAAACCCAATGGATAGTTACAACAAAACAAATTGTGCTATGGTGCTGGAAGATGAGACCCCCAGGTCAGAAGACACTCAACTAGCTACTGGGGAAGAGCTGAAGACTTTTCAGAGTAAAGCCAGCATTTATGATGTGGTTGGATCAAAGCCCTCGGGAAGTCTGACTGCTGATGTAGCTGTGCATGAAATGAGAGTCAGAAGCTGTAAAGATGTCTTACACATTGGAACATGGAACGTACGAAGCATGAACCAAGGGAAGTTGGAGGTGGTCAAGAATAAAATGGAACGTGTACAACTTGATCTGTTGGGTGTCAGCGAACTGAAATGGACTGGCATGGGGCACTTTGCATCAGATGATCACATGGTCTACTATGCTGGAAATGAAAGACAAAGAAGAAATGGTGTTGCATTTATAATAAAGAAGAAACTTGCAAGAACTGTAATGAAATACAATGCAGTCAGCGAACGCTTAATCTCTATTCGTCTACGAGGATTGCCTATCAACACAACTATAAATCAAGTATATGCCCCAACAACAGCTGCAGAACAGAATGAAATTGAAGAGTTCTATGAACAAGTACAAACTGAAATTGACAGAACATGCAAACAGGATATCCTGATAGTCATGGGTGACTGGAACGCAAAAGTTGGCAACAAAGAAGAAGGCAAAGTAGTTGGAAAATATGGACTTGGCAACAGAAATGAAGCTGGAGAAAGACTGATAGAATTCTGCAAGACCAATGATCTATTCATCTCAAACACCTTCTTCCAGCAACACAAGCGGCGACTGTACACATGGACTTCACCCAATGGATTATATAAAAATCAAATTGACTACATATGTGGAAGTCAACGATGGAAAAGCTCTGTAACATCAACAAAGACAAAACCTGTAGCTGACTGTGGTACAGATCATCAACTACTAGTATGCAAACTCAAGCTAAAGTTGAAAAAGAACAAACCACTCATGAATGCAGCAAAATATGACCTTGAGAATATACCACTGGAATTTAAAGACTGCCTGCAAAATCGATTTGCTGCTTTAGATACAAATGACAGAGCTCCGGAAGAGGTATGGAATGACATCAAGAAGGTTGTGTTGGAAGAAAGTGAGAAGTCTCTACAAAAGGTGAAAAAGCAAAAACGGCCAAAATGGATGATGGAAGAAACTCTGAAAATTGCCCAGAAACGCCGAGAAGCTAAAGCCAGAGGAGAAAGAAAGACAATCGCAGAACTCAACAGAGATTTCCAACGTGCAGCAAGACAGGACAAGGAAAAGTACTACAATGACACTTTCAAGGAAATAGAAGCAGAAACTATTAGAGGAAGAACAAGATTGGCTTTCCTGAAGCTACGAGAGTTAAAGAAAAAGTTCCAGCCTCGAATTGGAATGTTACAAGATGCTCAAGGTTCTATGTTGAATGATGCTGAGAAGATCAAGAAAAGGTGGAAGGAATATACAGAGTTTTTATATGATAAAGATCAAGTGGACCAACAGCCGTTTCAACCTGTACCTTATGATCGGGAACCATTGGTGATGAAAGAAGAAGTTGAAGCAGCATTGAAAGTCTTATCAAAGAACAAAGCACCAGGCATTGATAGCATTCCCATAGAAGTATTGCAGCAATCTGATGCAGCTGTTACCGTACTCACAAGGCTCTGCCAAGAAATATGGAAGACAACATCATGGCCAACTGACTGGAAAAGATCTGTGTTTATACCAATACTAAAGAAAGGTGATCCAACTGACTGTGGAAATTATCGCACAATCGCTCTGATCCCACATGCCAGTAAGATTCTACTGAAGATTATTCAAAAGAGACTACAACCATACCTAGAACAAGAACTACCTGAAGTGCAAGCAGGGTTCAGGAAAGGGCGAGGAACGAGAGACATCATTGCGGATGTGAGATGGATCCTTGAAAAGACTAAACAATACTAATAGGATATCTATTTGTGCTTTATCGACTATAGCAAGGCTTTTGACTGTGTAAACCATGAAAAACTCTGGGCCACATTAAGAAGCATGGGTATACCAGAACACCTGATCGTTCTCTTGCGCAATCTGTACATTGATCAAGAAGCAACAGTTTGAACGGAACAAGGAGAAACAGAATGGTTTAAAATAAGCAAAGGTGTAAGACAAGGCTGCATACTTTCCCCCTACCTGTTTAACTTATATGCAGAACAAATCATCAGAGAAGCAGGATTGTATGAAGACAACAGAGGTGTGAAGATTGGTGGAAGACTCATCAACAACCTTCGCTATGCTGATGATACCACATTACTTGCTGAATGTGAAGATGATCTGAAACATTTGCTTCTCACAAAGAACATAGGGGTATGTTTACTAAACAGTCCTAACGTGCGGGGCCGCGCTAGTGTGCCTGTGCCATATAAGGAGTGGGCGTTGCGTCCGGAAAAAAAACACGCGATACACATATGCGATAATGTGCACGGCGCCCATGTGCGCCCCGCACATTATCGCCGTGAAAAGCTGCGCGGGAGTTATAAGGCTGCGCGCTGATGTGAATGCACACGAGCAGAGCCACAGCACAATGGTAACAACGCCTACCGATGGAGCAGGGATCGGGGGTTCAATCCCCTGCAGTGCCCAATGAAGCGGCTGGCTCAGGCACCATTTTAGGAGGCACAGAAATAGTGGGCAGCAGAAGGCGGCGCGCCACATTTTCACGAGGCATAGGAACAGTGTGCGGCATAAGGCTGCGCGCTGAGGTGAAAGCACATGAGCAGAGCCACAGCACAATGGTAACGACGCCTACCGATGGAGCAGAGATCGTGGGTTCAATCCCCCGCAGTGCCCAATGAAGCGGCTGGCTCAGGCACCATTTTAGGAGGCACAGAAATAGTGGGCAGCAGAAGGCGGCGCGCTACGTTTTCACAAGGCATAGGAACAGTGTGCGGCATAAGGCTGTGCGCTGAAGTGAAAGCACACGAGCAGAGCCACAGCACAATGGTAACGACGCCTACCGATGGAGCAGGGATCGGGGGTTCAATCCCCCACAGTGCCCAATGAAGCGGCTGGCTCAGGCACCATTTTAGGAGGCACAGAAATAGTGGGCAGCAGAAGGCGGCGCACTACGTTTTCACGAGGCATAGGAACAGTGTGCGGCATAAGGCTGCGCGCTGAAGTGAAAGCACACAAGCAGAGCCACAGCACAATGGTAACGACACCTACCGATGGAGCAGGGATCGGGGGTTCAATCCCCCACAGTGCCCAATGAAGCAGCTGGCTCAGGCACCATTTTAGGAGGCACAGAAATAGTGGGCAGCAGAAGGCGGTGCGCTACGTTTTCACGAGGCATAGGAACAGTGTGCGGCATAAGGCTGCGCGCTGAAGTGAAAGCACACGAGTAGAGCCACAGCACAATGGTAACAACACCTACCGATGGAGCAGGGATCGGGGGTTCAATCCCCCACAGTGCCCAATGAAGCAGCTGGCTCAGGCACCATTTTAGGAGGCACAGAAATAGTGGGCAGCAGAAGGCGGCGCGCTACGTTTTCACGAGGCATAGGAACAGTGTGCGGCATAAGGCTGCGCGCTGAAGTGAAAGCACACGAGCAGAGCCACAGCACAACGGTAACGACGCCCACTGATGGAGCAGGGATCGGGGGGACAATCCCCCGCAGTGCCCCATGAAGATGGATGGATGAGGTATCACCTGTCATGAGCAATAGTGATCTAGGAGGCATTTTACATGTTATTGTTAGTACTCCTCCCTGCAAATGTACTATGAAAGCACTATAATACCAGGTGATGCATATGGCGCACTATAAGGTAACGCACATGTCATATCTTACAGTGCATTGTCCACCAATGAAATCACCATGTCGTGTGTAGGGTGCGTTACAGTTTGTAGTATGAGGCAGGGCATGGTCCCAGCACAGTCAGTGCTGGCATCACTGTGTAGTCTAACGCAGGGAAATCCTAGGTAGGTGAGCAGACATGCAGGAGGGAACAGCAGTGTAGCAGAATGGTCAGGGCATTGCCTGATGATGCAGGGGTCATGGTCCCAAATGAGCAGTGACTAAGGTTGGCTTAGTGACATCTGTAATCAGAATCCAACTGTACAGCAAGCTGTGCTGCCATCTACACACAAGCCTAGCCAGAGTATCGTTCCTCTAGGCTGCAACACAATGCACATCATAAACAACCACATCATCAAATGTGAGTGCACATGTAACCGAAATACTGCACAGAGCCGAAAGGAAAGGCAAACCATAAGTAAAAAAACCACTGACACCACAGGTGCTGTAACACAAAGATCTCCACAAGGCTATGTGGCAGCAACAGAGATGGATAAACAGAATGGCGCCAGCTGTAGCTATGTACAGAGTGATGGATAATGTACCATGTTATAATGATGGTGTGCAACAGTGGATGGGAAGATGTGTCCAGCAGAGGAGGGTGAAATGGCAGGATCTGTGAATTATCATGATCACAGTGGACTAGCGGTGATATGCAGAGCAAACACAGGAGCGGCAAACATGGACAGATGAGATGCAGGAAGGTGTAGGAGTGCAGGAAGGGTTGTAGCTGCATGCACATCAGGGTAGGATGACACAAGAGTTGGCAGACAGAAGATGGACAGATGCATGGCTCACAACTCAGATGAGTGTACAATGTGTCCACAGCACAAACCTGACAACATATGACCGTCATACAAATGCAAAACACAAATGCAGGACACGCATACACATCCAAGAGAACAGAGAGGAATCACACCTATGAACAACACCAGAAATGTAAATGCAGAAACAGGTAGGAAACAGCACCAATGTGTGTGTTTTAGCAACGGATGCAGTCAGAAATAGTCCAGGCCCTCACACCACACGCATGCCGGTTGTAAGGACAGGCAAACCCCCAAGAGAAAACATGAACAAATGCACCTGCAGAACTCCTGTGTACATATCACATCACAGTCTGTATTTGGGACTAGGGACGCATGCACAAACACACAATGATATGTTAGGCTGTAGATACAGCATGCAAAATATACAGTCCACATCACACCAATACTGAAAGAAACACACATACAGGCACCTGAAGCAAGGAGACAATACAAAGCCCTCCCACTCACCAAGAAAGTCATATATGAAGCACAGAATGCCCAAATTAACACCAGACTGTGTCGCCAAGGCCACGCCACAACTACCAGACAAGCCCCCACCAATTCCGGTACTGTAAGCAACAAATGAACCAAATGCCCGCAAGGGACCTGCAATCGAGAGCCGAAACTGTATGCCCTATGTATCATGCACAGCCTCCCAAGATGTCCTGGTAACAACCCAGACCACGAATCCATTACAAAATAGCTGAACAACATACTGTCCCAGGAACCCCTTAATCCAACCCCTAAGCCACCCCATACAAATATGACAATGTGCACAATCTGTCAATGTCCATAGTATGTCCTATGTCCCCTGTTGAAACCGTCAATGTAGCCCCCCTGGTGATGGCCGTGCCCAACATGTAACATCCCCCCCCCCTTGTATGAGAAGCTCCCTTGACCCTGTGAAAAGTGGTATACCAAAACAAATACAGAAATACATAAATATATACAGACATAACAAGAGGAAAGCAACTAATCCCCAAGGGCAGTGGAGGATGCGTGGCGAAGCAATGTAGTGATCATGGACAGGACAGCAGAGAACAACACATGAAAAAGGGTGAACACACACCTGATGAAACTCATCACCACCACACCCCCAGGTGCACAGCAGTGTAAACAACATAATGAGAGAAAGCTATGTAACAGATGATATCTGCTGGCTAGGCAGCACACAGTACACACCCTGCTGGACCCTGACCAGAGACAAGGGTGTGTGTAGAGGTGATGAACCTGCTGTGAACTAATGGTCAAGTCATCATAACCTAAATCACAATTAAATACTAAGGATGTTGTGGGCTACCTGGATAACCGAATTGAAAACACGTGCCAACAACCACACCCACAAAGAACACACTGAGCCCAAGGACGACATAATATTCCAAAGACAGGGTCTGTATGTGAACCAGTAAGAACCAGTGATGTGCAAAAGGACAGACACATGCACAGCTGCCATCGTACACTGTTGTGAGCACAGGTGGACATGGACCTTGCAAGCAACTCAGTGGACACAAGTGTAAATGTGCACTATGAGAGGAGGAGCAACCTAGTGTTCAGAAAACTGTCTTGCACACAAGGCAACCAGGCCTCATTTCACAAAACCAGATCATGTGGCCCTTGGAAAGTAACTTGAGGAACATTGTCAAGGTAACCACGGAGTCCCAAGGTCAGAAGGAGTCATGACTTATTCAAAGGTACACATTGTAGTGCATGTGTGTGAACATGACCAAGCAGCAAAATAAACAAATGTCTGTAAAATACATATCTTTACTTGGATCACTCCTCACAGTTACTGTACACAGTGTAATCATAATTGCAAAGTAAGCGCCTCCCTGTTGAAAGATGGGAACACAATCAGCAAGGTACAAACACACATGCCACATAAAGGTCATTGTCTGAGCATAATTGAGTGGCATGAGATCTAATGTGTACCAGGTGCATGATATGCACTGGGTACCAGGGCCACATCCCCGAGCATCTACTGCCTGGCCACAATGTGTGAGCTACATATGAGGGCATGTAGATGCTAGGCGTTGTAAGCTTAGGACCCCAAACACATCACATGTCCCCCCCCCAACATAGCCCTCATGCAACACAGGTGGCCCCCAAATGAGAAAAACATATGCTGGCACAATGTTGTCATGTGACAAACACCCTCATAAAGTCATGTCGATCCTCCCACATAATGGCTGACTGGCACATCAGAAAGGAGTCAGTGTTGTCCCCCGCAGCCCCCTCTGGTGGCGGTGTAGTGTTTCCACCGGAGGCTGGGGAGCGCATAAGATTAGGGGGATCAGGGTTGGCCAGTTGCGAGGGTCATAAGGTAGCGGACCTTTGGGCCAACCTCGTTGCCAACGTCCCAATAAAGTAACGTCACAGCCAAGTGTAGGGAAACAACAAAAGGCATTTATTTCTCCTTTGCGCAATATGGTCCAAATATGCGGTTAAGAAAGTAACAGGGCCGTATTAATCCTTGCATCAGGATCCACTCACACAAAATGGTCAAAGTAACAACTGTTAATCTTCACAGTAACTTAAATCATAAGGCATCCTGTATTCACTTCATACATTCTTTAACATCAAACAGATTATAGTCTTCCTACTGTACAATAAATGCATTCCATGGGTTCCCCTGCCACCTCACCCCCAGATTCCACTGTCAGCCATTCCATGTCTGAGAGCTCCGAATCAGAAGCATCAATGGGGCTGAGTTGGGGCTTCCTGAAAGTGTGCCAAACCGTGTCCCAATGCTTGCTTGTCAGCTTGGGCCGTTGGTTCATGGCTATAGGACAGAACCCTGGCTGTTCATCTGCCCTGGTTGTAAAAGCTCTCTTGTCCCAACCTTTAGCACCAACAGTTTTCGTCCTGGGGAAATCATCTTTTACTTGCTGCCTAAAAGTGTCATTATTATACAGATAAAATCCTCTCCTCTGCTCCTCACCTGTGCTAGGTTTAGGCAAACAATCACAGGCAATAACTGTGTTTCCTTTGAGCTTTCTGTAGTCTCTTCCAGGGAAGGCTTGAGGCCTAGCCTGATTATCTTCTAATTCCTGCTGGCTGAAGTAGTCCCACTGTGTCTCTCTTTCTCCAGAGTGTGGAGAAACGTCTTTGAGGCAGGGCTGCAGCTGATGTCCTCGGCCCTTGCTTCCACTCCCGTGGCAGTTAGCTGGTGGCCGCACCTTCTCAGCTGTTCCCTGTTCACCAGGCCTCTGATTTTCCCACCCCTCTCTCGGGTTACATCTATAGAAATCTTTAAAACTACCGTTCTCGTCTCGAGTATCCCTCTCAGCTCGATGTCTTTCCATCAGATTGTGGCTTAGCCCTTCTCCCTGGATAGGGCGTTCTCCCCAGCTGGATGGGAGAGCACCTCCTTCCTTGACTGCTCTCTGAAGTGCTGCTCCTTGGAGTTGTCTCTGGCCTGGTCCTTGGCCTACCCCTCGGCCTACTCCTTGGCCTGCTTCTTGGCCTCCTCTTCGGCCTGCTCTCCAAGTTGCTTCTTGGCCTGCTCTCCAAGTGGCTCCTTGTTCTGCACTTCGGCCTGCTCATTTTCTCTGTGATTCAGCTCTGTCCCTGCTGAAATTGGGACTGACTGATTCCAAGTCCTGCCCATAGAGGCGTGGTTCCTCTGCATCCAGGCTGGCTCTCCTGCTCCCTCTATGTGGGCCCTCAGGATATTGCATCTGAAACCTGTTTTGCTCAACATTTAAAAATGTTTTTCCCATCGGCCAGAGGGTCCGCTGCAGCACAGTGTACATCACACATATCATCTAGAGCTGAATGACTGCATGCTAACAGGTAGCAGGGACACATGAACACAGAGAGAATACAAAACACACAACTCCCCGAAAGGTGCAGACATAACACCGTGCAGTATGTCCCCTTGCATTGTTTGTTTGGTGGACAGTGTTCGGCTACCTATAGCATGGTCCATGCAATGCTGAAGTGTAGGAGGGCGATGGACACCCACAATGGCACACACCAAATATATTGGGCTAATGAGACTGTTGTCAATGCAGGGGGGAAAACAGGATTCTGCAAATGTGCAATGCAAGGCGTGGCCATACATGCAGAGTGTCACGTCTGTACAGTAAACATATACAGTAACTAGCATGTCCATATGCAAATGATGGGCAGACAGCCTACAGTGAACCACACAAAGCACATAGGTCCGCATGCAGTGTCTCACAAACATAGTCATTGAGAAGCACAGGCACCAGCTGCAGGCAAACATGGTACAGTGATGCCACACATGAATCTAATCACCCCTGCCCCCTCCACACATCTATCAAGGATGGTGGTGGGCATGAAAGTGTGTATGTGGCAGAACCTGCACCTTGTTTAGGTGTGGGGCAGGTGGACATAGACAATTGGATCCCTCCATGTGTGCCCCCATGCAAAAAACATGGCTGTATGCTGATGTTGAAACCCACTAATTAACATATCATGTGTGCCATGTCACACACATGGGACACACCTATACACTAACCAACTGTGTAGGCATGTCAGAAATACATAGCTCATGTCAGTCCCTGATGCGCACAGTGTCCCAAAAGCAAGGTGTCCCTGACATACAAAAGATCATTGCAAAACCAACCATGCAAACCTGGCCATGCACAGTAAAGTGCCACTGTCCAATATGACACAGTCCATGAATGTCCATCTGTGTCCCAGTAATCAGCAGGACACACAGCCACAGCATGCCACACACTGTGTGTTGTACAGGTCTCTCATGGGTAAACCAGTGGTCCAATAGCAACAATGTCCATCACAGGCCTGTGTCCCACCAATATAGGTCAAACATCCAATGGCACATCTCCCCAGAAAGAATACGTTGAAGGTCAGTCCCACAACAGGCGTTGGATGTTGAGGTAAGATGCCCTGTAGGAAATGTTGCTGTTATGTCTTCTGCCCTGTGTCACGAGAGGATAAGTAAGGTATTGTTAGACACCTTGCCAAAACAGAACAGATTGCCAAGATTCACAATGCCCAAAATACAGACTAAAGGGATGAAAGGTCACAAATTACAGGAGATGCATATCAAATATAATGTAGATGACAGCCAACAGTACATGTAAATGCAGGCACGGCTGTCCCATGGATATGGTTATGTACAATCACAGGTCACACCGGCATCTCACAGCTACACATCATATGCATCTGTTTGTGTCTACAGAGATGCAACATAACATGTCCATGTGAAGATCATAAACCCCAGGACAGGTACAGCCACATGTAATACAGATTTAGCAAAGTTAAAACAAACCCTATGTGTGCATCATGCGTCCATCATCAATTCCTCAAAGTACTGCATAGCCACATCAGGTCACAGCGAAGGGAGACAATGTCAGCCAGACATGTCGATTTACCATGTACACCAACTGTTGATGCATCTCCACATCATGCCTACATATGAGAGAAATAAATGGTGCTCAACACCTGTCTCCCAAAATACAAGACACATTGCTGCTCACAGCTCACAACACATGTGGACCATCATGACAAGATGAGCAGCACAACAGTAGAGGTAGCACACCCCACAATGCCCCGCAGGTGCCCACACCCATGACAGCACATGATAATGTACCATGCCTGGCCAATGCCGGACGACATATTCAAAACATAAGTGCACACACACACACAGTATACGTTGGTCAGTGGAACAGCTGAAATACATGGCCTGTATGTGCACAAGTGCAAACCTGTGCACATCATGGCCAAGTCACATGCACAGATATCCTGTTGATGTCTGATCAAACTATGATGGTGTAGATAGCAAAGTCAGTATCTGTAAAACACGACAACCAAAAACATATATAACTCTGCTTTACATCTGACTGAAAAGGTGCACCTGCGAACATACTGTACACAAACACATGGGGAGATGGGTCACAACACCAAGACATGGGTAAGGGAGGCTGTCAGGGGAGAGGTGTACAACACCAGCTGCCTAAAATGACACATGACAGGCGACATGTGGTCCCATTGAACCCATATACACACAATGTAGCTGTAGATCCACCTACCCTGGACCACAGCCACCTGGACAATGGGCCCTCATGTGTCAATGGTACATTGGAACATCATCCTCATGAAGCGGGTCCTGTGGAGAGGGAAACCAAGCACCACAAATTATATGTTATTTCCCATCTGTGAAACCCACAGTACACCGCAATGTCACCAGCTGGCAGACCCCACAACCTGACCCACCGACTGACTGTTCACCCTCACACTGTACTGATATACCACATGGGAGAGGCAGCATGTAGACATATGATACCAATGAAAAGTCCCCCTACAACTCATTTCCCCCCACCCCCCTCGGTTGTTCCACACACCTGTCTAAGGAGGTGTCTGCAAACACCATGTGTGAAACACATCACAAGGTCACACTATCAGTCTGTGTTGGCCAGGTTGACAACATTACCCCCTCTCTGTGTGCATGACTGCCCTAATGTTGTGTGTTATGCAAGTGTAAATACCTGAGACACCTGGTAATATGCTGTACCACCCCCTGTAACCATTGTGCAAAGGAATATTATGCAGTGTAAATCCCGTACATCAATGATTACGTAGATCTGTGTGCAGATCATGTGCCTAAATACATGGCAATGTCAGCACCATGTGTGCCACACAACACCCCCATGTCTGTCTCTCAGCAGACCATGATGGCGTCATGTCATCCCACTGGGTATCAGGGAGAATGTTACTCCATGGATAGGCGATAGGTGCACCTGCACCACATATCTCCCAAATAGGTCTGTGTGTGTATGTGGACATAACATCCCTTGCCAGTGTACACAAGGCATTTGTGGCTGTGTACTGTGCTTACCAGACAGACTTACAGCATGTACCAGAGCCATGAGGCAGATGTTGAGATAGTATCACCCACATATGCCACCCTTTATTTGCAAAACCGCTAACCTACCAAACAAATAAACACATGCCGCACCACAGTAGTGTCGTGTAATGCACCCGTTGATCATCTGACCTGCTTCACATCTGTATGTGTGTACATTGCAAATACTGCAATGAATGACACCTCACTAGATATGAGTAAAACAATGATATGGACCCCGGGCTGCACACTGCCCATGTCCACATGCCGAACCCTAGCCATGTATGTGCTACATTAATCGGTATACTGTATGGTACGTTTTGGTGTGGTAGCAACACCTGTCACATGTAATCAATCCCATCATGGGCACGCAGTCATGCGCATGTGTACTGTGCTATGTTGGTTATGTTGCATGACACATAATATACATACAGACATAGCCAGCCCATAATAGCATGACAGACACACACAAACACACCCTGATTATAGTACATAAGCAAGGTGGCCGCATGAGAGCTCTCCACAAATGTTGCCCTCTACACTCCATTGAACCCCGGATCATATGCCCGACCCGTGCCCCACACACACAATAAGACGACATCAGTGTGTTTGCACAGCAGTTGCTATCACACACAGACACTAACTGGTACTGTGACCCCCAAAAGCTCATAAAGGTGTCTCAACACACAAACCCTGAAAACAGCAAACACCACTGTTGTGCCCTGTCCACATTGTCCATCGCACACCCATGGCCATATGTTACTGTGAAATGTTCAGCATAAGGACAATGCAGTCATGGATCTGAATGCTATCTGTTCAGACACATCACCCGTTATAAATCTCACATGCACACAACAGCACATATATGTGTGAGGATGTGCAATACATACCACTGAATATCTCAGCAATCAACCTCTGCCTGACCGCTGTGCCTGCCTGTGTGTCACCACTGGCACGTACAGGGGGGCACGGTGGATCCTCCGCCAGATCCTCATTAATCTCTGCAGTAATATTATGCCTGAGAGCAATGTTGTGCAGGATGCAACAGGCAACGATTATCTCTGCAGCAGTCATTGCCCCATATTGTAAGGCCCCACCTGTCCTATCCAGACACCTGAAGCGACTTTTCAAAACGCCAAAGGTGCGCTCTATGACAGAGCGGCTGGAGGCGTGGGCCTCATTGTACCTCCGCTCTGCACGTGTCCGTGGTTGACGCACAGGGGTTAGCAGCCAGGGGCGACATCCATACCCTGCATCACCTGCAAAAAGAGAATAATGCATGTGAATGCATGAGCGCATACCACCACAAATTCACACAGGTATGGACCTGAGAGACAAATGCATGACACATCCTGACAGAACCATATGACAGCACAAATATACATTTGACAGAAGACGACCTATGGTGATAGAAATGTCATGAAGGGCCGCTGTAGTCTGGACAGACATGGCAAATAACACCAATGTCCCAGTTTTGCAAACAAAGATCTGCTATGTGTGGCACATGCGTCCTGGTCTTCAGTCAGTGTCCGCATCTCTGAAACCACCTATGGCAGCCTAAACCACCAGCACACAGAAAACATGTTAAACGTATATGTTAGCAAGCTATATACCACAATAATGTTGTATGGGCAATGTAGGCGCACACCCAGAACATGTGTGACCTGGGGCTTCGACAACATCAACCAAATAACAACTCACAACACTGTGTCCACTAAGGACAACATACCGACAGAGAGCAGTCTGCTGCCATATGCTGTGGACTGCTGACCACCAACCATCTCAGTGGACACCCTGTCCAATGTCACTATCATGTTCACATCCCTGTTAAGCTGTGCTCCACAGATCTGCACACTGTAGCCCACATTAGCCCTTCACTATCACAACTAATGAGACTGGCAAGGTACCTGTGTATGGGGCACCCACACCTCTCTGCCCGCTCACAAGTCTGCCCCTGGCCTTGCTGACACAACTCTCAAAGGCAGAGACACATCAGGTTAATGAGATACAATGGTGCCGAACTACCGCCCATCTGCAGTGGCCCAAAGTAATGCACACCACACGTGTGTATGCACACATGTTATGGGCCATGCCCAATGCATCACCCGACCTATGGAAATGTGTACCCAATGTTGCCAAGGTCATGAACATCCATCATATGTGCCGAACACCCAAACATCGAGCAATCCATGTCATTCCCCAAACAATGTTCAAGAACCCCAGTACTGTGTAGGGGTGTGGCCCTCACACACACACATGATAAGCAATAGGTGTCTGGATTGTGCATCACAGTAAACGTACATGACATAACACAGTTACCTCAAAAGGCACGAATGGACAGGTGGGTGAGATGGGCAACAAACCCACCAACCCACCTGTGGCCCAGTGAAATACACACACATGTTGATATGCACACCCATGTACATGCATCTGAACATGTGCATATGTCCCCCTACAACATCTGCATGTCACCCCCAGGTATTGTGTCAAACCAGATGTGACATGTCACATCATGTTGCATGCTGCTCAACATCTCCACCCCGTTCATAATGTCTGCTGAACGTCAGCTCAGCTGCCTAACACACAGAGAGTATATACTTAAATATATAATAGATGTTGAATGAGAAAATGATATATCCTACAGACGACATCATATATGTCGACATACTCACCCAGCAGGATTCAGTCCCCATACAGTCCCTCCTCAAACTGGCGAAATAGTGCTGAGTGATGCAGGATATAGGAGTCATGGGTGGACCCTGGAAACCGTGGGACCACATTCAGAATATGAAGATTAGCATCACATACAACCTGAACATTCAGGGAATGGTAGTGTTTGCGGTTGCGGAACACCACCTCCCTGTCTCTAGGCGGGACCAGGGCAACATGTGTGCAATCAATAGCTCCCATCACGTGTGGTATCCCAGCTACAGCCGCAAAAGCCTGGTTCAGGGTCACCCAATGTTGCCTAGTGTGGGGAAGGGCTATGTAATTCCCCATCCGGCTGACCATGGCACGCAGTACCTGGTGGAGACATCGGGAGAACGAGGGCCGGCTCATGCCACCCACTGCGCCCACTGAGTGTTGGAAACAGCCAGAGGCAAAGAAATGTAAAGCAGCAAGGAGCTTAACTAAACCCGGTATGGCATGTGACCGATTAGTCAGGGGCTCGAGGTCAGGTCTTAGATCCTCATAGAGCTCCCTAATAGCCCTTGTGCTCAGCCTGTACAGGGAGATGACCTGGTCCTCACGCATGTCCTGGAGCTGGGCCCTGGGCCTGTAGAGGCGAGGCTGCCGCCGAACCTGCACCTCGGCACGTCTCCTGCGCTGTGCACGTACACCAGCTGCTTGGCCCTCCTCCACAGCTGCAGGTCTGATTTGCTGCGGGACTACACCCATGCCCTCTGCCTCAGCCCCATGGACACCATCCCCCCTGTCCGGCAACCGCAGCATCTGCTCACCTTCCAGGGCACATGCAGAAACATATATCCCAGCCATCACCTCCCCCCACTGGCCTACACAAACACACTACAACACACACACAAAGCACCCACAACAGTGACCAACTCACAAACACCGACTGACAAACGGAACAAACGGATGCAATACCAACACAATACACACAGTACAACACAATAGAGAATGAACTACACAGATATCCTAGCCCTGATCAATATGTCAGCCTCTCCAAACGTACACCTCGCCTACAATACAACCCTCATGTGTACAATCGCTGCCTGAGGATATATAGATGTATTTCCGGTGTGGTGATGTGCGCCTGTGCCGTTGTGCGTCGGTGCGCGCCGCGGATGTGCGTCACGCGCATGTGCATCCCATTGAGCCCTGGCGTCCGTTTTCGCCGCTGCGGACCGTGTAAGCGTGATGCACGCATGTGCGTCTATGTGCGTCGCAGCCATACACGGCCATGCCCAGCTCTGACGCAGATCCGTGGCACGCAAAGACGACAGCGCATGCATACATCTGTGGCGCCGGAAAAGAAGACGAACAGCAACAGCACATGCGCAAAGGAAGAAATGAGGATAAACTTCCGTTTTCGCCGCGCTGGACCATGTAAGCGTGATGCACGCATGTGCGTCTATGTGCGCCACAGCCATACACGGCCATGCCCAGCTCTGACGCAGATCCGCGGCGCCCACGCACACATCCGCGGCGCGCAAAAAAATAAGGAACAGCGCATGCGCAACGGCAAACAGCGAGGGTAACATGGTATAAAACACACTGAACCACAGGGTAAACGACGAGGGTGTTGTCAGACCTACTGAGGGACTGGGAGAGAGACAGAGGTGTGAGTGTTAGTGCAGAGGTAGAGGGTGTTGTAGGGGGAGAGGAGGCTGTGTGTCTGTAACGTGCCGTAGTGTATATGGTGTATCACTGTGTCCATGTCAGTCGTGTGTGCATTGTTGTGTCCTGTGCAGGGTAGGGGGGATTGTGTGGGGTGGGGGGGGCTGGTCTGCAGTGGGTAGGGTGGTGTGTGGTGTCCTGGGCTGGGTGGGGAGTGGTGAGCGGAGGGAGGTAATGGAGAGAGGGGGGAGAGGGGGAGAGAGGGGGTGCATGTTGAGGAGGCATGGTGGGGATGCAGAACAGCAGTGCACTGCAGAGGCGGGTGGGGCGGTGCCACTTGGTGCCTGAGCCGTGCAGGCCCATCGGGGGCAAAAGATGTGGAAATGCAACGACACACTGGCAAAAGAAAGCACCCACCTGTGCCAGCTACTCAGCGGAGGAGGGCGCTGAAATTTAGTGACCCAGAGAACCACATCCTCCTGAGCCTGGTCCTGGAGAAATATGATGTCCTCTTTGGCCGCCTCAGTAGCCAAACAAGCGTGGGGAACTGCAATGCTGTGTGGGAGGATGTGAGGCTAGCAGTGGCTGGGGTGGGTGGCCCACCAAGGGACATGGATAGTCTGAAAAAACGATTTTCAGATATAAAAAGAGGTGTACGGCACGTGATGGTGGCCGAACACCAGCATGCCATGGGGACAGGTGGTGGGGGGCCCCCTCATCTGCCCACTATCGCCCCTCGAGCGTGAGCTTGCAGCAAGACTGGGGGATATTTACACATGTGGCCTTCCTGAGCTCCTGGACACCGCACACCCGCTGGCAGGTACGTCTGACAATTTGTTGTGTAACAATGTCCAGGCCAACAGTCTATGCGTAGGTCAGTCTGTAACTGCCAATATGAAGCAGGTCTAATCAGCTAGGCATGTGCACCTTTCAAACTCTTAGTACGCAATGGGCTAAGAGGTAGTCCCCACAGTGTAAGCCTGTCAATCAAAATAGGTGTCAGGGTTGGACAGGCCATGTACTGGACCAAACCAACATGGCTCACTGTAACAACACCCAGGTTGTGGACTGAACCTGTAAGACTGACACGAACAGAGAGCTCACAGCTGCCAAACTGTATAAACGCTGCCTACACAGTGTGTAGATTAGGCAGACCAGCCAAACACGTCCCCCAGATATCTACACAAACATGGCACTGTGCGGCATGCTCACCCCTTCCATCACCCATAGCCTCACCTCAGCTGTCACATGTAGGGAAATCCATGCCCCGGGCCAACACATGAGCAAAGCACATAACAGGATAGAACCCAGAGAAGATGCCACACAGACCTAACATCTCAACCCAACGTCAATTCTATGATGTCACCAGCCCAGTCCTGGAACATATGTATGCAATGACGCAATCACAGCATCACAGAGGTCACATCAGTCCCACACTGTCAGACAGGTTGCATGTCAAGGGGCTCTGTCCCTCCTGCACTAACCGTGACAGGGCACTGCTGTTAGCTATGCACAGACACCATTCCCCGCCGGCTGGGACCGCATGTCCATGACAGCACTCACCCCGGCCCACCCGCCGATTCCACAGCACACTTCATAACTGAGTGTGGTAGGTCCACACAAGTGCATCCAGAGCATGCCCGCCCCCCCCGCCCGTCATATCGAACCTGGCAAAAATCCCTGTGAGCCAGTACCTGTGTGTGATCACTGCTGTGAGGAGTCCCCTCGTGACACGACAGGTCCCATTTTCAGTTGATGCCTGCTGTACCTTCTGTCCAGAGGCCCTATGAAACCCCAGCTGGCGATAGATCAAGTGCCTGTTCTGGTGAACATGTCTGCATGGACAGGGCTGAACATACCTTGCCGTCCTTGCAGGTTCCAATCTGCTGCCACTTGTGCACCCTGTCCCTCATGTGATGTGCCCCCCTCGCACTGCATTGTGTGTCAACCGGAGCAAAGTTAACTAATTAACCGAAGTGCTAAAGATGGCTGTGAACCCCCATGTGTTGTGATGGACGGTGCCCAGTACCCGGCGCCCACGGGTATCCCAGATGCATTGTGTCGCAGGCACACAGCCTGGGTGAGGTCTGAGCACAGGCCACACATGCATGTGGTCACACATCTCCCTGTTTGTGACCAGTATGATATGATTTTCGGTCACGGGTGTTAGATGTGGTTCCAATCACAGGGAGATATTAACATCAGATATACAGAAAGAGGAATACCCTCGAGAAATACATGGTGGACGTCACTGGATGATGGTCGTAGACCAACCGGTCTACCTCTGATCAACACAGACCAGGGATTGCACGAGAGGGTATGCAGGTCATACACTCACACATGCAATGCCATTTAGGAAGAGAAAAGGTGAATAGGCAGAATGCCGTCCACAGCCATCACTGAAACCGTTAGGACATGTGTAACCGGTCGCTATTGACAGGATAATATAGAATGTTTACAACGGTCCGAGTGTCCCGTTGTCAGCACAGTCTGTCCACGGAACATCAGGCTAATCATTAACCAATGTCGGATGACATGTGATCTAGCAGCAATGACAATGCTCAGGCTGTACTGATGCGACTGTGTAGGCTCAATAGTAGCAGCAGCAGATACT